>VWZK01009426.1:129749-156242 GCA_013396935.1 Baryphthengus martii
TGAGCAAGACAAAAGTCCTAGGTGCGATATAAAAAGAAGATGATTTAACAAAACCAATGAGATCAAGTTGTTATGGTAACTGCGTTTTGAAAGGATGTAGGTTAAAAAAAAAAGGAAGAAAAGATTTATGCTCCATCTGGTCTAATCACTGTAGTAAAACAAAATTGTTAAAGAAAAACACCTAATAAGGATAATTTCACATCTGGCATCAAGCCTGTATGATATTTCACATCAACGAGACTCCCAGATGTGAATTAAATCTTGCTCAAATATCTGCCAGGTTATAGTAAGAAGGGTATATGACTGCAGATTATACTGAATTACTAGTTGAATTTAATAATCTTGAACTACCTTGCTGTGAAAATTCAATTAAAATATTTGCATTTGATCATTTGTGCTATATGCATTGTGCTTATCGATTATTTTGATTAACTTACATTGATGTGTGTTAATTCTCTGATGTATCTTAGTATCTATGGCTTCTGGTTTTGTGTTAGCGGACAACACTGGGAATTGAGATACTTCATCTCACTTGATACTGCAGCCTATTAGACAAAATCTCCACTGGCAACTAGAACAGAGGATATCTGAAAAGGGGCTTTGTCAGAGGAATGTAAGTACAAGATGTTGTAGTTCATGTCATTCAACTCAAGAAGCACTTCAGATGAAAACCATCAAGATCCTCCACCCTGTAAAACAGAGCCTTAGATAATGCGTGAAGTGAACCTGGGCTGTGGAGATCACACATTATACTTTTGTTGCTTCTCTGTTTATTAAGAAGTCTGTAGCTACACAAAATCACCTGAAGGAAACAAGCTTTTGGTGACATACTCCAACAAGTTTCTAATTACTTCATTTTGCCGTTTCTCTATATTCTCATCTACATTTGCTGACTTTCCACGCTCGTGACACCGGTTACATCTTCAGCGACAGACATTCAGGCTTCTTCTGGAGAAACAATTTATTCTTTATTAACAGTCATGTTTTCTGATAAAACTAGTATTCTGGCGATTTAAGTTTATTCTGTTAATTTAAACCTGATCCCATTTCATCTGTTCTTCTGTTAAGTCTATGTGGGGTTTTTTTGCCGTCTGTTGATACTTAAGCTTTATAGCTTGAACATGCTTTTATAACCAATTGAAATATGACAAATATATTTCTTCTACATCCTGTCAGAGACCTTTTCTCTCCTTTTTCACTTCACAGCCTACTTAATATCGTTCTTAGAGTCACCCTGTGGTGTTCCCCTCACTCTTTCAGCAACCAGAGCAAACCCAAGTGGGCTGACACCTGCTTTCCTCCCAAACTGCTGGTGGCCTGTGCTACCTGACATCTTCTAGCCTACATGAAGTACTCTTACAAGGCTGTCTGATATGACACTGACTCTATAGGAGATAGCGTGCAGAGTGGCAGTTGGAGGGTGGCTGAAATATAACCCATAACGCCACTAGATGTGTGTCAAATAAACAAGCCCAAATCTGGCGAACTGTAAACCCTGAAAAGGACACCTCTTAGTCATGAGGAATAGCAGTTATGATCTCCATTGACTGCACTGACATGAGCCAGGGGCACACTGTTGTAGTGATGAAAGGCTATTGCACAGTGGGCTGTGAGAATCTGGGCAGAAGATCAGGGAAGCGATTACTTGCCTCTGTTCTGCTCTTGGCTTTTAAAGTCATCATAGCTTTGTTCCACCTCACTGCTCTTCTCCTCAGAAAGATGCTGCTGTATCGAATTTGTGACTGATCAAACACCATTGCTCTCTTCTAACACTTTTAAACAAGCTCCTCCATGCTTTCTGTCATGCCTACTCTGAGGCTGGAAAGAATTTCATCCTCCCTTTCTTTTTTTTTTTTTTTTTTGTTGTGAGGCTTGACAGCAATTCAATCCTAGTTGTACCAATGCTACTGCCAAGCAGAGAGACCAATATTACCTTTGTGGTTCCCATCTACTCTCCCAAATATTCGCCCATGCTCACAAGTGATGCCTGTTTTGACACATACACTGTTAAGAGTTTGACTTTCTGTGTCTGGACAGGGCATAGCATGGGCAGTCCCTCACCATGATAGGGACGTGTAGTAGCATGGGGTGCTGATATATTCCTTTGCATCTTCGCCCATCATCAACTTGTGCCTTCTGAGCATGTCAGCCTTACACACATGCACCCGTGTGCGGATGTTGTCTGCAATATTCCTCTCAGAAACATCATTCACATTCGAAATGCAGAACAGCTTCTGGAGATAACTCAAAACTGTCATCCCATTCTATTTCCTAGTGAGGGAGGATTATATCATTTGAAACAGCTAGAGTGTCCATGTGCTTTGGCCAATTGGTCCTCAGTCTCAAAATGCTTCTGGAAAGCATAGAATTAGTGCATGTTTCTTAATGGAGCTGCATAATAAGTTATGGTATTAATAACATTGTAGTAAGAACTTTGAATGTCATTTACCTGGTAGAAATCACATGTGAATCACATACCAATTCATGATCAACTCTATTGGTTTATTTAATTACAGGGAAAACAGCACTTATTCATAAGTTCAGGGTGGAAGATGGACTTTGGAGCAAAAAATTATCTCACCACAAATGCTTTAATAATCTTTTTAAAATCATATTCCAAAAATCTGAAGTGAGGCAAATGAGATCTTTTAAAACTTTTCACATTTTTTTTTTTCTCATTGTCTTCATAAGGACTGTTAAGTGTCCTACCCAGACGTAGACACTTTTCTCCTTAAGCTTTCTTTAGTTTAGGTAACATTGTGCCTTATTTGCCAAAACTCCCTGGGCCATCACTGACTCCTCTGTGTACTGCTAGATTTTAGTGGCCGCAGCTGATTTTTCCTCGGCAGTAAAGTTCACCTTAGGCAGGTGAACTGCATTAACCCAACAACAAAGTATGGCATTGCTGTAAAGAATCTATCACTCTAAACTCTAGTAAAACCAAGGTCAGAACACAATTACAGGGTTCAAGTGTTTGGTAAGTTATTTGCTTGCAAAGACTGCTGATTGATTGTTCTAAAATAGTTATTAGGTAACGGTTAGCACTAGCGAGGAAAGGAAAAGCAAAATGAAGCAGGAAGTTGTACCCAAGGAGAGCTTTTACAGACTAGGGTTTGTGCATAAATATTGCAATGTCAAGGAAAACAAGAATACACTGGAAAGCAGATTACTTCAAGTGAGACATACTAGGCAGTGGTAGATAAACCTAAAATCCAGTGCTTTGCATAACTTTTTATTTCTGTGCTAAGTGGTTTTCTGAAAGCTTTGCCTCTGATTTTTTAAATAAATATACAGCTGTTCATGACATTTAAAAGAAATTATTCTCGAACTGTGCAAAACCTCATGTAATCAGATTTACCTAAATAACTGGTTGCTTTAGGAAGCAACACAGAGAACTGTTCCTTTGATGGTGTTTTGTCTGAGCTTCTCCAGCAAAGGCAGAAGGAAAAATATGACTCCCAGGCTTTGCAGGCTGCTTATAGTCCTTGTCTGGTCCATGGCCAAGGGCAGTCTATCCAAAGCCTGTGTCCGCCCTCTGACATTTGTCTATATCAGTTCAGGGTCAAGAAGACTAATCAGTCGTAGATTCTTTAACCCATGTAATCCTCAGAAATCCTTCAGAGCAATTTTGATCAGAGTAGAAGAGCTTGCACGCATTCCAGTTGTTATTTTCTCTGAATCTTTATAGGCTGCTACAAATGGAATATTTAGCCCTCTTATCATTGCATCCTGGTGTGGATCCAGTCCTGGCAAATGAGCTTAATAATGAGGATAACAGAGTTTAGGGAACAGGTTACTTTGCTTTTGCATGGGTATGATCACAGTTTATTTTACGCTACTTTACAGTTGACTAGAATTTTTTTTACACAGTACATCATTATGTTTTAGCTACCTGGAGAGTTTTTTATAATATGTAAACTTGATCATTTGCAACATCTGATCATACCTACAGAGATTGCCCAAAGCAACGTCGTTTCAAGGTAGATCAGATTTAACCTTCTCGAAAGGTCAGATGTACTAGACTTTCGGGACTTGGATTTGAGCCTAATAATAGCAAAAATTTACAGAAGTTGTAACTTAGCCTCCAGTAAATGTACACTACTTAGCAGCATTCAAAATGTTTGCAAGTGTCAAAAATGTTTGTAAGGAAACATAAAGCAGTTTAAAGATCTATTCAACCTGAAGGCACTCCTGCAAGAGGAAAAAGGTCTCATCTGAAAATTGAGGTTGGAGAACAATTTTGTATATAAAACGTTATCTCTCTATCAACACCTATATAGACTAATACCTTATTTTGTCAGTAAATCCCATAATAAATTATGTTTATTGTATCCCCTTGAGTACTGGAGACTGCAGAATTATGATTTTGATGTGGATAATTTCTTTTCATCCTACTGTCCATGAGGAGGGGAGGATGGATCTTTAACTTGTTACTGTCAAGAGGCTGTTTATAACTGAATAAAATTCGGGATCACCAGGTATCACGTGGTAGTGCCTAGCTAAAAACACCTCTCAGATAAGCAAGTCCTTGACTACATCTGCCCAGAATTAACTAGATTAATTCAGGATGAGCTGGAAAAAAAAAACCAAGGAAGCAATAGATGAAACTTGTTATGCAATTGTGTCTAACTCCTGCGATTATGATGCATTTGAGGCAGGAGATCAGAAGGTGATGGAAACCCTGGTGACAACTGCTAACTGGCCTGAGATACAGAAGTGATCTGAGATTGTGAAACTTGCAAGGTCCTTGGTGACTTTTAGCAACTTTCTTATACAGAAAGTGTCAAATAATAAAAAATCTATCTCTTTGGGAGGGAGAGGGACACAACCAAGGATGGTTGTCAGATGGCTGAGCCGGAGGCTGGGCTGCTGCCCAGGACTCAGGTTGGTCTCAACAGGTGCGGGGGCTGGAGCCTCAGATGGCGTGAGTCACAAAGTGGAAACCTTGGAATGGAAATTGATACCCACCCACACTCCTGACAGGGAAAGGAGCAAATCCCAAGGCTTTGTGGAGGGTTTAGGATCAAGTTAGGTCTTTACTGTTCCTCTAATGCTCTACAGCTGCATCTTCCTTCTCTGAGGCTCCTCAGTACACTCAAACTATTATCTTTCTCCCAAATGCTTGGCTTTTAAATATCTTCACTGGTGTACTGGAAAAGCTGATAACGTATACCGAGGAAATACTTCACAAATCTTTTCAAGAAAACAGAAACAAAATTTAGTAAACTACTTCATTTTCTCACATCATTCATTTTCAACATAAATTTAAGCATCCAAGTTAAAATTTTAGGCTTTCTTTATCATTTATCCTTTGAAAAGAGGCAGACCTCAGAAGAGGAGCCTAATTATGATGCTTAAGGATTATGTTGTTGAATTCCAAGGCTGGGTGAATAAATGACTGAGTCAATTTTCTCTGCTTTTGTTGGAAGATAGCCAGCATGGCCAGAAGGAGGGGCCAATCTAGGAGAAGGAAGAGACTAGTCTCCCTTGAGAAACTGAGTATGAAATACAACGTAATTTTGCCTGCTCTAGTGTATAGAGTCAAGGGCATCTGATACTTATGGAAAACAGAAGATCTAGTTTATAAAATCCAGATGTTCCATAGTTATGTAGTTCCTGAAGGCTTGTAAGATCCAGTCGAACACGGATCATTTAAAACTGTTGGGATTCTAAGCTCGTTTGTTTCTTCAGAAATACTTGATCTGCTCAAGTGCTGGGCGGAATGTAAACCTTTGCCTAAGGAGATGTATGCATCTGGCTGAATGTAGGCACCTACAGAACAATCATCTAATAGTCAGAAATGATCACTGTAAATTGCTTATACTCACTGGAAAGAAATACATTTCAAAGGCAAGACTGAAAACAGCAAGTAGTTGTTGACCTAAGACAAAACAAATGACAGCTTAAAAATGCTTTTTCTCTTCATTGGCAGTAAAGGGAATTTAGAACAGCCAGGCCAGATGTAGATAGTTTAATAGTAAATGTCTGGTTAGACAAGACAAACATTCCTTGAATGTATAATGGCAAGACTGTATCAACTGATCTAAGAAAAAAAATTTTTTTTTTTACATTCTTATAATATTTGCATAGTTAAATCCCATCAGCAGTTATCCTGAGTAGAACCACATCAGGACAAGCTACTTCTCTTGTATTGAGAAAAAAGATAACAAGAACAGGTCAGGACATCAATGTGTAGCTGCCTGGTGGCAAAGAAGTAGCATATATCTCCAGTAGCATTTTACTGTAGATAGCTAAGCATGTTAGCTATCTGAGATAGCAGCACATTTCCTCTCCTTTCTCCTTCCCTTTCCGTTTCCCCTTCCCCTCCTCTCTTCCTTTTCTGTGCAGTGATAGACTATTAATTTCTGGAAGAAATATAAAAAGAGGTTGCAAAGATCAGACTGTCTTAAAAGTCTTCAGCACCTCAGCATACTGTAGGAGTCAGAAAGCACAGAGATATTTGAAAGCAGAAAACACATGCCATCGAAACTCATCACTGTTGATAAGCACCTAGTGTTTAAAGCAAACACTGAGATGGGATGGAAATTCCGTGGTCTGTGTTATGCTAACACTGAAATGTCGAGTAGTCTAGAGCTCCCATTCTCTAACTTATCTCAGCAGTTGACTGTTCCCAGTAGATGAGTATGTGACAATGGCTGTTCCCGGCAGAAGCGATCAAGGCTGAAAAGCTCCACGGGAGGTGTTCTGTGCATCTGATAACCGCACTTAAGGGTCCTGCCNTCCCTCCCACACACACACGTCACGCAACACATACACACAGTGAACATTAGTTGAGTATGTGCTGCTGCTGGTACAAACTCTTGTGAGAACAGGGAAATATAAAAACATCCAGTTTGTTAGACCTCTGTGACATTAACAGCCTGTGAAAAATTAGCAGTTTGCTACCCACAGCATGATAACATTTTCCAGAGGTTGCTTTTGGCAGAGCTTTTCAGAAGGAGAGAAGAGAGTAAGGAGAAAAACACTGAGATGCTTCAGTTGCTAGAATTATGGAGATATTTGGCCATTCCCAGTTATGCATAAGTTTTGCAGTGCAAAATGAGGAGGAAAGCAGGAAATACGAAATAAATTAAAAAAACAAAAGCCTCACCACCTTCCAAAGTAATTTGTAAAACGGAATGAAATAATGAGATGCTACTGCCCATACCTTGTAAGCGGGTAAACTATGTTCCTTTTCAGCCCTTAACGTTTATGTGTGTTGCTTTTACAAAAGACCATTTCTGAAGAATGAATGACCAGTGTAAGCTAAAGGCCTTTGACCACGCCTCATTCCATCAACCTTTCCTTCTGACCATTAATCCCCAGGAAATATCCTGTGCTTTGCTGGCATCTGTTTTAAAGAAAAAGCGGATAGACTCAGGTTATGTGAACTGCATTCGTTTATTGGAGGTCTCCCACACTGCCCTTCTGTCATTTCTCTTGTTGACATTTCTTATGTGATATGGTGCCTTGTGATATGGGAGATTGAAACTCAGCAAAAAAAGTGATGTCATTTAATTCATTGGGTATAAGCCCACCAAGACTTTTTTTCAGACCACTTGACAGAGAACAATAGTTGACCAAAATTTAATAGCGAGTGGTGGACTTCATAGTTGTAAACTCCCCACCTCTAAGTCAGTTCTGTCTGGAATAAGAGGCCTGATGTCTGACCACCACTTTATTTTACTGAGGTCTTTTGGAAACTCTGCTACTACCTACGTTCAAAATATTTATGTGTCTTATTGCAGTACAAACCAAAGTATTTCCCACTGCCTTTTCCTGTAGAAGGCAGGCTCAGAAATTTTGGATGGCTTCAGACATTCTGTTTTTTACAAGCTTCTTCAAAGTGTATCATAGCTGAATGAACACATAATGTTTATAAACACTGAAATTTAAACTGGATAAAAATGAATATCACTTGATCATCATAGATCTCTCTCTTACAGTATGTTTTTACTGTCACAGAAATCTAAATATAATTTGCTTGAATTCACCGCTTAAATGGCAAATCTTCTTCTAAAATGACACCCTCTGAGATTCACATAAACATGAAAAATAAAATTCTTCTGATAGAAATGAAATGAATTCAACTTTAAAGAACTGCTTCTAAGAACCACGTGTCAATCAGTACCATGTGCATTCACCCTACTCATTATAGGAGAGGCACATCACACAAACCACAAGAGAGCTAATCAAGAACATCTTCTGTAGTACAATGAGAAAACATTGTATAGTTTTATAAGACCTTCAACCCATTAGTTGGCCTCAGCAATTACTGAAACATACTCTCCTTATTAAGCAAGCTTTTAAATAATTGATCTTTTATTTGCCCCTGCTCACTAAGGAAATAACATGCATAAATAGAATTTTTATGCGTGTGATACCTTATTTGCAAATTTTACTACTGAGAAATATATGATTAGGCTATGTATCAGGAGACTGGGGTTCTAGTCCCAGTACTGAAGTTGATGAACTATATGACCTTGGGAAAGTCATTCACTGCCATGCCTTTATTTTGTCTAAGATTTGTTGTGTGTCTTGCATTTCATTTAGTTTAAATTGTCTTAATGTCTTTGACTTTCCTGTAAACATCTCCTGAAAAATTATTGCATTTTGCAATACATCTGAGATCAGAATGCCTCTCAACTTTCAATTTAAATAGTAATAGAAAAAGAAGCCAAATAGAGAAAAAGTCCTTTGAGATTAGTGAGAAAAATAGCTTATAGTTTAGGTCAGTTCAGTTTAGTTTGTCTTACTTTAGTTTAGTTTTGTTTTCTTTTACTTTCTTTTGTTTTAGTAAACTGATTTGTATTTCGTTATTTCACTAGTTTTTTACAGTCATGGCTCAACTTGAGAAACTTTCTGGAAGATACTTCCTGAGAAAAAGGCCCTGTTTTTCAGTATGTGTTTCTGTTCAAGCTGCTACTGAGGGTGATTATGGTTCTCTCATTTCATAGTGAGTGGATGAAAGTTAATACAGGTTTGCTCCATACAGCATTGGTACCTAGTTTTTATCACCTCATTCTTTGAATGCCAGAAGGGTGGTGTGACAGCAAGGAGACAACTGTCCACCATGATAAAGCTTAAGCACATCTTTCTGGAGAACATTGGCTGTGCTGGAGGGAAGGTAGAGGACTTTGAACACTCTCTCATCTTTCATCCAGTTCAGATGTACCAGTGAAGGATGATGTATATGGTTTCACAAAGAAAAATTAAATCAAAAGGAATGCTTTATATTTTGCTCTTAGAGATTTTAAGTAATGTTCAAAACCCTTTGAAGATTGCTTTGCGCAAATAACACACATCATAAACATGTTTCAGTCTATGAATCCTGCAGACAAATACTACTTTGAAACTACTTTTCATACTGTGCTTCTAATGACAGCATGGATTGTGCAAAAAAATATGTTATAGTGAAGAGACCTGGTGATGTAATACATTTTTAATCAGAAGTATTACAAATAGTGTAATAACCCTTAACAGGAATGGTTCTAAGGATATGTCTGCTAGCTTAGCAGGGAGATGGATAGAAAGAAAAAGCATTTTCCACTAATATATTTTAATTAATTGAATATTGGTCATACACATTGTTAGCATATTTACTCAGGAAAAAAACTACATTTCCTGTAAAACACAATTTAGAATATCCAGAAGCCTTTTAAATTTTCCACATATTGTGTATATATTTCAGCACTTGATAAAAGTTTAAAGGATATAATATAGATATATTTCAATACTAGACTGTGGGACTGGAGATGCCGGAGTGACAGTTAAAGCACATTGCAGATGTAAATTCGTGGTTTGTTCTGGACTTATGGTAGAGGTTTCTTTCATGTGCCTAAACCACAGAGGTGATCAAACTGGAGAACAAATGATTGGCTATGGTACTTCCAAGTGTAGGTTAATACTGAGAGGTATGTTGAACAAAATACGAAGTCTCAGAGATCTGCAAGGCAAGGGCTGCAGTCGGGCTTTAGGGCTTTGGTCACATAAAGTAAACAAGCTATTGGAGAGATAGTATTTAATGTCTCCAAAATATTTTAAATCATACTGGGAACCTGTGAACTGAGGCACTGTAGGATGTGACGGTGATTCACGACTTCTCATCTCTTTTTTTCCTCACTTAAGCGATAGGGAATGCTGCTGTGCTTGAGGACTGTGGTTTTGTTGTCCTTGCTGGCTTCTAATTGTTATGATGATTTTTAGCCCACTTACAGAATTTTCCTTTTGGAATTTCAAAGACATTCTTTGTGCCTCGTTGTAAATAGATGCATAGTAATGCTTTGTACAAGTCTCAACCCAGGCTGTGTACACTGATATATAGCTTGCAGTGAATGCTGCCACACTTGAAGAATGAAAAGAGGAAGGAAAGCTGTCAATCAAAATGCTCATTACTTACCAGGCATTAAAATAAACAATTAATGATGCTCTGTGGATTAAATTTAATACTGAGTCCAACATGATGAGCATAATTTGGCAATTATTTTAACGCAGAAACTGTGTAGTAAGCAGAATTCAAATCATCACCAGTTGTAGTGAATCTACCCTGTTGCCTAAATCTTAATATTTGCAGATCTGAAGTATAGAATGTTGAAATAATTAAAAACAATTCATTAATGCCTTTTGCATCAGTGCTTCAAAACACTTCATGGCAATACAAGAATGTTAAAAGACATTCATTACCTTGGATATATCTAAGTAAATATACAAACAAAACATGGGCTGAACACTGTCTTCAAACCTTACCACACTTACTATAGAATCAACAATTGGGATAATGCATCACAAACATCACCAAAAAGTACGTCTCTTCCTATGTATGTCAGGTCCCTTTATCTGTCTGAGTATTACAAGCAAATTAAGAATACCTTGTCTTTTTCTTACCAAAGTTATAGGTTAGTGAAGAAAATAATTTCCCAAAGCATTTGCTAGTCTTACTCAGAATTTTTTGGTGGACAATCTTGGTAGTCTGTCTGCTTGTACACCTGATATCTATTCTTAAGCCAAAGTACAACTGATATGATTCAGAAAGAATAATTTTGAAGATCCTGTGGGATGGATGAATGACTTTCCAACATGTCAGTGGTGTCTTCTGAACAGTTATCAAAGCCACAGATGCCCTTTTTAAGAGAATTTTTCTTCACACTGAGAATATTTTCTTGCACTTCTGTTTGGTAAAGAAAAAAACCTCAGCAGAATGACTGATGCATTTCTTACTCAAAGGCAAATTCAATGCCTTCTATCCAAGACTTCTTATACTGCTTCCCCAGGGAGCATTGCATTTGCTCCAAGATAGTGATCTTCTGGCACTTGACCAAGGTTTCTAAAAAATTCATTTCTTGTCAGGAGATCATAACATCCCTCCACAACTGAGTTCTGCAGGCATGATGAGACTGTCAGCTGCAAGGGTTGCTAAAGCAAGGAACAGAAAAACAAGACTGCGAAGTTCCTTCCCAGAGAATACAATTCTTTCTGAGAGTTCATCTCTTACTCTTTCACCTTTTATCAGAAAAGGAAACATAAAGAAAAAAAGAGATGTCTGTTCTCTGTCTTCTCTGCCTGCTCTCAATACTCACTCCAAATTCAGGAGACTCAACTGGGAGATTACCTAATTCAAGATATTATGGTTTAAATAGTAGGTGGAGTATGCAAAGCATTCCTGAATTGGTACACCAAGCATTTACATAGCTAGAACCTCATTCTTAAATCAAGGAGCTCCATTGTTTACCTTCTGTAGTAGTATGATCTGTCAAGAGATCCAGTCCTTTAGATAGCCATGCCTAGACCACTCCCTGGGCATACCTTCTAACTTGAATATTTAGAGGAAAAATACAACATCAACTGGGAAATAATCAAGAACTTCCAATGATGGAAAAATTGAATCATCTAAAGAGAGAAGTAGCTGTGTTGCTTAATCTTGATTAAAACTGTGAATTGGATGGAATTATACACGATGGGGAAGTGAACAAAGGAAGGATTGAGAATACTTTCTCAGTGTTGCAATAAATGGGAAAGATCTACCTACTTCCCAGAGGGAAAAGAGTGGATATATTTGTAGAATGTCAGTTTAAAATAGGCTTCATCTATTTCTGTTGCAGATCAATGCCCTCTGCAATGCCCACTCTGGCATGAATGCCCGTAAATGCTGTGGGAGCTTTATGTCAGAGAATGTCAATGAAGCTGCTGTCAGAATGCCCTATCCTGACTCCGTGCACAGAACCATTTTTTTCCACCTATAAGTGAACACAGTGTTACCACCTCAGGCTTTCTCCAGGTTTTGCCAGCTGAAATTCCCCAGGCTCTTTCAGGCTGGAATACTGACAGTCTCATTTCCTAGCATAGTTCTGCCTGCATTCCCTGTCTTGTAATTAATCTTTACTGTTTATCTGATTATCACTACACTGCTAGACAGTTTAATGCAGAGACAACTTGTCCAAATTCACTCCCTTTATTAAATAATTTATTAATAAACTCAGGAGACTGCTCAGATGACTCAAATGAACTTTATTAGCATAGTGTGAATAATTCAGCACTTTCTACAAAAAGAAAAGGCCTTAGGAAATACAAAATAAGGACACTATCTTGCCAACATTCCCAGCTAAACTTTTCCCGGAGTCAAAGGGCACTGGTCTGCTGCCAAAGTCTCTTCCCATGAGGAAGCTTTCAGGTTTAACTTTTCATAGGAGAACACGTTTCCAGACACAAAATCTAAAAGTTTTTCAAAATTATTAGGAAATCAAATAATGTTGGTATCTTTGAGAATTTTCTTCCGTACCAATAATAGCTGGTTGAGATTACTCAACTTTAGACGTTTTGGAAATACTGATCAAGCCAATATTATAATATTTCCCAGTCTGAACAGTAAATTAGCTTTTTTTTTTACGCAGTTCTGACTCCAACTAAAGTAGAGTTTTGACTCTGAACTCAGAATGGTGGGTTGTTAAGGAGGAGCCTCTTGAAGAATCTTGATTATATATTTAATATTGATTATAATCTTAACAAGATTATACAATTACGACTCAAGAAAGCTGTATGTACAGTGTGATTTTGCACAAAGGACTTCTATGTTATGATATGTTTTCAAAACAAATAAAGAAAACAAAGGAGATTTTTCGGGGCTCTTCCCAGCATAACAGAAATCTTCTTTAAGAGGGATACCTACTGTTGTTGGAGATTTTATCCTCTGCCTGGTTTCCCGAGAAATGACTCTTGCAGCTGCAATATGTTTGTTATCAGCAGGAGGCATTACTTACATGTTCTCAGAGGAGACCAAAGATACACGAAAATGGAGTACTATTATGTTTAACTTTCTGGATATCCTGAGATGCTGCAGAACATTGCAACCTTTGATGTGATCATGATCCTTTTGAAGTCAGTGGCACAGAACTGCCCGAGGCTCCAATGGACATCAGGGAGTCTATTAACAGGTGTCTCCACTCTGGCTGTGGAAAACAGCCCTGGTTCAAGCCCCTTGGAGTCCAGAGTCTCCCTGCTTACATTGTACTATCCCACACAAACAAGTGTACCAGGATGGAGGAATAAGAACATTTTGGCAAAAGGGCGTAGAGAAAGGACATCTAGTTGTCCAGGATATTAATCTGTTGACTCTTAGATTGCTTCCATGCTGAGTTGCTTCCTTTTCTGCCTCAGCTTTTCCCTCTTTAAAATGAGATAAAATGTCATACCTGCTCCGAGTTACCATTGAAGAGCAGTGAGGATTAATTAGTTCATGTTTGTACACTGCTCTGAATGTTTAATGAGCACAACTGTTTATACTGACAATGAAAGATTTCTGGACATGAAGATTATGGTCTTGTTTATACGGAATTTTGTGATATCTAATTTTACAGTTAAGTTGCCATTAAAAATATGCATAACTTATTACAGCTCCTTTCACCAAGAAAATGGTGACAAATTTGTGTACAGGTAATAAAGAAACAAACACCTCTGTTTTGTTTGTCACTCATCCCTGTCAAAGGCATTTTTTGCCTTTTTTTTTTTTTTTTTTCCCCATCCCCTTAAAAGGCTTTTTTTTCTTTTTTTTTTTTTTTTTTTTTTTTGTGATGCCTGGGAAAAGGCAAGCACCACTGCTCCAATTCCTTTTGTCTCATTCTTTCTCTGCTAGGAAGGCCACAAGTTCACATTTTAAGAGAAATCCTCTGAGATTCCTGTGTGTGGTAATTTCTATAAAGCAGCTGGAAGTACATTTTTTTTAATGACAAAATCTGATTTTGTTTACAAAGGCCAAACCCAATTCTATTGTAAATCTCTAGGGAAAATGCTTTTAACTTTTATTCACTTAATTCAAAATACTGAGGCAATAAAAAGAGCTTGCTTAGATGTCCATTGTAAAAGCAATGATTTATAGTGTCAGTTGCTCTAATGATAGCTTTATAAGATTATATTATTTATTGCTACGGATTCAAGAAAACTAAAACTAAATGCAAAACCAATAATGGTGCTATTTATGCTTCTTTGGAAAAGAGAATCATTACTTTTTCTTGTCCCTTCTCCATTGTTTCTCGCCGTATAGCTGACTTTTGTGAATTGAAATATTTGTCAGTGATGGAAATTTTTAAGTTGCAATCCAGCTGCTTCTGGAAAAATATACAAATAAACCAACTCCTACTTATTTATTTGTATCTTGTTTCTTCAAAGCTTGCAAAAATGGTCTCTAAAAGGTCTTATTTCATCCTCCCTAAGGTTATCTAGGCTGAAGACTTGACCTTGCTCTTGCTTAAATTAGTGACAAAAGTACAGTGTCTAGGGTAGTGAGGTATAAACCTTGGTCATTGGGCCACTTCTTTGAAAACCCAACATTTTCATAATCCTTTCCTGTTGAATACACATATTTTCAGGACAAATTCAGCTTAAATATGTCTCGTATTCTGGACTTATCTGGGGTATTATTCTTACTGTAAATAAAGATACAATTTTCTTCAGATAGTAGTTCCTGTAATCTGCAGTACAAGTATTTACCCTCCATTAAACATTGACAGGAGATGGGAAAATTAGGGGAAACATCAACATCCATGTCAGTATCTGTTATGGTGAAACACACTGGTCTCAGGGAACTTAATGTATGAGCTGGCAAAGACAGGAATGAATGGAGGAAAGGAGAAGAAGGAAGATCTGGTGCCTGATGTTTCAGTAAGTCACAGGAGCAATTAGCAGCAAAAGCTGGATCTCTGACTCTCACTACAAAGGTTTACAGATGCTGGAAAAGATTAAAAAACATGTATTTGAAGGAAAACAAGGTGTAATCTGCATGCCAGATATATTTAAGGGATTGGGCTTTCACCACCTCTCTGGGCAACCTGTTCCAGTGTCTCACCACCCTCATGGGGAAGAACTTCTTCCTAACATCCAATCTAAATCTACTCTCCTCTAGTTTGAATCCGTTCCCCCTTGTCCTGTCACTACTCAACATCCGAAAAAGTCCCTCACTAGCTTTCTTGTAGGCCCCCTTCAGATACTGGAAGGCCATAATAAGGTCTCCTTGCAGCCTTCTCTTCTCCAGACTGAATAACCCCAACTCTCGCAGCCTGTCTTCATAAGAGAGGTGCTCCAGCCCTCTGATCATCCTCAT
This sequence comes from Baryphthengus martii, assembly GCA_013396935.1. Classification (NCBI taxonomy): domain Eukaryota; kingdom Metazoa; phylum Chordata; class Aves; order Coraciiformes; family Momotidae; genus Baryphthengus; species Baryphthengus martii. The sequence goes on from VWZK01009426.1 coordinate 145,339, forward strand.
GGCCCTTTTCTGGACACGTTCCAGCACGTCCATATCTTTCTTGTAATAAGGACTTCAGAACTGGAGGCAGTACTCCAGGTGGGGTCTCATGAGAGTGGAGTAGAGGGGGAGAATCACCACCCTCGACCTGCTGGTCACAATTCTCTTGATGCAGCCCAGGATATGGTTGGCTTTCTGGGCTGCAAGCGTGCACTAACAGCTCACGTCGAGCTTCTTGTCCACCAGCACTCCCAAGTCCTTTTCTTCAGGGCTGCTCTCAAGCCAGTCACTGCCCAGCCTGTATCAGTGTTTGGGATTGCCCCAACTCAAATGTGGGACCTTGGACTTGGTCTTGTTGAATCTCATGAGGTTGACATGGGCCCACCTCTCCAGCCTATCAAAGTCCCTCTGGACGGCATCCCTTCCCTCCAGCGTGTCAGCCCCACCACACAGCTTGGTATCATTGGAAAACTTGCTGAGGGTGCACTCAATGCCACTGTACTTGAGAGCTATTGGGTAAACAAAGAAAGAAGGAGCTATGAAATGAATACTATTTTTAATAGAAGACCTGGCTAGTTTTGATAACAGCTTAAATGCGATTTTCAATTTAAAACAGATTGCCATGAAACTGTTGATCGATGTGTTGCTTCCCATAGAACCTACATATGAGACTCTGAAGGTACTGTGAGAATAAGACTGACAGAAAGCAAGTAGGCAAACTTTTAAAAATACACCTTTAAGATACTGACTCCTTCCTTCGAGAAATCCTTCATACATGAAAAGTTTACAGAATTTTGGATAATCTGATAATCTTCCGCTTTCTAAGAGTTCTCTGGAGTTCCCTGAAGGCTTAGCATTTGAAAATCAGAGTATTTGAAGAGTATTCTTTTCATTTATATAAAAGAAATTAAATAAAAATTAAATAAGACAGGGTTTTGGAATGACTCCTCAGTTGCTCTTGAAGGGTTCTTTGCAAAGCCCATCAAGCACCATTTTACTGTAGTGAATTAAACTGGTGAACTCATCCTCAGGATGCAATGGAACTTGGCCCAAGATGAAAAGGCTAAAGAGGAGTAAAAATCCTTATAGTACCATTGACCATGGAGATAACATTTCTAGCTCATGAAGGACTGATTTCCATATGCTCCATGAGTCTGGGGGAATATATCAGGGAAAAATCACTATGTTGTTGCCTGATTTAATCTCTGCCATTGACTGCTGTTGAAGTCCGAGTATTGGGTTGGAAGGACCTTTGATTATACCCATTATCATGCTCCTGATGATGTCATCATTTAGTACAGACGGAGCACTGTCCTTACAAACATGGAGTATTTGTAAATGTTCATCTGCCTACATAAAGAGAAAAAGAGGAAGTGCTATTTGAAATCTTTGACAGGCTTTCTGTCCAGTAATGAAATAATGTTTGCCAGGCTGCTAGGCAAACAAGTAAAAGCAATTTCCAGCAAACTAAGTGAGCATCAGAAATGAGCTAGGCAGTCACACAGGAAACATAGAATAAAAGAACATTGGCTTTTCTTTCACAATGAAGAAAAATGTGGGGATTTTGTCAGAAAGAAATGAGAAAAAATCTGCATGCCTACCTGGGAAAAGATCAGTTAAGTTCAGCATCTTCAGACTCTAGAAAAGAAAAACTTTTGTTAGAAAAATCCATTTGTTACTACAAAAACATTGGATCTACAGAAAATTTACTGGGTTTTATGTAAACCTAGATTGTTTTTAAAAGGAGCCTAGATGTGTTTTTGACGACGTAATAAAAGAATTTTTTTCATTCCCAAAGGATACAGTTTAATTTTTTCATGAAGAAAAAGAATTATAATTCTAGGTAATTGTAGGAAGAACACCCCTTGTTTGAGGAGAAAAGGAAATTGAGAGATATAATTTAAATAATCTAATTTAAATTGGTGGACATTGTGTAAATCATTGCATACTTACTTACAATGCAAATCCTATGTACAACAAATTAATAGGGAAAAGATAGCTAATAAAAAAAAAGAGAAATTAATCCCAAGCATATTATCCTAAACAATGTTTCACAAAAAGCTGAAAAATGTCAGTCAAATAGAACTCAATATAATTTTCATTAAATTGGAGAGGCAATCAAGTTCATCATGCTTGGAGTTAATAATAAGCAATATGAGGAGGTTTTATTGTAGTTAGTGATAGTTATACAAGAAAAGAGTGACACTGATAAAGAAATAATTGAAGAAATTAGTTTCCCGACATCGATAAGAAAGAACTACTTCCAATAAAGTAAAACATGCAATCAATCAACTCAAGCAAGGACATTCTCCTGGGAAAGATGGAAAGATCACAGCAGGAGTTACACCATAGTTAATGACCTAGAGCAAAGTATAGGTCACAGGATGAATATTTAAACAAACTTTATGAGAGATCAGCATCTCCTGGTGACCGAGCAATGGCTCAACAGAATAAAGTGCTATCGGTTAGGACATGTCATTTAGGCCTTGTAAATGGCATGATGGAGCATGAATGGAGAAGCCATGCAATCCTAAAAGTTCTCTTTTAACAAAAAAAATAAAATCACTCTGAGTGCACAAATATAAGTCTTCAGTAGAGATTTTACAGGGAGATTTTATGGTGGTTGAAGATCAGGCTGACTAGCTTCAAGTTAATTTTTTTTTAGGAGGTAGGGATACATAGATTGATGCAGTCTCTCTTTTATTATTGTCTTGAAGTTGCTTTATCCCATCGTAAAATAGACTACATTAAAATGAATTAAGGAATGTCTGTAGCTTGCCACAAAAAATTAATAGCTAAAACTCTTATACAGTTTTGAAATTTTCTCTTAACTCCTAAAATCCACTGCTGGTTTTTTTTAAAAGAATGGAAAGGTTGGTAGGTTCTTCCCGCAACAAAATGGGGTTATTTTGAACAATAATTTACAGATAAGATGGACAGTAATGGTTCACATTATGGAGGCAATAATCACAAATATCATTTCATCTCTGATGTTTACAGCAAGTAAAAGCACCCAGAGCAGAAACAAGGGTCTCCAGCAGCCCCCTTAGTGGATGCAGAGTGCAGCTGGCCCCTGCATTGAGAACAACAGTCCTCCTGTACACTTTGCTGCAACACCCTGCCCCAGCCCTTAGGGTTTCTAGCACCACGGTGATTAGACAGCTAACACAACTGAGGTGATTCATGCATTTATATATGATGTATAGTGTTTCCACCCATATTTATTAGACACCATAGATTTCAGGCAGATCTTACTGAAAGAAACATAGTCAAAAAGTAGCAGTATCTTCACAGACTGTTGCTTCAGGGTTGGATTTGATGATCTTGAAGGTCTCTTCCAACCAAAGAGATTCTGTGATTCAAAGCAACTGATGTGCTACAAATATCACTACTGCACTGTAACCTGCATTTTTTTGATTGCTTTCCTTGTAGCCCATTCGAGAGTCCGTGTCACTGGATGATTAAGTCACTATCCTGCTCAGATGGATATTGTGCAAACTGTGATTTCCCCCCCCCCCTGCTTCAAACGTCCTTCAAGATTCATTGTGTTTAGGTAAGTGGTACAATTCCTCTAATGCGTAGTGTTTTGGAATCATAAGGACAGGAGATAATGTTATGTAAAAGAGGATGGTGATGGTAATGATAATGGAACTAAAGAACTGGGACACCTCATCCCTGGAAGTATTTAAGATCAAGCTGGATGAGGCTCTGAGCAGCATGATCTAGTGGGAGGTGTCCCTGCCCATGGCAGGGAGTTTGGAACTAGATGATCTTTAAGGTCCCTTCCAACTCAAACCATTCTATGACTCTATGGTTCTAACCAGTTCACATATCAGAGACTGACACTGGCAAAAGCACTGATACAAAAATATTCATACAGCTGAAGAAGATAATGATATGTGGTTGATAGAATGATATTGATATCTGCACTGCAGGATATGCAACATATTAAAGCATTATATGTTGTTTTAGTACATTTGTACATTTTTCATATGTTTGGTATTAGTATTACATAAGTCTGATCATGTATAACTGAATTGTCATATATGCTGAATATAATTGCTGACTGAATTCAGCATCAGGAAGCTCTCTTGTACTCTAGGAATTGAAGAAATTTTAGTCCAGCTAAAGACCAAAGGTAATCATAACAAGGTTGCAGGACTAAAAGATATTTTATTGGACTGAGTTTTTGGTATTATCCACTGGCACATTGTATGATTTCTACTAAGATCTGGGGATTTCAGTTTAACCAGTTTGACAACACCTACCAGGATAGTAAGAAAATTATAACCAAGGACCCTTCTGCCTCTGCTTTTAAGTTTATTATAAGCAAAGCTTTGATTATATGTGTCTACCTTCTCTTATCACATTTCATTTCACAACAAAACTACAACAAAACCTCACCTGGAGTCATTTCTACGTAAGCTGTATGCTTGAAGCAGTATCCATGCATGTCAATTGAAGATCTTCATCTCCCTATTTCTCCCTTCTATCTCTCCAGTGTCCGTACCTTACAGAGGTTTGTTCTTGATTAATATTTTAAGTATCTGACAAGATCAAACAGTTTTATTACCTTACATTTTTAAAGGCCCTCCAGCTTGGTAAGAAGCTCATGCTCTCAATGGAAGCTTAATGAAAGAGAATGAGTTATCTTTGAAAGCAAAATATTAAAAATGTCGTTTTCATGTTTGTAGTCTTCGGATCTGCAAAATGCATACTATGTCTTTAAATGAAGCACTGGTTATTTGATGTGAAAAGGCATTTCTTGTAGCAGATGTTATTTGGTTGTTTGTCCAAGTAATCAGCATCATTTCTCTGAAGGTGTGCTAGAGTGAAACGTATAGTTAAAAATATTTAATAGCCAGGGGATTTTTTTCCCTTCAAATATATCTCCTGACTGCAAAAAAATCCAAAGACCATATGAGAGAAAGGTATACTTCAACAGTGCAGGTGAGTAACTCTGCTACATTATAGCTGAGTAGTTCTTCGAAATGGTCAGTCTCCAGACAGAAGGAGAAAAAAAAGAGCTGAAGACAAATGATTGAATCAAGCAGTCTGAGCTAATCATCCATAGGTGAAAACATTCACCTTCCTAAATATGGTTCCTATGATCCAAATAAGGTAGAAGACTTAGGGGAGGCACAGCAGTGCACAAATTGTCATGAAACACAGAATCACCACTACATCATGGGAGCTGGGAAAAATTATTGAATATTGGTAGCTCTTCCATTTGAAAGCATCATTTTACTTTTTAATTTTCAAAAATAAATACTGTCATGGCATATATTAATTAATATTCTGTTCTAGCTGTACAGCAATTTTAATTCCCTTTTTCTTGGAATTATTGGCAGTTTAAGCATCAGCATTGGGGACAGTATGCAGACTTCAGTGAGAATGGGTATTTGGATAGAAGGTTTTGAACCTTGTGACCAAAGGAAAAATATTAATGTTAATAAAAACATATTTTTATTTCTGCAGTAAGCTTTAAGTGCACTAAATTGCAGCCATATTCTTACTTTATCTGTTTAGATGTCAACTGATAAAAAAATCTCATAAAGTCATTGGCGTTACTTCAGTGTAAAATTGTTGAGGAGACAGATCAGGTTCATAATTTTATCTAAATTGTTTTTATTTGTAATGGAACCATGTGTCCAACGTAAAAATGTACACTCATCGTGGATCATTTAACACAGCCATCTGTACATTTCTTAAGAATGAAATTTGCACTGTAGTGTGACTTTTGTTCAGAATATCAATCTGGTTATTATGGCTTGGCTTAATTCACTCTCACAATAAAACCACACTTGCACTTGGCAGATGAAATAAGGAATAACGAGGTACTTATAGAAATTAGATTTCTACATTATAATATAATCAGATTTTAATGAAACAAGTAATATATACCATTCATACCATTTCAGTTTGTGATCAAGCTCACTGTATTAACAGAAGATTTGTTTTGGTGGCCAGGAAGAACAGAAATGATTTATGCTTTGAGGTAAAATGTTGCCCTAACTGTGTAAGATCTATTATGGCATTATACACAGCCTTTATTATTTCTCTCTTATTGGATAATTGGAGATCTACAGTATTATTTAAAGTGATGAAGTAGCAACCTTAGCTCGTTTTATACTTTTCAATTTCATGCTTGTCTTCTGTAAAATCTTTTCCATAAATTAACATTCAACAGCACGTGGATGTAACACAAAGTATAAAACTTAATACCTATTGATTGAAATTGTATCCAGAGTCAATGAAAATAGAATTCCTGGTGAATGTGTGTCACCAATCAGTGTAAACTTGCTTGTAAGGAAGGCACGTAGTCTAACAATAGTGAATGTAATCATGCCAAGTTAGAAAAAGAAAAGTCAGCAATACCAAGCTGAATAGTGAATGTTTACAACAGTTACTGTGAGTTTAGTTGCTGTGATTAAGTCTATGCTACCTACAAATCACCCTTGACCTACATTGTCTTTTCTTGCTCAAAAATACAACAAAGAAAAGAAATTAATATGAACACTCAAGACAGTATGACTTTTTGATGAGCAACTTGAGGAACTTAACGGAATTCTACATTTATAGGTAAGATATTGTGGGCTTCCTTGTAATGAATGCTCTAAAATAGATCTCCAGAGGGAAAATTAGATCTTAGATGTGCCTCCTAGAGATGCCAGCTCTATTTAACGATTTCATACTATTAATAATCCTTAATTTAGATACTGCGGAAAAATGCACTATATTGCCACAATGAAAATGATTCCAAGATTCTATAGTACAAACATTTTCCCAATGTAGGTGTACACAATAAAGTACAAATTGGGAGGAGAAGAAAGCTTAGAAAACCTGTGTAGAGGCAGGCACTTGTCTCACCAAGACGGAGAGTTGTTAGCAGTATAAATGGACAAGTCAATTGCTGGGCTTATCAGCAAAAGTATTTTTGGAAACTACAAAAGTCACTTAACCTTAACATCTGATGCTCCCTCCCAGTTTTGTAGTCTTATACTTTCCTTATCCTTTTATTTTTTAATTTTTTTTCCCCATTATTACAGCCCGATGATTTGAAGGATCTGTGTCTCCTTGCCTAAGTGAATATTTTTGTTGCACTCTCTTCAGAAATGGGTATACATTCTAAGTTGTTCAATTTTTTATTCTCATTGTAACTGATTTAAGTAGTGCTTCGTATTCTTCAGTTAAACTACTATCGCTGTCCTTTTAGTAACCTTCCCAATTGAGTTGTTTACTTGCAGCTTGGATGGGATGAAAACATCATTTTAGAGAGATAACACATTTTCTTTATGTTTCTCATTTTCATACAGTCTGGCAGAGTTATGTGGGAGGATTCTTCATTTGGCTTCTTTTGTGCTATAACTTACTTTCTGAGTACTTCAGGTTTTCTTCCACACTTAGGCCTAAGGGTCACTTACAGATTTAAGTCCGACAAAATATGGCTTTGTCATCCTAACAACTGCAAGCCAATACTTTGTAAAAATTTTAGGTGAAGGGTAACTACGGACTCATAAAATCACAACTAGTAATGATATGTTTCTAAAAAGTCATTTGGACAAACATGCAGAAGGATGTACAGTCAAGAATTTGGAGCAAAGGTGTTTGAAAAGGATGTGGAAAATTCACAAATGGGACCAGGAACCCAGAAAAATGCCCTGTCAGGAGATAAGTGGTATACAGTGTAGTTTATCACCAAAAAAACTCTGAGAGGAGACTAGTTTATAGTGTGTAAGTACTATAAAAATTAGATTTCCCTCCCTCTACACCAAAACCCAGTTACTCTGTGGACTATTAATCTCTCACAGGAAAAAAATAATGAGAGTCAAAAGCTTCAGATCAAAGCCCCACAAATCTATAACGGAAACAGGTTTTAAAGTAAAAATAATTAACCTGTGGAAATCTGAAGCGAAGGAATGGTTTCCACCGATGACATCAGTGGTGATCAAATGTGTAAATGTCCACTAATGCCACTTTACTATATACTGCCTGTCTTCTTCATAGCTGGGCCCTCTAGCTTCCCCGTCTACGCAAAACTAGCGAATACAGGAAGATAATAGTAAGCAAATATTCTGACAGTTGCTTTTAAAAATATTTTATGTCAGGTTTTGTTAAACTGACAGTTTTTTAATTGGTGCAAATCATTTCTTCAATTACTAACAATTACTAAATAATTTATCTTTTTTTTTTTTTTCCTAGCAGCCCACACTACTGATTTTATTCTTTTATATAAAAGAAGACTTCTCTCTCTTTTCAGTTTTGTCACAAATAATTCTCACATTAACATTTTACTTTGAAACATTCCATCTTGGTTTCTTTATTCTGTCTCTTAAGCTATGTCTATTTGCATTGAACTTTGTCTGCCAATTATAAATCTAAATTGACAAACCTAAATTATGTGATTCTTTTGTAATAATGAGTCATGTTTTTAATATCAAGCTTTAATCTCTGCTTTACTTGAATTTAAATAAATCATCAAGTTAAACCATTAAATAAGTAATTTCAGAAACAGTCATTATAAGTTTCAATATTTATTGGCAGTGTAGTGATCACTCTGCTATTCAAAGGATTTTTTTTAAAGGTATACTTGTGTATCATTAAAGGGGAAAAGGACAGAGAAAGGAAATGGAAGAAGGAAAAAGAATGCATAAGAAATCATATTCAGAGGTGTCTAACTATCTTCTTTTCTGCCCCATTTCCATATTGAGAGAACAGGAAAAGTAACTAAACACAACAAAACACTTTTTCATTGTGAGAGTGACCAAGCCCTGGCTCACAGGTTGCCTGAACAGGCTGTGGAGTCTCTATCTTTGGAGATATTCAAAAGCCATTTGGACGTGATCCTGGGCAACTGGTCCTTGGTGGCTCCTCCTGAGCAGGGTGGGTGGATCAGATGACCTCCAGAGGCCCTCTCCAACCTTAAGTATTCTATGATTCTGTGACTTAATGCCATTGTTTTTTTTTTTCATTTTTTTTTTCATTTTTTTTTTCATTTGCAGCTCAATTGTTTCAATTGAGCTGCAAATGAAAAATGTATAGAAAAAGAGAATATTTTGCAAAAGAGACATCTGTACTTTTTCTGTCAGACCATCATCACAGAAGTAAGTGAGCAGGAAAAGTAATTTGAAGATCACAGAAACTAGATGAGGAGAAGCAGGTTGCAAACAATAGCAATAACTTCCATGTTCCTCTTACGCATAGTGGCTGTTCTTGAAATTGAAGTCAAGGGTCTGATTTAAAGAACAACATGAGCTGGAACAGATGTGAAAGGCAGGAAAATGTGTGGTCAAGTCAGCACAGTCTGGTATTGCAGAAACTTCCCTAACTGACAAAAGAGATCGGTAATGATCCCTGTAGCCCATGTGTCAAATGCAGCATAAGTAAGTACAGTATGTTCTACAGCTGTTTACATTGCTTGGGGGTTAGGAAATAGGCCCATGTATGTTACTCATTCTAAGGCTTCCAGTAAAAGAGCACCTAAGAAGGTGAATGGCTTCATTCATCTCCCCTGTATTTAGCTTTTGCCAACAAGGACAACCCCTGCAGCTGTGAAACAAGCTCTGATATCAGATGAAAAGTGAACAGTTTGTGACAGCCTCTATACAAACGCAAGGTATTACTGACATGCATGAATGAGAGATACTAAGTGTGAACTCAAACAGCGTTACAAAGCAAAATATGTAATGTAGCTACATTTTGACAAGGGGCACAAAATTGTAGCTAAAGCAACACAATAGCGAAAAGGTGACGATTGGGGTTGACAGCTCAGGAGATGCAAGTACCCAAGCATGCATGTTATCAGAAACTACATTGCTACTGTCTCCTTTAAAGACTGCCACAAGACCAACTTTCTCAGTTCTTGGTCAAGTCACAAATGTCAACTGCTGCTGAAGGATCCAGCTGAGATTGAAGGACTGGGATAGGAAATTCATGAGGTTTTTGTCACAGGTGTTGTAGGAGACACAAACTGAGGATAAGGTCACCTATGAAAGACCTGGTCATAGAATTGAATACATCAGCACAGAAGCTAGTCAGTGCAATGCTTTGCTGCATAAGGATTTAGCCTTTGACATAATTTTAACAACACGTGATAAGACAGAAGTATTGCGTTGTCCATAGGGTTATACCCCCATGAGATACAAGGATGTCCAAATCTTCCTCGTGGTCAGTCTTTGTAGGGTGTATCTTCTAAATTACAGGCTTATTTAATAGCTACATGGCACCCTAGCTGCTGGCTTTTATAAAGTATATCACAAATTTAAGATGCTTCTGTAAATTTTTAAATTTTTTTTAGCATAGCTGTTCACTCATGATATAAAGCCTATTTTGTAGGCTGTGTGTTTCAGAACTGAGGTTCATAGAGTATATTTTAAAAATTAATTTTATGTTAAGAATACTAGCCTGTAATTTGTCAATGGCCTTGGTTTTCATTAAATATCATTACAATATAGGCAGGGCATACACTAGAATGAAGAAATAGCAAGGCTTGACCAAACCAGAGTAGATCAGACTAGTGAGCTTCGTATATTCAGTATGTATTCAATAATTGTCAACCAGAAAATTTCTTTCTAACCCCTATGACACGGAATTAGGTGGGAGTGTTGATCTGCTTGAGGGCAGGAAGGCTCTTCAGAGAGATCTAGACAGGTTGGATCAGTGGGCTAAGACCAATTGTATGAGGTTTAATTAGGCCAAGTGCTGGGTCCTGCACTTTGGTCATAACAACCCCATGCAAAGATACAGGCTTGGGGATGAGTGACTGGAGAGCTGCCTGGCAGAGAAGGACCTGGGGGTGTTGGTTGACAGCTGCCTGAACATGAGCCAGCAGTGTGTCCAGGTGGCTAAGAGAGCCAACAGCATCCTGGCTTGTATCAGAAATGTGATGGCCAACCAGAGTAAGGAAGTGATTGTGCTCTTGTACT
>VWZK01009427.1:0-82250 GCA_013396935.1 Baryphthengus martii
TGGGGAGCCCCAAACTGGATCCAGTATTCTACACGTGGTCTCACCAGGGCAGAGTAGAGCGGGAGGAGACCTTCACTAGACCTGCTGGACACAGTTTTCTTAATGCCCCCCAGGAGACCATTGGCCCTCTTGACCACAAGGGCACATTCCTGTCCCATGAAGAACTTACTATCCACTAGGACTCCAAGGTCTTTCTCCATGGAGCTGCGTTCCAGCAGGATTCCTTGAACAGTTGTCTATCCTAAATATAAACAGTAATAACTGCAAAGAGTTTAAAGCCAGCTTAAGAGAAACTCCTCCTTCAAGAGGAAGGATGCAAAAAGAAATAACGAGGTAAAGAGGTTCTAGTTAAAGCTAAAAAAAAATAGGTGTTTTTTTAATGTTTTTCTTTGGAGAACTCCCAGGCAGCGTGGATATCGGGAGGTTACCGTGGGGAAAAGAAATGAACCAACAAATCTCTCCAGATTGCCAGAAGCAAACAACACTTAGCACTATTGTCAGCACAGTTTCTCCCTCGTGGCTCGAACGACGCTCGAGAATTATGATCAGATAGAATGGAAAGAGCCAGCGCAAGCAACAAAAGGCAGAGCCGCATCGTTAAGGAAAAGCCAATTAATTCATTTTAGAACAGGGAGGCCAAAGGTAGCCTTCAGAATGTGTTTAAGAGGAACATGACCCATCTTTTTCTCCAACAGGCACCCAGATTTTGGAGAGACGTTGGTTCAGCGACAGCCACGAGTGCAGGATACGTGGAATTCTTTAATTCATGGGAGAAAAAAAAATAAAAAAATCCATAACCAACTTTCACTGAAGGGACTTCCTTCAACCTCAGGCCCAGAAATGGGCTGATTATAAATTTCAGCCCCACCGTTCGCCACAAGCCAAGGTGACTTTTCTCCTGCACATCCAGGTGCGAGCCAGTTTAGTAGCTACTGTTGTTCTGACCATTGTCATCTAAGTCCCTGAAGCAAAGACGAGCAGAAGACAGGGCTCTTTTTCACATCTGTTTTGCTTATTTCTCACTATTTTTCAGTAACACACACACACACACACAAAGCTTTTTACTGAGTGGTTTCAAAATTAAAGACATGTGGTTTAAAAAGAGAGAAAAAAGGAAGGAGGATGTCTTCTTCCTTTTACAGTATTAAGCAAGAAGCTTTTTAGGGGAATTATGAATAAGCTAGTTAAAATCCGTATTTTTAGTGACTGAGAAATAATAAATAATTGCAGTTAATGACTTCCAAGGTATGTTTTGCTAAAATCACACCATTTCCAGTCTATAAGACACTCCTATTCCATATGGAACTCCGAACCTTCTGCTGGTGATACGGAAAAATAGTTCCTCTCGTCAGCAGTTTCATTTACCGTCAAAATCAAGAATCAAGATTGGAAGTATTTCCTTCCTTAGTGTCTTTTTTTTTAAAACTACCCATACAAAAGTTGACAACTGTATTTTCCTGAAATGTGGGTAAACACTCTATTAGTGATTAGTAAGATTTAATGCTTCTACTTTTGCATACTCAAATTAACTGTGTCTTAATATCGTCACAGCCAATGTGATGGTCTTTTCCATAAGGGCTTTTTGAGAATATTATCTGCCAACAGAGACTACGTCTGAATTGCGTAAGTAACTGTGGAAATGAAACTACAAGCAAAGACAAAACCCCACAGAAGGAAATCTTGCTTTCTGATGGACACCCTCGAGTTCCAGTTTTATGATTCCTGCTCGAAATTCCAAACGGAGAGAAGCCAGTCAAACAAGACTACATTATATTTGTCCTTGCCCGTAAAGTCAGGGTACGTTTTCAAAAGATTTGATTTATTTTAGATGCATATGAACCACAAAGACTTTCAGAGCAAGGTGTTGTGCCTTTCAGTGTAGCAGGCAGCATCTGTTCCGTTTCACAGAATGGCAGCTACCTCTGTGGGCTGCCAAGTCCCATAAATTTAATGGTGCAGTCTCCAGAAAACAGGTTCCTAATGGTTATATATCTATGGACAGAGATTCATGGTGCTGGAAAGGCCCATTCAATCATCTAGTTGGATTTTCTATCTATTGAGGGGCTCTTAAATTTCACACTGTAGCTCACAACGCAGGAGTAAATACATAGCCAGTCATCTTTATCACCTCTGGCAATTTGTAACGAGCTTCAGAAACCACCCCGGCAGAGCCCGTGGGGGACACGGGGAGGGACTGTCACAGCTTCGAGGACGGAAGAAGGGCATCAACCAGAATGGATGTTTCTCTCTAAAGCTGTGTCTTCAAGCTCCCTTTCTTTCACGTCTCTGCTGCTTTCACCTAAAAGTCTGGGTCTTCAACCATGAAAAGTTACTGAAATACAGACTGGTGTTTTCTGTAGCCGAAGGAGACGCAGAACACGAGGCCAGAAGTATCGGGGGGGAAACAGAGCCAGGTTCTACAGGAAGAGAAGAAGATGGTAGGGCTGTGTTTCTTTTTTTTTTTTGATACTGTGGTGGTCTTCATTCAAGCCTAAGCTTACTGTTGCCTGTAAAAGCTGCAATTAGTGTGTGCCAACCACAGCAAATAGTAAAGTGAGCAGTGTCAACATAAAAGACTTCAGGGAAAACGCCTGACTTGAAGGTCAAGAGCTTTACAGTGTAAATTCTGGTGTTAGCCCAGAAAACATGCCAGGTTTAGAGCGTAACCAAGAAACCTAGAGTCTCTTGAAGCTGCCTTCAGGATGGACCACTGATACTTACTCGAAAGACCTGCAGTTATGGATTTACTTGTGTGCCTGAGGGCACAAGCAGGCCTTTCCCAAAGACCTCAACATGCAGCAATTCATTTGCTTTAAAATGCTGTAGAAATAGGCTTTGAAATTATTAAGATTAATTAATTTATAGACACAGTTATAATTATCTGAGGGGTGGGGGTCAAGTGGAAAGGGCCAGGCTCTTCGCTGTGGTGCCTGGTAATAGGACAAGAAATAACAGGTAGAAGATGGGACCCAGGAGGTTCCACCTCAACAGGAGGAGAAATTTCATTCCTGTGAGGGTGACGGAGCCTGGACAGGCTGCCCAGAGAGGTTGTGGGAGTCTCCTCCTCCAAGCTACACCTTGAGGTGTGACATCTTGGCACAGGCTAAGATTTGCTAAACTCAGCCTCCCGTGTTCAGGTTTTGACTGCCAGGCATATCTGGCCCGCTCTGAATCACGCGACCAGCATCTATGTTCTTGAACTCAGAGCTGAGCCATGAATTGATAGAGGTCCCTATATGAAATACATATTAAATACTTATGCTATCCACATTTCTCTGTCACTACAATGCCTTTTTCTCCCCACATTGCGTTCATCTCCCTCTTTCACGAAGCTTGTTTTCCAGATAGTTGGTTAAGTTAATGTATTTGCACTCAGCTCCTGCATTAATCTCTGCAAACTATGTGACATTTTGCTTACTGCACACCTTGTCATCAATTATTACTTATTTTCATAGTATGGATCGCTCTGGATTTCTAAGCACTCCAAAGAAAGGTAAAGAAATGCATCAGCTACGGGGGACCCACAAGATAACGCTGACAGAAGGAAGCCATTCACAAATAGAGAAATAATGAAGATTTCTTTTCAATCTAATGGGCATTAGGGAAAATATTTTAAAGTTCAGCAAGCAGTCTGAATTTTAATATACAAGTTTACTAACACAACTAGAGCTGGCCACGAATTCTAAGAAGGGTAAGAAAATGTCACTGCGCTATGAGATAAGGAGCCACTTAATCTTCCCTGCCTTACTCCTTCCTTTGTTCAATTTTCTTTTATTAACACACGAACAACAGATTTCTTTAGGTCTTGAAGTATTCTTATTTATTTCCCTTCGCTGAAGTTCACTCCTCTACTGAAAAAAATATCTAGTCGGGGGTTTGAGCAGCGTTTGTCATTCCTGCCAGTATGAAACAAAAGGAGGAGCTCTTAAAATAAGCCCAGGGAGGGGAGTTAGATGGACTTCCTCAGCTCTTCAGGAGGCACAGCACACCACTCCTTGGTTACAAATGACCCTGGGGCCACCCATCATCCAGTTGTGGGATCTCACAGTTTGTCCGCATCAGGAAGATAAACTTTCTAGAACCGCACTGTCTTCTAACAGGAAAAATAAACAAAGCAACACAAGTCGTGTTCCTATCAATCAGTTTTACACCCTTTCATCATGAAGCAAATGGAAAACTATGTTCATCCTGACAGTCTTTCAGCCAGTGGAAAAAGTCAAGAGCTGCGAGCAAAGATGTGAAGCCTTCAGGACAGCAACAAAAGACTTTTCTTCTCATCGTCCTTGCAATGAGATCTAAAATACTCCCAGTGTTCCAATGACTACTCCCCTCTCTGACTGCTGGTGTGTGTTACGCTTACACCGCTGTCCAAAGGTTGTTGCTCCTGTTCCCCATTTCGTTGAATTCTCACAAAAATGCCATAGAATGAATATAGCACTTGAAGAAATCTGCAGTGGTGAGCCCAAAGGTGCTCAGGTGGTCACGGAGATGATCAGCGGGCTGGAGCACTGCTCCCGCTAAGGCAGACTGACAGAGTTGGTGTTATTCAGCTTGGAGAAGAGAAGGCTCTGGGGAGACCTTCTTGTGACCTTCCAGTATCTGCAGAGGGCCTACAAGAAAGCTGGGGGTGGACTTCTTACAAGGGCTTGGAGTAACAGGATGAGGGGTAATGGACTGAAACTGGAAGAGAGTAGGTTTAGATTAGAAAAGAGGAAGAAGTTCTTCACTCTGAGGGTGGTGAGACACTGGCAGAAGCTGCCCAGGGAAGCTGTGGATGCTCCATCCCTGGAAGTGTTGAAGCCCAGGATGGATGAGGCTCTGAGCAACCTGCTCTAGTGGGAGGTGTCCCTGCCCAGGGCAGGGGGGTTGGAACTAGATAATATTTAAGGTTCCTTCCAACCCAACCCATTTTATGAGTCTATGATTTAGACAGATGTGGCACAGAATGATACCAGGAAGCTTAATACTTGAGCCGTGAAAATTTAGTCCCAAAAATAAGTGCAAGTCAGTCCTGAGGACAGAAGAGTTGCTGCAAAGTTGGGGAACGCTACTTACCTGCCCTGACTTCCTTGAGGCTCGTTCTGTATTTTCCTGCATTCTCTGACACGTTGATCTGATGCACTGCCCAGGTGTGGGATAAATTTGTCATGCCCCGGCTTCTCAGCAGTATTGATGCTGTGGCTTTTCTGATGTTTGTTTTCCTGAAGGAATGGCTGTCCTCAGGAAAGATCTATTTCCTCCTTTTCTTAGCTCAACTTTGGAATATAATCGAAACTTTGTTTTACTCCGCAGATTCTCTCACATAAATTTCTTTTTTATCTCAGCAGTCAATTACATCAGTTAATCATAAAGAATCTGGCAACATTACATGATGTATGTGCGGGGCAATATATAAATGTCAAATCTCGTGGCTGCAGGCTGGAACTGCTTAAGAAATATGTTTGAGGAACTGAAAAGGCCAGAGTATTTCGAGGCTGGAGTTTACTACCAACTTAAGTGCCCTTATCCCTGGAAGTCAGTTGACACAGAAGCTGGAATCAGAGTTGTGACATTTGCAATTATTTACAAGCAAATACATGAGCCTTCAGGGATAACGCTGAAAGAAAACAAAGACTTAGACAACAGACTTTCCTTTCCCTCTGTCTCTCCAATGTTCGCAACGATAAAACTCTTCTGTTGCAAAGACACCACCGAGGCATTCATAAACGACATGAACAGATACATGCTTCGATCATCTCAGGGGAGGAAAAAACCCCATTAATTCCTTTTTATTGTCCAAGATGTTCATTTGCTAAGGAAGCCCGTATTTTAAAGGGCCAGGATAGGAGAAGAGACTTGAAGCTGGGCTGAATTTCTGTTCCGTTGATAATGTCAAAGTACCCTTCCCACTCTTCTTACTGGAAACCTGGTGAGTTCCCAGGAGGGCTGGTTATTGGCAAATCCACCCTCGTGTGACTTGCTTTTCACTTTGTATCACTGAATTTCATCAAATTCATCAAACTGCTTCTGTTCTCAAGGGAAACCACTGCGCCCTGAGTGGTGTCCTGGCCCTTTCCTACAGGGAAAGCACTTCCAGCATTACCACAGTAAATTTTATTAGCAGACACATCCCTTTGGTGTCATAGGTATTAATGATAGAAGCAATGGGATCATCATGCAGTGGCCAAGGAGTATGGCAGGGAGCTCAAAACTGCTCTGTTAATAGCCCACAGACTAAACCTCAACCTTTGTTTTCAGTTGCAGCAACAATGTCCAACATGAGGGCAGAAGCGTGATTGTTCAGGGAACTGAGGATCTCTACATGGAAATCTTCTCCTGGGGAAGAAGCAGACTCCCAGTGACTTCAATAAATGGAACCAGATAGATACGCTTCATCCCAGAACGGCAAAGAAACCGAGCAGATTGAGTCACAAGCTGAGTAGTACCGATTTTCTAACAAATTTTCAATTTGGAAAATATTTTTATGACAGGGAACAGAAAGATAATACCTTTATTAAGATAATTCTTTTCTTTTTTTTTCCCTTTATTTTTCCCCCTTTATTTTTACCACGTAAGGGTCAAAACTTTTACCCTTAAGGGGTAAAAATCACTGCACGACACTGCTGGCCCACTCCTCTGACCTCAATAAAGCACTAGAACAGATATTTCAAATAAGGAAAAGGGTGGGGGTGGGGAAATGAGGTCTGCATTTTCTTTAATAGAAACTAATTTTCAAGACGATACATTAATATGACTGGACAAAACATCTGTCACAGAATAGCAGGGAAAAAAAAATGGGAATGTATTTTAAGCATCTTGCAGGAGCTCTCTTTTCCTGCTGCAGATGCCCAGACCACCAAAAGCAAGAAGCTTCCACCGAGAAGCAATAAAGCACGAAAAGGAAGCGACCCAAAGACGATACAACCTCAGCCGCTGTTTGCTACAAAACAGACTGCCCAGCGATCGCGGGGTAGCAGAGAAGAATAAAGAAAGATAATCAGGATAGCAGAGCCCTGGTCTCCAATAGGCATTTTCTAGACTCTGTCACTTCCTAGGAGGGCAAACTGGTTTTAGTGGTGAGGCAGGCCGGGCAATTGAATTTCCAGGGTCCTGTCTGAACTACTTGCACTTTATTCCATCCACACTTGCAGGAGCGAACGGAGAATCTCACCCTCTGCCTCTAAAAGAGATTATACTGCATCTGAAACCCACGCAATAAATCCTTTCTATGTACTTCATGAAAACAAGATTGTTAATTCAGGAGCTCTGTGTGAGGTTCACACTTTTTCTGTGTGCTGTTCCTGCGGAAGAGAGAATATATGATATACTATGGATTTTGCTGTTTGTTATCATCAAACCTTGCACAAATAAAATATTAGCAGGGTAGGAGAGTAAAGGTGCATCAGCTGTGAACTAGGGATGAGAGTTAAATATCACAATCTCTAACTTTCTAGCCCTCAATCAGCACTCTACAGCATCTGCCTTCAGTATCTATAGCTACTGTATTTCTCCCCAGGATCTTTCCTTCGCTGAAATACTTCTAGCTGCTCAGTGGAAATAAATCTGCACACCAAGGAGGCCTTGCTGGGCATCTCGGGGACTTAATGCCTCAACTACAAAAATGACATTTGTACAGTACTTTAAAAACAGATGGGGAGAAGATGCTGCAGAAGATCATTGTGCCATTAATATCAAGTGCCAAAAGCACAACTCTTTATGGTAAGCAGTAATAGAGCAACTGATAAATGTCGGGGGGGTTAGCACTTGTTTGAGTCTAGGGAACTAATATTTTACTTACATGTGAGGGGAGAAAACAAGCAAAAGCCAGCAGGATTTTTTTTTTTTAAAGATGTGTTTTAGAATGGATCTTCTCAATGTCTTTAGATCTTTCTAAATTACAAATGTTTAGCTTAGCTATTTCTCCGTGCTTCACAGATGAGAATTTTTACAAAAGGGATTTATCATTTTCTTACTAGTAGTGTTTGTTTCTTGTCAGTTCATGTGCAGGTTTAAAATAAACCCAGGACGATGCAGGTAAACCACATTGCTTAGGTGTACAGGGTAGTGCACTTTTTTGCCCGCAGGCAGCTGGGCCAAGGGCTCCTACTGAAATTCATCTGGATTATGACTCTCCAGCAGTGCGGCCTGTAAAGCAAAGAGTGTAGAAAAATCACACCAAGCAGTGCAATCCCAACACACAGAGATGTTGGAACTTGGCAGAGGCTGCAAAGGAAGAAATGGGAAGAAAAACAAGAACTGGCTGCAGGGGTATGGGAGCTGTCACAGCATTCCTGAGGCAGGGAAGGCAGCAAGTTGGAAGGGGCTTCACCAGCCACACACAGAGCCTGCTCTTGGGGTGGATTGAAGGATTAGTGACTGTGTCTGTCTGCCCTGAGGACACGGTGGCACAGGAGGCAGGAATTCTGGCTCCTGTACAGGGACTGAAGTGGGATCTCAGTTCCAGTTGAATTGCTCAAGGACAAAACATTTCAAGAGAATTCACTATCGTAGCCACTGCTTCTTCTTCATTGCTCTTCTTAAAAGTCACTGACAGTAGAAATAATGATCATAACACATGGGTTATGTTATGCACCTAAAAAAGGATTGTATGGCCTTCACATTTCCTCCCTCAATACATTTTTAAGGCCTCGAGCTTGGTTGTTGGATGCAGGGAGGGGCAGGAACTACCAAGATACCAAACTCCTGATGAGAAACTGTTGGCAAATTTCCATTCTGATTTTTTCCACTGCCACATAAGCTATGTCCCCTGTGAATCACTAAAGATGTGGAATTGTAAGGCTTTTGATCTTCATCCTGGAAAAGTACACCTAGGCACTGAAAAAAACCCACTTAATTTCCCTGCTATTGCTGCATCCATTTCTTCAACACATTTTCGGCAGTTTTAGCCAGCTTTTATTCACAGTAACCTTACCAGCAACGTGATTCAAAGACTTGTTTAATTCCTAATATTTATTGGGTATCTGCTGCTCACAAAAATCAACCTATAGCAATCAGTTTGGAAGTTCTGATCTCCCAAGCATGAATCCAGGCAGGTGGTTGAGTGCGGCTTACTTGGAGTGCTTGATCTCATGCTTTGGGATTTGTTTTCTTTGAAAGCTTTAGTTTATGTTTGTGTCTGGTAGAATGGAGAGGAGGGAACATAAGACAGCATAGCTGAGAAAAAAACCTCTGCATTTTCCTTCTTGCACTGTAAGAAGACATCTTGAGCTCTCGTAGCTTTGCTGTTCCCCTAGGCCCGAGCGCGCTGCTCCAGCCACCAAGACCTGGAGTTGAATCCAGACTTCGAACTAAGGATGACTGGAATAACCCGCAGTGCCTGATAACACTCCTAGGCCTAAGAAGGAAGAAACCTCATTAGCTTTGTGTTGGTGACATGGAAACCAGCTGAGCCACGACAGAAGCACAGAGAAGGGTTTGTCTGCCGGGGCGCAGAGCTCGCCAAAGGCAGAGGGAAAAGCAGAGAAGATCGTGGCTTGGGAACCGAGTCCGTGGAGCTGCAACCGCACAGCTAAAGCAGGACAAATACGAAAGACAACAGCCCCAGAGACCCGAAACACTCATCAGCCAGCGTTGTCTTTGTAATATAAGTCCTCTCCTACTCAGTCTACATCTGAAGGGCCCTCCTGGCAGGCTGAGAGGAGAAGAAAGCCACAGGGAGGAGCCCTTGGCTGCTCTGCTGCAGGGATCACCTGAAGGCTTCGGCCAAACCCCGCCAGCTCCGAGGGGTTTTGTGCTGGGAGTTGACCAGGGCCGCTGAACTCAGAAGCTCAGCTCGATGTGAGCCCAAAACTTTTCCTGCAAAGTTCTCCTGCAAGGCTGCCATTTCCTGGTAGACATTTAGAGAAGCTTGTATTTAGGCCAGCGGCCTTTTTGAAAGGGAGAGTTCGGGTCTAGCTTGTTGAGACAGCATAGCTTTCTTGTGAGAGGGAGAAACCTTCACAGTTCTCCATTTCTCTGTGTGCATGATGGGTAGAGGTTTTTATTATCCTAAGTGCTCCTCTAAGGCAGATGCATTTGATTTTATGGAATGAAACTAATTAGTCATATCTTTTCTCCAATACCAGCTACGTTATTTCTGCAGAACTTAAAACTGTATCGGTGCTGAGGATGCGTGCAAATAGTACTGGAGTGGTGAAAAGAAAGGGAAAAAGCTATTTTTTTTCTACACCTTACTCTAATTTAATAGAAAACACCATCAGTACTGCCACGCACAAGTCTAATATTCCCTGGGTAAAACTGCACTGTACTGCATCTACCTATTTACTGCTCTGGAAATGAATATTGGCTGGGGAAGGGCCACGCGACAGTCGCTCAGGAGCGGTGCAACATTGCCACCACGTGTTCTGCTCTGAGAACTGGGTTTTTCTACACTGACAATACAGTTACCCTCCTGTTTTTGTTATTTGAGAGAAATAAGAAAAAAAAAAAAAGAAAGGGTGACTAAGTAATTGCTTCCCAGCAATTTTTTTTTTTTTATCATGGACTTTGGTCCTAGGAAACAGCACCCGAAGCATTTTGGAACTCTGATGTGATGCTCAGCAAGTCCCACATTGATTTTCCAACCCCGTTTCCCCAACTGAATCACCTATTTGCTCTCACCCCTTTAATCTTCCTTGTCCAAGAGAAAAAAAACACAACTTTTTAATTAGTGACCCTCCTTCTCCCCCTTTGTCAGCTTTCCTTTAAATCCTGCCCATCATTCACTAGTCTCTAAAGAGAGTTAGCCAGCCCCCAGCACACTTGGGAGTCTCTTATCGGTGTGTTGTTCTCACGGAGTACAACCCGAGTTAGGAATTAATGATCCTAGGCCTAAGTGGAAAATTCAAGAACTGGGTAGAGTTTTTTTTCATTTTCTAAAAATACTGTCTTTCTTTAATAGAACTATCAAGCAGCATCTTTCCCAGAGTAACCCAATGGAAACCACTCTGCAGTTACAGGGGGAATGATGAGCCTGCGTGGTTGCCTTTATGCACCAGTGACATTTTCAATCATCTCTGACATACTCTTCCATCTTGCAGAAGGGTTAAGTCTTGGCTAACTGGGATGCTGATCCCGGCATTAGAAGAGTCCCCAAATCATCTATCTTTGCCTTTCCACAAGATGAGAACGTACTTTTTACCTCTTGATGAAGAAGGCTAAACATTAAAAATAGAACCTTAATGCAATCAAAATACAGTAGTGTGAATGCATAATATATTTTGGCTATTTTTCACTCAGGAGTAATAAAAGTACATAAATACATGGCATCTGTGATGATAGGAAAGACAAATTTAAATCAGGAGAAAGTAAAAAGGTTCTTTTTGTGTAATCCCTGTTGATGGGAAGGTGGAGGGCTGGACTGGACCATTCGTGCCACAGCAAATAGGTGTTTGTATCAGCAGTGTGGAAAATAAATACATTTGTCTTCTCAGATACATTTACTGACTGCACTCACTCAATCCAGCCTGATCATCACAGCCAAGGTCACCAAAGCTGCAGCCCCCAGTTGGTCTAAAAGTCTGGCAGCAACCAGCCAGGACCAGGGTCCTGGGTCAGCTCTTTCACCAGACGGGCTCCCTCAGTGAGCCACAAGCAGATTCGAAGCCTCTGCTCCAGAAAGTCAATGTGTGCTGAATGAAGTGCTGCGGACTGCACCTCTCTACCTAATGCCAGGCAACGTCACGCAGCTGTTCTGGTTACTGACTTCGCCATCCTGGCCGATGCTAAATGTTTTTTATTGTTACACAAGCTTGGAGAGCACATCTGGCAGTGCTCCTCGCATACCCATGTTCTCCAGCCCAATTCTGTCACAATTCAAACGGCGACTTATCACAGCAAAGATTTCTAATTAAATTAAATCTCTCAATAACGCAG
Source organism: Baryphthengus martii (assembly GCA_013396935.1). Taxonomy (NCBI): domain Eukaryota; kingdom Metazoa; phylum Chordata; class Aves; order Coraciiformes; family Momotidae; genus Baryphthengus; species Baryphthengus martii. The sequence continues at coordinate 11,854 of VWZK01009427.1, forward strand.
AACGCACCAGCCCGGAACGCACCAGTCAGGTGGTGCAGCACTCCCAGCCACCATTTCTGCATCTCTGAAATTAATTTCTAGCACAGATTCACCTTCACGCTACCGCAAGAAAGCTAAGAAAGCTTCCCCCTCCATCTCGAGTTTTCCCCTAACCATAGTTCCTTTTATAAACAAATCCATCACCAGCAGGCCTTAGAGAAGGCCTTCTCCTTAGCCAGGCCGCCTTCTGCTTAGAGAAGCTCTAAGAAATCAGAAAGAACAGAGAACACGCAATGAGTATTGTTCCCGACTCGCACAGGTTTTTGGTTTTCATTGTTTACGGCCTTGGCATATTAGAAAAACGTGTGATAATATTTTAGAAAATGTGTGATAATATTTTAGAAAATGTGTGATAATATTTTATCTGAGTTTAGACAGCTAGGAGTGAATTCCTAAGAATGATTCTCTGGTGGTGGACTCTTTCCTTTATGGTTCAGCTCTTGGATAACTGGTTCTACAACTCACCAGGAAAGACCCAGCAGAGCGCAGTATGAAAAACACAGTGCAGGCAACTGCGTTCCCAACAGGCAAAATCCATCAGGGAAAGTAAAGTGACCCAGTTGTACTAGTTTAGCAAGACAAGAAAACCTACATTATCAACAGGGACAAATCAAGAAGATACTCAATATTATTTTCTTGCAACAAGATATTATCATGAATGATACAAGAACAGCATTATTTGAAAAAAAAAAAGAAAAAAAAAGGAAAAAAAAAAGATAAAAAAGAAAAAGAAAAAAAAAAGAAAAAAGAAAGAAAAAAAAAAGAAAAACAAAAAGAAATAGACTGTGCTCCTTGTAATATTTAGAACACTTGGATTAAAAGTGTCCTTTAAAAATCCTGTTCTCTGCAAACACAACAAATGTAATTGTTGGCTAAGAGCTTCAGGCAAAAAAATGGCTTGAGAAGCAGCCAGTGCAGCAGCTACTGTAGACGTTATGACGGATTCACTATCAAAATTTCATAGCTGAACAAAAGTTAAGGATCAGCTGTCAGTACATGACAGACAGAGAATCACTTACACTCCCTGTTTTAGTCCAGGACTAATAGAAAACAGATCTGGAGCCTGAATATCCCCAAAGTAAAGGCTGTCTTAGGGTTTGCTGCTCTGCTTCAGTCCCCAGGGTGGGTATAGGCTCTGAAGTTTAGCTGAGATTTCTCCACCTTTTTTTGACCGGCCGAGACATTTCAGACTCTTCACGGAAATTGGCTTTTTGTTTACTCCGCTCTCTTTTTATATACAAGGCCCCAACAGCTTTTATGTCACATGCTCTGCAAGGAGCGGCTAATTGCGTCAACCCAGCGCGAGGATGAGTCACTAAGTGAGCAATATCCATTTTCAACAGGGCAAAACTATCGGTGGAGGCCCACTTAATTGTTCCACGATACGATTTAGCACTGATCTAGCATGTATTAAATTAATTAAAAGGCTTTCCGTCCCGTCAAAGGTATAATCAAGGCAATTTGCTTCCAAACATCATCAAGAAACTATGCAAGGAAAGCTTAGCAATATGAGCTATTTTTTCATGTGGAAAGTTAATTGATTTTCTATCATTTTTCCCCTCTGGGATTCAAACGAAGCTTTACAAAAGTCGTTGTACTTTTTACGTGTAATTGGCCCACCTGAACTTTTTGAGGTTACCTGAAAGTAGGCCAGCAAGCCACTTTTTTTCTCAGTTTCTTCCGAGAGATTGTATCAACCATCATTAAAAAAAATGACCCAGAGGTCACAGAAAACTCCAGAGTGCTTGAAACAATTAACACTTAAACCAGAGAAATTTTACTGTGAGGTAGCGATCAGTTTCCTCTCCTATTGAATACATCAGCAAACAGCTTTCGGAATGTTAATAAAAAGGGGGCGGTTTGAAGAAACACACATTTTTGTTTCCTCAGTGCTTGGCACCAAAAGTAAAATTCCATCCAGAAAAAAAAAAAAGGTTAGGGAAAGCAAACTGAAATGGAAAATGGAGCACTTGGTTAAACCAACAAGGGATTATCAGTCCAGGCATTGGTTATATTCCCTGAATCATTCCTCTGGGGAGGGCAGGGGGAGGCAGGGTTACCTGGAGGCCTGTTTTAAAACAGAAAATGAACACCAATTACATTCTCTTGGTAACCTGCAGCTCCCTGGAAGTGTCCCAGAGAATTGGCAGCATTATACAAGAGCCCAACGACAAGAGATGGCAGCGGGAGCCCGTGTGCTTGCTGTGTTGATTCTGATAGAGTTACAGTGGGATGGGAGTTATCAAGAGGAATTTACAGTGACCAAAAGACAGACCATTCTGAAGTTGATTGAACTGAGTTTTGTTGTGAATTATTTCAAGGAGAGGCACCTCCCTAATTCGAGTAGTACAAATGCTTCATAAAAATACAGACTTAACTCAATCCACACCTATTCAAGTTGAGGAGTGATCAACCAAAGCGTTTCAACGGCCTCCGCAGCTCAGGTTCCCTTTTCCTGTTGAAAAATGTACCGATGTCATACCCTGCACATTATATTATATCAATTGCTCTATAGTGTGGCAGTTAAGACCATTAAAGACAAGGAGAATAAAACAGCAAAAGAAGCATGCCCTGCAAATAGAAATTTGACAGTGGTTTTGAATTCTAGAAAAGAATTAACGCCACATATTCCCAAGAAAAGCTCAAAAGTGATGTCATTTACTTAGGCACAAAGATTAAGGCTGAGCCATGAAGTCATGAGCCACAGATCTACATACACACAGGTTATCTCAAAGCCATAACGTGGTTCTGATTCAACATTCCATTTCAGAATTCTAAATTACGCTGCTTTTTTAAGAGCAAGGAAAAAAGCCATCTCTCCTGTCTTACTGTGCAATCATAACGCAACCAGACTCTTCAGAAAAGCAGAATTTTAAAATAATACATCATTTCTCATTTTTGCAAAGGCCACCAGTGATGCTTCCTAAAGTCAAGAGTTTGTAGAGATGCTCTGGAATGAAAACAGTCAGCCTGAACCGGCACCACTAAACTGAACCCTTCTTTTTTCTATTATCAGAATTGGAATCCCAAGACGATAACAATCTTAACAAGTAAAATTCTTCAGACTTCAATCCTTTGTTCTCACGTACCTCAGTCTAAGAAGGAAAATATTAATCAAATCCAGCTCCCAGCTGATGCAGTATTTTGTTCCTATAGCAAGTTTCCCAATATTTTTTTTCAATTTCTTTTAACTGACCTTATCAAATCAGCTCTACCAACTTCCCTTTGTGGTACTTGCGGAGTCCAGTAGATCTGAACTTCAGCAAGTTGTTTTTCCTAAATTTAACATGACTTTGGTTTATTCCATTCATAATTTCATCACTTACGTTCAGAGCACTCCAAGTTATGTCCTTTCAGCATCATCTTGGAAGGCTGACAGATTAGTTGGTTCTGGGGCAGCAAGTGAAAAGTGTCAAAAGAACACGCATTTGAAAAAATGAAATTTTGGCAAGTATGAGATTACAAGCAGTACCAGATAAACACTCCTTTGTACATCTGTGATCAAAGCCCAGACCTATCAATCAGTAAATGCTCTCAGTTGCAAGCACCCTGTAGAACACACCCTGTAATAAATCACATTACCTTTGGAATAGTCACCCACCAAATTTGGGCAGCTTGGTTTTGCCAGCACATTCAAACAGTAGGTTTGGACAGGGGGTGGGAAATTCAGCCAATTTTCCTTTGCAACCAAGACTCTCATACAAATATTGCACAAGAATCAAAAGCAAGATTTTAAGCATCACATTCAGAGCACACTGCTCAGCCAACCTCTCTCTCCTTCTTCCACCAGGCCATTATGTTTGGTACACTTCACTTTATCAATGTTCACGAATGGAAAAAAATAATAATCTGTGGAATTCAAGAAGTGTTTCACAACCCGAAACAAAGAGCCTTAAACAGATCACAATTTTGTTGCAGGAAATGCCAGCCAGCCAGCGCGAGCTGTCAGGATTTTTGACAGCCTGGCTTTTGAAATATGTTAGTTAACTGAAACCTTGGTGGGTAAAGGAGCCCAAGTGCAAGCAGCTGACTTAAACACAGGCAATTTGGAGCTCAATTTTCATGCAGCGAGCAGGCTGACCATTATTTGTATTTTCCTGATTGTTTGTTTTTGAAAGCTTTGCAAATGCTACGCTTGTGCGTGAAATGCTAACGGCGCTTTGATGCTGCCTGGCCCAGACACCAGCCTCCCATCTTTTTTTTTTATTTTAGAATTTTATCCAGCAGGAAAGGAGCTCGTGGGATTAATGCAGCCTCTCGTAAAGTTGAGGGAAGCTAGTCGCAAAGACTAGGAAAGACAAACCCAAAAATTAAGGAAAAGAGGATGAAAAAAGCATGCATTTCAACATTTCTCTCCCAGAGAACAACTGTGCAATCTGCAGCAAATCCAAAGGGCAGAATCAACACTTCCAAATAATTGGTAGAATTTGTCCTCTAGCGAAGTTATTCCGAGGAGCATAAGCGACATAATAAATGACACTTGCCTCTTTCTAAGAATTATGCACATTGTGTTGCATATTACAAGGTTTTATGGACAGAAAAGCAGATGGATTCCAGCAAACTTCTTAAACGTAAGGTTTCCTTGCTACACGTACACACCTGCACTCAGAAACGCTGCCACCAGAGCCCTCAACCACAACAACCACAACAGAGCAAACTCAGTTGTAACATACGATAGAATGAGGCTAAAGTCTTCATTTATGGTGTTAGCACTGCCACAAAATATACTGAAGAATCCCACACCATTTTTAATCTCATTTTAATGGCCCAAGAGGTAACTGCGTTGTAAATCCACATAAATTACAAAATGATCACGCCAATTTTTCATTTGGGCACTCCGAAGTTCTCAAGAATTGTGTGTAGTCAACAGAATATTTTAATATGGTTCACTCTCTAGAAAAAAAGATAATTTTTCATTTAATTTTACTATCTTTAGAGTCCTTTTATTCATTATCTTCCTACAGGATGCAGCTATTCCAACTGTTATGTTCCACAGGCTCTTTTTACACAGGCAGGTCCCTAACTGCTTTGGGGTTTGTTGTCCAGATGGGTACCAAGCAGTTGCTTGAGAAATGTTCACTTAGAGATCTTCAGAATATCTACTTCCTCAAGGTTTGGGAATATTCAGATCAAAGAGGGCTTTGAATATATAGTTTCCACAACCTGAAATTCAGCGTGAAGTTAGATTTAGGGATTTTGTTCAGATCTACACCGAAATCAGCTTTTTATTTTGAAATGTTCCTGCGGATAGATGTACTGAGCAAGACACCACTGAGCACATAAAATTACAGATCGTTAATCAGGGGAATTTTATTATCTGTCCTTTTTGGAAGTGCTGTAAATGAGACAAATATTTCTGCGCTTTCATAAGGCATTAAAATTGATTTCCATTTTAAGTGTGGGGCACCGCAATTGCAAATAAAGCAGCCTGTCTATAAAAACAACAGTACCTTTTAACAATTGCTTTTCTTCTTGCAAACCCATCCTAAACAAGCACCGAAACTACCTCAACTCTGTGGCATCACACAGCTCACACACCTGCAGCGCTGGCGTTCGCTACCTCGCCAGCAAAGCACAAGGTGGCACCTCCGACAGCCAGCGATCGTAAATTTACCCAACGCCTCGGCTTTCGAGATGCTCTACGACCCAACACCGTTCCGAAGAGAAAACCGTCTGTCTTCTTTTCCCAAGGGACAGACAGATACCGAGCACCTGGGAGAACTGCTCGAGACTGGCAAATCAGCCGCTTTCCACGAGAGCTTGTGTCCCTCCAAGAGTCGCCCGGGACCCAGGTGGATCCTCGCCCCCACCTGCGCCAACTGACGCCCGGCCACAAGAAAGCTCGCGGCGGTGGGAATGCCCTTCGCTATCGCGAAGCGCTCGGCTCTGCGGTGCGAGGGGGCTCGCCTCCCGAGGCCGGGAAGAACCCTTGTCATGTTTTTCCTCGCTTTACTGGGTGGATTCAACACGTCGAGGCTGAGCTGCAGCCTGAAGGAGGGTAGTTTATTGGCCAATTCAGCACGGCCCCAGAAAGCCAACGGGGTCTGATGAATTTTTGTCGTGACCCTTGGCGGTCGTCACTTCTCCACGAGTATCACAGTCACCACAGTTGTAACACAAAGCTCTGCCGAACAGAGGTGAAGAGGCACACTCAGTGAAATTATTCAGCAGGTTGGAGCATGCCTGGGGCCCCAGTATGAGATCACTGGTTCAGCTTCTTTAGTCCAAGGAACTGAATTATCTTGCAGCATTTCTGCAGAGCTCTAAGAATTTGTACCCAGGTAGGAACCCAGCCACTGCTTAAGACTCCAGAGTAAAACCGAATGTAGAGGACAACAGGGTACAAATCAACCTGCTGTCCAAGCAGGCACTGTAATACCAACTAGCTTGTTAGTGACACCAGAATCACACAATTGTCAGGGTTGGAAGGGACCTTAAAGACCACCCAGTTCCAACCCCCCTGCCATGGGCAGGGACACCTCCCACTAGAGCGGGTTGTGTACATAAGTTGCTGAATAACTAGGAATTTGGTCCCATTTTTACTTCTGCAGTTAGTGTTGCATCACTGAAAGAGTCCATCTTGAAAGGAAGGTACGTGTTTTTACAAAGGATGTCAGATCTTTTTAAAATAATTCCAAGATAAAGCAAAACACACTTCCAATCCTTGCCAAGATGCAGAGAGTCAAAAAAAAAAAAAAAAGTTCAAGGAGATGGGAATCTTCAGTAGTTATGCATGTAGACAAGATTCATCATTTGATGGGACTTGAAAATATATGTGCTATTTTTATTAAAGCAAAAAGCAATGTTCTAAGCACACGCCACTGCAGACACTTCAAAACGACCTGTGTAAAATTAGGAATTGAACAGTTAAAGATATGGTTTTTTACATTTCATTTGCACTGGCTCTGCATTTCAATATTTTCCCATAATGATAATGGGTCATATAGATAGCTGTATGTTCAGTAAAGTTAAATCAGGCATTGATTTGGCTCTGCATCCTTTCAGCTAAGACTGTAAATACCAGGGGCCTGCCTGCTCTGTATGAATACAAATGGCCTCAGTGGAGTTCTGCCAGTTTATAGCGGCAGAAAATCAAGGCCAGAGGATCAAAGGGTCTTTTCCATAAGAGCAGGGATTTGTTTCCATGCCATCTTCTTCAAAAGGTTCTGAATTATCCAGTGAGCGCTCTCCATACTACAATTCTTTTCTTTCAGTGGCACTGTGTGTATACAAGTGTATGTAATGATACCTTGGTGCATTAATAGAAATATATTTAGAACCATAACAATGTCTGAGTCAGACAGGTTTGTCTGCATCTCATTGCTTCAATTCTTATCTTCTTCTTCTTTCACAACCATTATCTCGGCAAATAATTACTCACCCTTTGACACCACCCACAAAGAGGAACTCTTGAGCATTAATAACACCCAAACTTGCACCACAGCCAGCCAAGGAAACATCCCTGCAGATTCCTGCCCCAGTAGGACTACTACACTTCCCATAGAACTCTAAGGAGCTCCCTCCATAACTCGGGATCCATCAAGACCGTGGAAAGAAACAGTCAGTCTCCTTCTGGTGACACCAAGGAAGCAACAGGTTAATTACAGAGAAGCTCAGATACAGATGCCTATCTCTGGGGCACTTTAGGGATCAATGAAGTCATGAACACAAAGAGATTAGGGAGATGCATCTCACAGCCTTCACTTCCAACAGGTTCACCCAACACCAGAGATTTGGCTGTTAAAAATCCCTGTCAGTGTGGTAGAGAGAAAATCATACTCCCTACTGCAGCAACCCCTAAGTCGATTCCAAGTAGAACCCGACGTTTCCTGTTCCATACATGAGTTTTGCCTTTAATTCTTTCAGAAAGCAGGAAAAACATTTAGAAAAGACCATAAATAGAAAAGGAAAAATATCCCTCACCAACTGAACCCCTGCTGAAAATATTAAATATTAAAGAGAACACAAGCTACAAGAGGAAAAGATAAATATTCCTCAGCCTCCAAACCACCTCGCAAATACTGAAACCAATTCCAGGTAACTAACTCCATTTACATGTATAAAATTTAACATGCCCATAAAGTACGTTCTTAAAAATGACAACCTGGTAATGGAGAAGAGGAAAATATGTCTCCTGTGTGAAGAATAATCAAATGAAAGGTACACGCCAAAAACAAGCACGGGGCAGGCCAATAAAATGTCATGTTTAGAAAACGTAGCCTGATCTCCGCTGTGACATCCAGCTCTGTTACGAAAGCGCAAAAATTCAACGGAGGAGTGGTGTAAAGGTAAGAGAATGATCCCCATTTCTCTGCATAAAGACAGATGTCACTACAGAGTTCCAATTTTGTTGGGTATTCTGCAGCAAAGCGTTTCTTTATCTCAAAGGGACGCATATAATGACCATACCGAACGACACTCAGGGAGAGCAACAGGCACTCTGAACATTTGGTGAAAGAATCATCTGCCTGGGAGAGAAGGAACTGCCTGGCTGGATGTATCCCTCATGCACTGGGGAAAATTGAGAACGAAAGGAATACAAAATGCACTTACAGATTGCAGAGGTGATTCGGCCTGAAGATCACTACGAACTCACGGGCAAGTTTTCTCACTGACTCTACTGGCAATAGGATTCCAAGAGGACTGATCTATGCTTTGGCTGTCTCATACCTCTCTAAAAAAGAATAAAAAGTGACACAAAAAAGTGCCAAATTCACAAACTCACGGAAGTTCACTTTTAGTTATGGCTGATTTTTTTATCTGGCAAAGGACTGCACACAGAAGTCTCTTCAACTGAAGGTTCCTTCCTTTATTTTATACATATATATGTTAAGGAAATTGCCTCCCTTCTTTTCCTGTTGAGGCTTGTAAAGGCTGACCTTGCTATCTTTGTATTGCAGTTCCCAATTTCTTCCTCCCCGATCTGCTCCTGGAGCTCTTTTGTAACTTACTTCTTATCCCTCCCATTTATGCACTTTTTTGTGTGTTTTACAGAAGAAGGTGAATCAATAATTAGGAATTTTCAGCTGCATGTTTCACTGAAAAATTCCAGTTGGATCTGAAGAACTTAAATATTGGGTCCAACAAAGCATTTCACAGAATTCAGATTTGAAAAAAATGAAAATAAAAAATGTTTCCCAAACAGAATCTCCTCCACAGCCAATCGCATCAGAAACTGGTTTTAAATAAATTTCTCATTATTTTCTACCAGTGAGATCCTGTACAGACCACTTTTTTCTGCACAACATTTTTGTAGCTTTATATCACCCTCCTGAAACATATTCTCTGAGAATGCTTTTTTTTTTCTGTATTTCTTTGTTAGTCTCACTCTTAAATTAAATCCCCCTAATGGAGGTAAATGTTATTCCTCCAAAACAATATTATTCAGATTTCAGTGGTGTGTGATTATGATCTAACAAAATTACTGATCCAGAAAATCTTCTCTGGACATCAGAGCACCTTTCTTTGCTTTTATAAATTGCTGACAACGGAGCAGCCAACAGGCCACAGGGATTTTATCCCGAGCCTTTAAACAACTTACGGTTTAGTCTCTAGTCTGTCTGCTCAGGCACTCTTCCCATATTCATCTTGTTAATCACCCTCTTCAGAAATAATGGAGCTAGGCCAAAGACAAAATGTTGGTCAATACTTGACCTTTACTCAACTCCAGAGTTTGCTGTATCTCAGGGATGCTGAGTGGAAGCCATAAGCTCATATTTGGAATCATCTCCTATAATAAAATGCAAAATCTGACAGCTTTTCAGTGCCAGCTCCCTTAATGGCCAAAATCATTATTTTTACCTCCATGGGGAAGGATTTTTGGAGTTCGTGTTTTAATTGTTAGGATGTTTCATCAACTCAGAAAGTTTATTGGAAATGGGAATATTTATTTCTCGACAGAACTGAAGTCATTCAAAAAAACAGAGGAAAAAAAGCCCAACATTCCCAGATTTAGTCACTCATATAACTTTGTATATTTAAGTCTTATAATGATAGGGAGTTTATAGCCTGATTGGTCAGCTGTAAGAAGCTCTTATTTGCATAACTAAAAGACAAGAAGCTCTTATTTGCATGACTAAAAGAACGAGGTAAAAGGCAGCTTTAGGACTGGCTTTGTGTTAGTCAGGAATTATGCCAAATATAAGCAGGAGCAGCCATCAGGCTATTCTGAATTCCACTGGCTTGTTCTGGTCCCATGGAGCAATTACTCCAGTGTATATATCCTGAGCCAGTACAGGATTCACTCTGCTCAACGATTTTTTCTACAAATGGGAATTTGTGGCTGTCATTTGAGACAACCTTCCAACTGCCTTTTACCACCTGGAAAAGAACAAAGTAGCTGAACGCTGGGACCTAAAAATACGAGATGGATAAAAAAATCCTCTTGGGTTTAGGGATAAATACAGATAAATTACCCAACCTGAATGCCTAAGAAATTAGCGGACAGACGTATAAAAAGGATGAAAATACCTCCTCTCTGGCTGAAGGGCTACTAAACAAGCAACTCTGGGCAAGCATCATCTTCCTATTCTGTGTTTTCATTAGGACTAGGAAGAGGTAGCGGGAAAGGCAACCTCAGGCTTCAAGGCACCTTGGTAGAACAAAAAAAATAAATGTGAAGATGTCATTTATTGTCCATGAAGATAAAACCCACAAAATAAGGGTACAATGAAGAGCTAGATTTACCCCCTAAAAATGTTATTTCAACAGCACTGAATAGAATGCCTTTGACTCGGCCTTCAGCTCATGCTGACTTGACCTCTGTCCCCATTTTCTTCTCTTCAGATAATTCTGAAATGGCCTTCAGCTCAGCTTTGGAGAACTTAGGGGTCAGCACCACATTGTCATAATCAAATTCTTCATCAAGTGAGAACGGTTGAACTTCATCTCCGAGTAGCTGTAATGAGAAAAAACAGACACAAAAATAATATCGCTGCAAGTGATGATAAGGGAGCTCAAAATACAAACTTCTAATTAATATTTAATTAAACTTTTTTTTTTTTCCTGAGTCTAGCACTCTCAGCTGATTAAGCTCTTTTTAAGTAAAAGAATAAATTCAATTATTCAATTTGACCTAATTTAAGCCATTTAATGTGCCCCATTTATACTGTACTGTATCCGAAGGAATACCATTAGCTGATTTTGCTCAAGGCAAGGAAACTCAAACCCTCCCTCGCAAGCATCTATTACATTCCTGCCACTTGCAGCAGCAGGGCTGGGGGGGTTATGGACAAGTTATCCACAGCTACACTAAATTTTAAAGACAGATTCCATATCCTTAAAATTTGGGCTTCTGCCACATCAAGCTTCAGTGTACACGCATCTGATACTAAGGTAACAGGCTTCCCAGAACACTTTCAGCAAAGGAAAAGCCTGGAATGAGCAAAATGACACGTCATCAACTTTCAGACTCTAATAAATTCCTTTTCACCATCTCAGAGAGATGCAATTGGCTTTCTTCCATGATGAACACAGAGTCTGACTGCATCTGCCAATATCTGCTTTGTTGACATAGCGTACAGCAGTTCTGTACTGCTTCTCCTTGAAATATCTTAGAATAAATGTTCTGCCTATAAAATAATGAAAGCAAATAACTATGGCAGGCTGCACGCTGATAAGGAACTGCAGGTGGCCATGGCACCAAAGGTTTATGGTAAGCAGTTACACGAAATTAATTCCAGAGCGACACAGGAGACACATCCTCACCGCCTAAATTCTACAGGACTGCTCCCTAGCCTTTGAGAAGTTATGACAAAATGTCTAGAAATTTCAACCGTGACAAACAGCACATCTCCCCAAGGGCTGGGTGTTTCAAAGATTTACGTACTTCGGTACCAAATCAGAAAAACATTTAAACACACGCTTATTTTTTCAAACTTCTGATGAATCCTCAATGAAGCCAATGACATATCTGAAGTTAAGAACAGACCTATTTGTTTGGTTGAAAGGGAGGAAGAACCCTCAGCACCTTATGGTCATTGCTCAGTTTAGAAGGCACAGTATCCCACACAATTTCCAGAAACATTTTGTAAGGAGCTGCATCGACACAGTTAATGCCATCCAGTAAGTTGGAGAAGCAGTAGCTGGATTCATCCCTGGTGGCCACACGTCTGGCAGACATGGCAGTGAGTATCCTGCAAGTATCTATATCCTTTATTAATAAACTGTAAGATTGGCTGATTGATCAGGAAGTATTTTTTTCTGGTTTTGTGTAATTTCATTCATCATCTGTATTGCCTAATATTCTAGGGACCTGGGTTACATTGGCTTCAATAGATGCTGGAGCATAGAAATCATAGAATGGCTTGAGTTGGAAAGGACCTTAAAGCTCATCCAGTTCCAACCCCCCCCTGCCATGGGCAGGGACACCTCCCACTAGAGCAGGTTGCTCAGAGCCTCATCCAGCCTGGCCTTCAACACTTCCAGGGATGGAGCATCCACAGCTTCCCTGGGCAGCTTGTGCCAGTGTCTCACCACCCTCAGAGTGAAGAACTTCTGCCTCATTTCTAATCTAAACCTACTCTTTTCCAGTTTGAAGCCGTTACCCCTCATCCTATCACTACAAGTCCTTGTAAAAAGTCCCTCTCCAGCTTTGTTGTAGGCTCCCTTCAGATACTGGAAGGCAGCAAGGTCTCCTATAGAGCATTCTAGATGCAGATCTGTAGAACACGGGCATTTATAAATCTGGTACCAGCACCCAGGGTTCATTACCACCTGTCTTTCCTTTGCAGAAATCCAAAACACTCTTCTAAAAAACGATGCAAGGTGCAAACATTTTTTTGTTAGTTTGGTTGTAACAATACTGGTTACCACATCTCCTAAGCTAAGAAGAGCTTAAATGACAGCAAGTCTTCGCAGGGATTCTACAACAACAACTCTATTCTTCCCCTTGCCAACACAGAGATGGCAAGTACACACACGTTCGCTATGCCCTTGTGTTGACCTTCATGTCACTCCAGGAACATTTTATGCAGATGCAGAGAAATGCTAGAAAAATATTTGTTTTGAAAACTCCACCTCAAACTGCTCACAGCAATCAGGTGTCAAGGTAGAACACACTTGACTTCACTGTTAACGATTTTTCTGTTACCCACCCATTGCACATTTGAAGTTTATTCCCCTTGCATATTTATCAATGTGCTGCTTCTCTCACACAAGTACTCGAAGTACTAGTGAATGGTTTTTTTCCTGCTTCTCCCAAGAAGTCACTCACTTCAACCTTCCACACAGACAAGTAATCTCAAATTTTTATACAGCAAACTGCAGTTTTCATCTATTTCAAAAGGAAGACGTTTTGCAATAGAACAGCAAATCCTCTGAGCTGATCAAGTTATTATCTTGTTATTTTTGCCTAAGGAGCTGAGAGAAATATGTGAATTTCAGGTGTCTAATTTAACATCTAATTGAAAACTTTTTCCAGGCTCTCTGGGAAAAGAATTTTGTTCTATTAGAAAACTGCCAGTTTGCTTAAGATTGCTCCTGTGATTTACTCTCTGAAGAAAAAAATCATTTTCATTTACAGTTCCTGCATGTCCAAATTAAAAGGAAAAAGAACGTAATATTCATATTAATGACTAAATTATTTTGCTGGAGGCCGTTTCACAAAGTAATGTTGTAAATAAAATACCTTAAAGTTGAGACTTTCAAAAGTCTCTTAATAATTGGCAACTCAGCTCTTTTCCCTGTGTGGAGTCACAGTTAACTGAACAGCTTGTCTCTGTCCTTCTAAAACCTTTACTTCTGTGCAATTATGGCACTCTGCAATTCACTTGTTCAAATTATGTAAAGGATGCACACACACGCACCGATGATTTCGTCGTCTACTCCAGGGAAATAACAATTGACCAAGTAAAAAGGCAGGAGGAAAGACATGTGTGCTACTATCTCACATAAGCTTAATATATACTGGGGTACTTGGGAGAGGAGGAAGGAAAAAAAAAAAAAGTTTGTCTTGAGCTTGGGGATTAGGAGTCAATAAATCTTGACCTGTTTTCCACTCCTGCTTCATCGTTCTGGACAAGTCACTCAATCTCTGTGTCTTTCCTGGCCTCTGAAAAGCTGGAACTCTTCCATCTTCTTTCACTTAGTCAATCGTGTCTTTAAATTCTTCCCTGTTGTTCTGGTATTTCTGCACAACACTCAGCAGCACCAAACCTCAGCTGAGGACTATCAGCAAAACCCGAACCCAAAGGAACTCAACGGAAGCTGGGTTTTAGGTGATGGATGCTGCCATTGCGCAGATCGAGATAAAATGATAGGCACGGTAAATACTTTTTTGGAATGCTCGAACGAAGGAGAATGGAAGAGTAGAATTCATCCTTCCTAATCCCAGCCATATAAAAATTAAGCTTCTAGATTAAGGTAGTCAATTAGCCAAAAAAGACCCAGTCTTAGAGTCTGTGGATGGAGATACATGACCTCTTAGGTCAAATGCCTACAGCAAGTGGGGTGAATGGCTTTCTGGAGGTGCTTATCTCCCCCTCTTGATGACAATAAGACCAAAATTAGACTAAATGTAAAGCTGAAGAAGTTAGGTGAGATGAACCCCACTTTGAATGTATGTTTAGAGTGAGTGGATGGAAAAAACGCATTCAACTGCACTCAGATATAGGCGGAGGGGAAATAAGAACAAATAAAGACCCCAGGAAGCAGACATTAAGACATACTGTTCATTAAATAAACTGGGATGTCTTTTCTGAAAAAAAAAAAAAAAGTATTAAGCAGAAATAAAAGAGAGAATAAATAACTGGGTAGGGAAGGAAAATGTTCTATGATAAAGTACTTGAACCATGGCCTGAAAGCTGTTCCAATCTGTGGCGGCCTGTGGGAGGGAGGTCATGTATCCTGCACTATTGATATTGAAATCCAGGGAATATAGTTATGTCTAAAGCCAGGGAAGAAAGACAAATCGACACTGGTGGACAACAGAAATGATTTACTGTGTCATTCGCTAAGCTTCCTCCCAAAAGCTTTTGACAGAAAAACATTTTCAGGGAGACAAGTTGCTCTTTAACGATCAGCCAAGTTATACCCTGGCTCTTAGCAGAGCTTCTTTATTTAAACTTTCCCTAGCAATGCATCCAGAGATAGACACCTTCCCCTAAAGTCCTTCACAAATACATCCATAACACAGACATCTGACATCCTACATTGCGCTATTAAACTCCTTTATTTTTCCTAGGGAATGGTTTTCCATTCTCTCTGCAAACCAACTAGGCAGCCACATTCTGTTGCCCTTCCCCAACAGATTTGTTTTGATGGACAGGAGAACAGTCTCATTTCAAAGCAGAGATGTCTCCAGGGAACATCTTTTTCTCTTTCTAAACTAGGCCTGCCATAAGGAATGCAAGACTTAATTTTCAAGGCGATGACAATTTGAAGCACAGAGGGATTTTAAAGTGGACCTGTTGAGTTTTGACAGTTCTGAAAATCAGGCCACGGTTCTATTATCCAAAAGAAGGCACAAATATGTGTATAATTTAGGCGAAAGACTGCCTTCATCTTGAGTAGCCTAGCACCAACCGAACGGTTGTGAAAATCTGAAGTCTTTCTTCTTGAAAAATGCAGTAACCTTTACCCAATGTAATAATACTCAGTTTCTCTTTCATAACCCAACTTCTCCTCAAATGGAAATGAATTTTGCATGCGGTGGGATCTTCATCTATTTTTCATGAATTATAGTTTAAAGAGTCGTATGCAATTCTTTATGAACACTGCAGGCTGCTACAATCCTCCTTCTTTGGTTTTATATGGAAGTTATCAAATGAGAAAACTATAAAACCTCCTTCTAGGGTGTTGTTTTTTTTCTCTGTGTGTGTGTGTGTGCCAATGGATATTTCTCAAGGCAAAACTCTTGAATTATGTCAATCCTTAGGGAAAAGAGTATTTTTATTCACAGAATGGTGGGTATTAAAGCTTGAAAGGTCATTTTTGAACATTTACTTTTTCCCAAAGCAGACTTGTTCCTTATAGTAAAGAGTTTATTGCAAAGAACTAACCACAATTGAGCTCAGGAAAGGAGGCACCATATGCACTGCTAGGACATCAAACCTTCATCGGTCACGCGTCATTTATAAACTTGATTTAAGCCTCATGGGACATCAAGAAGCGTGTGAAACTATCAAAAGTGGCCCTTTTTAGCCAGAAGCTAACTTCAGCTTCTATTACAATGATCAGGCAGGGGAAAAGAGCGGTGAACAATTCTCTGCGATAGAAACAGCCCCAGAAGTTAATGCTCACGCTGACTATTTGGATAGGGAAGCTTAATGACTGAAAATAAGCCCGTGAGCAACCCACACCTTCTGTTCCAGTTTGAAAAGGACTGAAACGCTGAGGAAAAATGGCAATTCTAAATTAAAGCTCGTATCGATTGTGTCTGATTAAAAGCCTCAGGCTCCATAACTGCTCCACATTAGACCCAGACAACGCAGATCCTCAGCAGCATCTTGCTGCTACTCATTTCCAAGAGGACAAAACCCAGTTCTCTTCACAATATAATTAAAAATACCTTTTTCTTTTAAAGGTCACATTAAAGGGATCATTCTCTACCTCCTTGTTGCAGGAGATGGATCCTATGGATTCAGCCCAATGAGAACCGCAGGATGTTGTAAGATCGTGAGACTACTGGAAAATTAAATGGCCCATCACTTTATGTAAGTAATGATATGTTAAAAGGGCAGGAAGCGCAAGAATTTACCTGAGTATTCTGTGAGTTACAACAATCAAATATTAAAAAGCCCACATGCAGCTTGAAGTATTGAAGGAGACATTCTGAAATGTAGGATTATGTAACAGCAGCGGGCAAGAGGGAACAGCACCTTTCTGTTGGAGCGTTTATCTCAATTCTTAATGTATTGAAGGATTCAGTATTAATCTAATAATTAACAATCTGGTTTCTTAACTCCTCGCAGTTTCATACACTCCCATCTGTATTGCTCTGTGAGAAGCCAATAGGTAAAGAAAAACTTACCCCAAATCTGCAAGGTTTAAATCAATAAATCTGAGCTCATACCTCTTGGGCTGTGCTGCCTGCGGGCTGTGGAACCGACAAGGTTCGGAGTATCTGCTCAACAGGCTTCTCAACAAAGGGTGTACGGTAAGTCACTGTCTCTTCCACCTGTCCCGGGAGAAGTAATGACCCTGCTAAATAAAAAATAGTCAACTTTAGCCTTCCATTCAGGGTATAAATTAGCAAATAAAATCCCATAGTGCTAAGACACAGGCAGAAGATTCTTAGTCAAAGGGTGCTGTATTTATTGTGGCATAAAATACATTATAGGCAGCTATTTTTCAAACAGATCCATGCAATCCTGAGCTAGTATCTAGATAAAAAGTATTTTATACTAAGGAAAATCAAACTTGAAATATACAGGTAGCTTGTCTATTTTTTTGAAGACACTGAATTAAATATCTGGACGCAGACGCTTCTGAACTCAGAGAACACCTGGAATTAGATTCATCACTTTCACAACAAAGAAGGAAGGTCCTGGACAGAGATGTCTGCAGTAGGAGCTACAAAATACCAGACTGAATCCTGGTCTTGCCATTGCTGAGCTGGGCAGTCTCACACAATCCTCCTGTGCTAGAGTTTCACCACCAGTACACGGCAGTACATTGGGCATAAAGAATCTCTGCAAAGCATTTTAACGTGACTGTCCCAAAACATGAAGTAAAAATACCTGGTGTAAGTACCACAGGACTACCACTACAGTGCCAGGTGACTCTCTTGTCCAAGGATGTTTCATGGATGTTTGTTCCTCCCTGAGCTTTCTGAAAAGAGGTATTTGGGAGGACTTCCCTATACCTGGGGCACAGCAACACGTGACATTTCCACAGAGGCAGGATTTGGTCCCCACTTCACAAATCATGGCCTAGTTGGTGCTGTGCTGTTAGGTCATAGGCTGGACTTGATGATCTCAGAGGTCTATTCCAGCCTCAAGAATTCTGTGATTCTGTGAAATACACAGACTTTCTGAATCATTTTCCCTTGATATCCTTAAGCAAAACATTCATCCTGCGAACAGTGGGTTTGCTTTCTGTGACAGCTCAGGAGGATATGCCTTAGGTTTAGAAACATCTCTTAACATGAAACAATCTCAGCTCTGCTCCAGCACAGATGTGTCCATCTTTTCTCAGCAATGTTTTTACAAAGGAACTTAAGGGGCCCATATGTCTTGCAATTTAGTCGTGGGATTATGTAAAGCTACCTATTGTTTTTTCTGGCTGACAGACAAGTTTCTTTACAGCTTTATACTGCATTTTAGTGGTTTGATTTCCTCTTGAAATCTCAGAATAAATTTTCAAGGCATTGCTTAAATGTTTGTTGATGAAATCAATAAGAGGATGTATAGATCCAGGGTGAAAAGGAAGACGTGGCTATTTATCTCTACCTGAACACTTTCACCAGACTATTGGAGAGACACACCTCTCATTTTCCTGTAAATCCACATTTGAAAATAATGATTTCCTAGCTAGGCCTTTGTAAAAAATGCCAGATCAAATTCTTCATTTAGTTTTCCTCTGAGAATTGTGCGCTATTTCAAAACCTGCAAGGCTAGTAGAATGTTGTTCAAAAAAGCTGGATTCATTCCCTTGGGTATCTCATTCCCGGATTTTTGTCTTTTGGTTCATGATTCACGTACAAGTGGCTTCCAGTTTTCACCCCAGTTCTCTTGGTTGCTAATGTCTCTCTCCAGTCATCTCTGCACTTTCAGTACTTACTCTCAGCACAGCATCTGATCTTATTCTGCACCAGTTACGTGGCAAAGCCTTCTGAAAAGAAAAGAACAGAGCAGCCCACAGGTAACCGTGCTGTGTCTTCTCATGCTCTGCAACTGCTTTTTTCAATCTTCCATCGCTTGGGTCAATACCATTTGGAGGATTGAAGAAAGGCACAAATGCTCATTGAAAGGCAACGGCTTCTTCTGCTCTTGGTTCAAACTTGCACCTGAAATATATATCCAGGAAAGCCTGGATATCCAGAGGTTTGTATCACCTCCTGAGATAAACAAGGATTATTTCTGTACCACAAGCTTCCCCTTCACCTCAACAGATCAATCTGTGGAGAGGAGGAGGGAGCACTGTTATGCAACGGCCTGGCAACGGTTCAGAAAGACAACTCGTACAAATTAGGACAACAGAAGGAAATTTATTTTTGCTTTTAGCAAGAAGTGCTTGTCATACTCAGAATGTCAATTCCACTATTTTAAGGCTCGTTAGTAATGCAAACAATGTTTCAAATTCCCTTCAATCACCCCATAAGAATGCGGTAATCAACTTTTGTTTGCCAGTAGACATGCCAGGAATGAGCTTTGTCTCTCCAGCCTAGCTGTGTGACAGCGTATGAAAGTCTAATCGGTAAATGCTGCTCTCCCTGATAATGTTTAATCAAGAAACTCCTTCAGAGAGAAAAATCAGGGAGTTTTGACAGTCCTCCTTCTCAGTGGGAGCTCCCAAAGGAACTGTAGGCTATTGGAAGTTATAGCCAGTACCTCACAGCTGGTTTAGGCCGATGCTCTGGCACTAGTGGATGATGATCCTAATTACGCTGCTAATTATGTTCTCTGTGGAGGTGATTAATTAGCAACACGAAAGCCTTGGAACCTGCCAACGGCACCATATACGGAGATAACTGAGCAGGCAGCGATATCAAAAACCTGAGAAGAGATTTTGAAATGCACCTCTCCTGCCAGGAAGAATCAACTTCCCGTATGAGAGAGCAGCAAACTCCAAACATTTTCCTCAAGTCCAGCACACTTTAATTTTGGGAAATGAGCAATTCTCTTCTCTTCAGCACCTCTCCCCTCCCAGCACACAACAGACCCACAGAAAGTCATACTAGATCTGTAAGCACAGTGCTGAGTTGGGTTTTTTTTTGCTCATTGTCTACCGTTAATTCTGAACATAGAAAAAAAAAGATTCTATTGGCACAAACCTGATTTGAACTTTCAAGTGTGAAGAAGTTCAATCTTTAGCTTTACTGGAGCCAAATGATGCCCAGTTACAGATACACCAAGACAGGTTTTACCACTTTCAGACACTACACTTCACAAAAATGCTGTTCTTGGGGAGCTGAGGAGGGAGGTAATGGCAACAAAAAATGCTTAAAAGCTAAATTTTGCTGTCTCCTCTGATTCTCAGGCTTCAGGCTGTTAGTCCCAAAGAGCTGCCTAGTGTGAAATGATCTCAAGACAGTGTTAAATGGATTGCAGAGACCAGCGGAAAAAAAGAGATTCACCAGTTGGGAGGAGCCCCAGACTTGAAAAAAATCCACACAATTTAACTCCAAATCCTCTTTTTTTTTCTGGATGTAAATACAGGTTCCAAACATAAATGGAAAGGCAGAGATTATGGAAAATAACCGATCTTGATACAATCTGCCTAAAGAGTTCTTTAAATAACCAAATCATTAAAGAATTCTTTCAAGAACCAAATAATTATGCTTGGTCTCATCCCAAACTTCACTTGGGTTGTCCTCAACCTCTCTGGGGTTACAGAGAACTGGGACCTTGAAAGACATGTTTACAGCACTTCAGGGCTCCAAGCTGGATTAGGGTGAGCCTCTGACATCCTTGCCTATGCAGCTTCACCCATACATTTCATTAGCCCTGTTGGAATTGAAAAAATAGCATGCTCAAGATGTCTAGACATACTTTTTATGTATTTTGTACTTTATATAAATATTACCTATCTATTCTCCAAGCCCTGCAGCAAGTGATTTGTCACCGGTCCTGGAAAGGAATTCTGCTGCCAAAAGACAGGTACTAGGCATTCTCCATCCATCCCTGGAGAAAGCCTGACCATCTCTATTGTTGCCTTAAGCTACTTAACAGGTACAGATTAAATTCAGTGAGAAACAGTGATTAAACAGCCCACCATGCGCTTGCTCACTCTACACGACGCACTAAAGATGTGGTCTCGGGGCAGAAATTTTATTTTGCCAATCCTGGTTTCCTGTGCCAAAGGCCCAAAATGCAAAGCTCTGCCCTGGTTTCAGGCAGACAGCCCAGTGCTGTCTCATGAACACAGCTACTGTGGATTTGCATCCTGGCCAAATCTATGGGCAGAAGCAGCTGTGTTCCTTCAGATCTTAAAAAGACATTGGAAAATAAGTTGAAAAAAAAAAAAAAAAAGAGGAAAAAAAAAACCAACCCACTAGAGTGATTCTTCCAGGACATCTCCTCAAAAGCACTGGTTTAGATGGGATGTTTTCACACCCATCTTCTATCATGCTTTTCACAATGTCAGCTCTGAGCCACTTCCCCTGAAGTGTGAATATTTATTGTATTAACGTACAGCTCAGCTAAGTGACCTGCCCTTCAAAGCTAAATGAAGTACAGAGATACCGACCTCTTGCCAATAATAAGCAGAGAGAAAAGCTTGGTGTAATTATACCAGCAAGGTATGGCATTTTTTTTACTGGGTAGTTCCAGCTTGTTTTGCCAGGATGAAGTCTTAAACCTATTATTTGTTCTGACATACAGGTGGCAGCATTGAAAAAAGCCAGCAACAGCATGTCTTTCAAATTTATGTCACTTATAACCTAACTGGAATTATTCAGAATTAATTCTTTATTAAGGTGGTAAATAGGGATATTGGTTTATATATTTTTACTATTACAAAAAACAGAGGTGACATCATTTTATATTTTAATTTGCGTTGTGTTGCTGTGGTTTCTACAGGAGTTAAGATTTTACCTCTCTTATTATGAAGCCCATCAAGTGGATTTTGACATGTAAAATGACTATCAAACTCTAAGTCCTATTTTCTGCACCGAGGAGTCAAGGTGAAATTTTCTGTCTTGACTCAACAACTCTCTCCAGTGAAGAAGCCCTGGGAAAGACTCAGGCTGTGGGTTTCCCAGACACAAACCTGAATGCTGGTCACTTCCCTTACAGGGTTTCGAAAGAAGAACTGGCTTCTGGCTATGCAGGGGTTTGACGGTATAAAATACAATCGGAAGGCTTCGTGTTGTTGGTGAGCACCATGAGTTGCTCAGGAGTCAGTAGGGCTTCACTCAGGCAGCCTGGGCAGGGAGTGCTGTCTCATGGGAGGAGCCGAGTAGAGCAGAGACTGAAAGCCAACTCAAACATCACGTCAAAAAAAAAAGCGAGTAGTTAGCCCACTGATTATCCACCACAGCGGCGGTAAAATGTGATGTTTATTATCTTTATAATCACCAATAAAAGCACTAACTGGAAGGTTTTCCCAGTGTGGCTGGCATAAAGTGCTACTCAGGCAGCACAAGCAGATGATCAGCTTTATAATTCTTGTCTTGTTCCCATGCAGTCTGTTTTACTAGGGGTTTCTAAGCGCGTGTGATTAACATTTACTCTTGCACGCACAAAAATACACAGAAATGACTGAAAAGCCCAGAGAGAAGCAAGCTCTGGCATGGTCCAGAAAGTGGTGAGCTCATCCTCAAGCTCTGGCAGAGCTCTTTTTGCCTTTGGTATTTTAGTGCTGGGCTTATTTCTCTTCCTCCCATTCATGGCCTGTTTTGAACTAGAGAGATCTATCAATACTTCCATGAACTAGACATAGGCAATTCTCATTTCACTAGGAAATGTGGGTTTAGGCTTCCACCAGGTTTTTTTAACAGATATTACCAGATTTTAAGACATAAACACAGAACAATGTCCTAAAAAGGGAAAAATGGGCACTGCCCTGAAGAGAGATCTTTGATGTGTGTACCTGATGCAGGACTGCTGTCTTACTCCCCCTTCCCTTCCTGAAATGCCCAGGTTGGAGAAAGAATATTTCCTGTAAACCCAACTTCTGTAGGTTCATTATTGTCTTGAGAGTTACAGCCAAGCTCCAAATAATCACCGACTGGAAGTTTCTACGCCCTCTGACTTCATAGGAGTTGTGCACATCCAGGAAGGAAAGACTAATCAAATCTTTCATGGATTAGGCAGACTAATCAGATGGCAATAACCAAGGAACCGAGACCAACGTGCTGCTCTCTAACGGCTTCTTCCAGTGACCCTAGGAAATCTCTTCATCTCTGTGGCTCGGTTTCTTTGTGCTCTCACAGGTATAGATGAGGAAAATGAATTTAATCACTAAAAGGTCATCAACTGTAGTGGTAATAAAGACCACACAAGCACCTATAAAAGACCAATAACTATGGACACTGGATTTCTATTTAGTTTTCAGAGGCGAAGGAGTTAAAATTATTATAGATGTATGGAATGGTTCAACACAACTCAAAATGCTCATCATTTGAGTTTTTAAAGAAGTTCACTGTGAATTCAAAATTAGTCTTAGCTATTTTAAGCCCAAGAGGAAATCATTTTAATAGGTAGGGACAACATTTTCATTAAATATTTCCACTTTATAGAACTCTCTCTTAGCACCCACGTTACTTTGTGGAGAAACTTCTGTAATCAGAGTAATTTCAATACAAAAGAGAAGTGCAGAAAAATGTAGAAACATTGCTAACAAGAAGTGCTTTGCAATTCTGAAGAATCTTGAAAAAAAATAACCGCTCACCAGGTCTCAGCCTAATAAATATTCCTTGTAATTTATTATCTCATTACCTCTTCGAGTGTGGAAATGAGCACTTCAATCCGGGCAATTTGGGCTATTTAGGGAATTTTCTAGCAACAGAACTGAGGAAGAGCATAATTTTTAGAGGTGAAACAGTTCTTTAAGCAACATCCATACACTTGCATCCAAAGACAAGACAATGATAGTGAATATGAATCTGAAAAGAGGGGAACCTACCACTACAAGTCTCTTCATCTGTTTTTATATCTTCCAAATCTAAGTACTTGTCCACCTGTCATAAAACCCAAAATTGGAAAACAGATTAAAACAAATTAATTTCATTTTTCATAGAACAATCTAGAGCAAAGCAATAAAAGGCATGGTCTGCTTCCTGTTCTCCATTCTCCCCGACATTTTTCCACGAAATAATATGAATTTTCTTTGAAATGTGCAACCCAAAGGAAATACTTTTATGCACAGGCAAAGAATTGCTGCCAAAATTGCTGCTTATCATCTACAGGGACCGGAAAGAAGCTCAAGCTGTACAGCAATTTTTTTGGAATTTAGTGGGAAGATGGAGAAGTAAACTATTTTCATAGGAAAAAGATACATGATAAGTTACTGTAATTCAATTTTTAGTATTTCATCTGGGACACTGCACTACTGGGGTTTTTTCAGGCTGTGCCCCTTGAAAATGGTCTAAACAACCAAAAACGTACCACAAGAAAAGGTGTTTCTTATTTCAAGAGGACTCTGAATAGATGCAAACAGGGAGAGTAAAAGGCCTTTCTTTCCCAGCCTCTGTGCAAACTGGGTTACTATGGAGGATTCGCTGTAGGAACTGGGCAGCTTTCTGTATTCCCATCAAGTAATTCCAGATGCTCTTAGATCATTTTTTCCAACTTGATTTGACACTATTCTCACCAACACTTACATAACCTTTACACTTTGGAAAAAAAAAAAATCTGGATAGTGAAGCTCTTCTCCTTCTTTCCCAGAGACAGGATCGAAATACATCAACAAATTGCAAGGACTTTGTAAATGAATAAAGCACAAATCAGTCCTGTTCTGCTCATAATCCCCACTTTGAGGAAAATCAAAGGAAACCTCACCTTCTCTCCTTCAGACAGACTGACATCATTTCCACCAGAGCTACCAGCTTTCCTGCTCTCATCCATCATGGGCTGCAGATAGATGGGCAAAAATAATTATAGGGATGAAACAGAACCAAACTCACAGCCAAAGCTCCTACTGATTTCCACAAACAGATCCTTTATGGTGTATTTAATTTTTATTTAATTTTTTCTCAAATGTTCCTGAAAACAGAACATATGCAGCTAATCCTCTGAAATCCTACAGAGGACTAGGCTGAACAAACTGCCACAGTGCAGGTCATCATAATAAGCTAAAAATCAGCATTTAGAACAGAAGTATTGTTTTCAACGGCAGTTTTTCCCCCTCTTTCCTCTCCTCAGGGCAGGCTTAAAGGTTACAGTGGGCAACTTACTGCATTACAGCCTCCTCCTGCTACTACACTACTAATTTTTCTGATGCATTCCACTATGACTATTTGTTCCTTAAACTCCTCATGTGACAAAAATGGGCAGCCATGCCTGAAACCTTTTTTTTTTTTTTTTCTGCAGCAACAAAGACAAGTATTAATACCTTCCTTTAAATAAAGGATAACAGAAGCTGCACGTTGTTTAGTGGGGCAGAAAGCCAATTCCAAGTGGCTCAAGTAAGAGACCCAAAGGCAACCTGTCCCAGTGAGGTGATCATATTCTTCATGAGAAGAAGGGCACGGAGATTCCCATTGTTATTATTACAACATCAACCCACAGAATGCGATTGTTTTAAAAGCCTTGCCTGATTCCACCTCAAAGGCATGTGCTAGTAGGGAGGAGAATGACAGTTTGTGTTCTTTGCCTGAGGCCTGGCAGGCTCATCAGTTGAAGGCACTTAAGTGTTTTGCTCTGTGTATTGCATAAAATGGCCTGCTGCTTCTCTTTTAATAAAAAGTGTAATGAAGGGAGTTCTTGAGTATAGGTTAAATCACAGCTCACTTATTTATTATTCAGGCAGGAGGGCAGAAGTTCTTAACAAGCGGACTCAGATTTCCATCTCCCTCTCTCCAGATGATGCCTGTCTGACATTAAATCCTGAATCTCTTCTGTTTCAGAAGATTAAAAACGCCTCTGGCCTGCCTACTGTTTACTTTAGGTAGCTGAAGCAATCTACCCTCAGGAACACAGAGCTCAGTATTCGCTCAAATCTCCACGAAACAAAATAACCCCGTGCGTGCTGGCATCCGCACTCTCAAGGTTTTTTCCCTTTTTGCCAACCTCTACTGCGAGCTGCAGTCTTCAAAGAAAGAATTACCAAGGTCCTTGCAGGGCACCTTATTTATTAGTCAGATTATGGCAGCTCTTCGGCAGAGCAAATGCCACCGGCCAAACGTGATCCCTGCAGGTGCCTCTCTAAGCATTACACACGTAGGTGGTGTTTTAAATATTTGCCTCGGATGAGACAAATACTGCCAGCCTCTAACATTTGGACAGTGTATCTCCCCATATTTTCATCTATTTGAATGTGGTGCACGGCCACAAATGTTAAGTTGTTACCTTATTCTCATCTGGCCTCTGTGGTGGAAGAGACACCCACATTTCTTTGCTTCTTTCAGGTGAGCCACGCTGTTTGGGTTTGGCCGGTAACTCAGAAACAGCAAAGGCATTTCTTAAGGAGTCTGTTTTACTTCCTTGATTTGTCTTCCCCTCGTCTTCTGCAAGGAGAATCACATCAGATCAGAGAACATAACGAGCTATCCAAGAAAATAGGAAGAGGAAAAGTTCATTAGATCTAATACTGACTTTTCCTCCTGCTCAGAGCTTCCGAGCACATCACATCCCGATATTTTGCAGTCTTTATCATGAAACCAAATATGTAGTTTGAAATTCAACAGTATCACCTGTTTCTCAACACTGAAGAACTCATTGCCTCAAAAGCTTATGCAATATACAGAAAATTTGATAAAATTATCCGAGAGCTGAAAATACTCAAAAAAACCCTAAGACAGTGAGTAAAGTTACACCTTAGTTTTTATGTTAAAACCTTAAGTGCTCTCTGAACTCTGCACGAAATGGCACATCAGATTTGTGCCCCAGCCTTCACCTGGCACTGCAAACACCAGCACATAGGAAGGTCTCTTCTTTGAGTCCCCACTATAAACCCCACAGCAACTGCCTGCGAGCACTAGAGCCATTTCTGATGTACACTTTTAGAATTAAAATCAGAGTAACAGCCTTATTTCTCAGCACTAACACACACTCTCAACACTGACATGCCTCGTTTGGAAAGTCCAGCAACTGTGCTTATGTGGGGTCTGCGCTCACAAAACCTCTCGATACCTTAAGCAGCTCCAGTGAAAGAAGTTCTTCACTCTGAGGGTAGAGAGACACTGGAATGGGTTGCCCAGAGAAGCTGTGGAGCCTCATCCCTGGAAGTGTTGAAGCCCAGGCTGGATGAGGCTCTGGCCAACCTGCTCTGGTGGGAGGTGTCCCTGCCCATGGCAAAGGGGGTGGAACGAGATGATCTTTAAGGTCCCTTCCAACTCAAGCCATTCTAGGATTCCATGCTCCCAAAACCACCACCAATACCCTCTCTCCCTGTTCACCCCACGGCTTTCCATCCTTAGGCACTGCTGCTTTCGGTAGTTACCAACTACAGTATGGTCCTGACTTGGCTTATCACCAATTTGATTGCCTCCCTATAGCATCAATCTGGCCAGGTGGGAAAATTCTGTGAGGAAATATTTTTTTATTGGGATCAGACTAACAAACAAAGAGTATGCCAAGGATATTGAATCACCAGGAGTTTAGTCCTGAGATTAAAGATTAAATACAAGCAGCGTTTGCTCCCTTAGGGGATTTCTTTAGGTCCTGAAAGACAGACTGGAAAAATGTTTTGCCTGTGGATTGACAGAAGATTAGTGTTTATCATCTCTGGTGTTTATTTTGTACATCAATAGTGGCTAATTGGGCCCTCACTGAAAATAGGGAAGAATTCAGTAACAGGATTGAATTTTCAGTGACAGCTTGGGACATCTTTCAGACCTCTAACAACTCCTTGGACAACAGAAGCAAAGTTAAGACAACCTTTAGTGCTTCTAACTGTCCCACCAGGCAGGTCCTCAGGGCACAGAGGAGACAGACAGGTAGGTGATCATCAGATGGAACCTCAACAACACAAACTGGATCTAGGAGCAGATTACAGATCAGGACAAGCACGTTCACGAAGTAGGGATTTCCAAACTCACGCTGAAGAGGTTTTTTCCTAAAACATGGCAAAAACCATACTAATCATGGCCAAAAAAAAAAAAAAAAAGCAGGATTTTTTATTTTAAAAAGCCCATTATTAAATATGGAGCAGCTACAGGACCATCAATTCAAAGGGACTTCACACTGCACGTTCTTAACGAAAAATAAATGTTCATTTAACAGAGTTTCTTGGGTTTAGCTTGAAAAATCTACGTTGTAACAGCAAGAAACACTGCAGTGCATTTCTAAAGCGTAATGGGATGTTACAGGCGTTGAGATAATTCTTGTGGAGAGTTTTAATGATGCCTTTGGGGTTACTCCATTGAGCCACCCACCGAAGAGTGATTAATCCCCAGGGACAGCTCTGTGCTGCGATTCCTGTGACACGCAGAAAGGTCTGGCAGTCTGGGCATAACCTGAAGTCCACGCTCATAAGAGTCAAGGTTCATAGAAAGTAAATTGCACCAGACCAGAGCGATCTAGCAAACGGATTTTAATGCTCAGATCACAGATGGATCCTCTGAGTAATTCCTAAATCCCAGGTCTCTTGATATGACATCTGGCTTCTCCCTGCTATTTTAGGAAGAACCTTCCTAAAACAATATCTGGAAGCAGCAGCACATATGGGTAGACTCTTCATCCTACACAATCTCTTTTTCAAGCCATGGAAATGAAGCAGTATTACACAAGAAACCCACTTTTTAAATTCTTGACAGGTAAAATGGTCACCCACCAGTTGAAGATATTTTTACTGCCACTCTGCTTTATGGGAAGAACTAGATGAGTAGCTCAAAAAGCTTCAATCTTTTGTTCCTGTGGTAAAAACAGGATGGACTTCTGGGTTTACAGCAAGAACTGACAACTTTTCTATTAAAGACTGACAAGCCACAAAAGGATATTCATGTATTTCAGGGTACGTGTGTATTAGCAAATTATGCTGCCAAACATGTGCAGACCTAAAGGGTAACAATAGGGACTGAGGACCCAGTGTCCTCCCTGTGCACATCAGGAGCCTTTCTGTATGAGAAGTGAGAAGAAGCTTCTGGAAGCCATACGTTTCAACAGTGAGACAAAAGGCATCATCAGCTGAAACGATCAGCAACATAATTCATGCAGCTGATAAGCTCTGGATAAACATGATATTCCTGCACCAGAGCCAAGCCCATCTTGGATATCACCGGGGTTGTTCTGGGATGGTCCTTCTTTAAAATACAGGTTCTGAAATTGCTGAATTAAATAATATCATTTTAGCATCAAAAGACATAGGACACATACTTGGGCAGTTATAATTAAGACAGTATGGATGAGCTGATCTACTCCATTTTTTTAGGTTATATATTTTCTGGACAGTTGAGGTATTGTGACTGTTAATGAGCTAGACTGATTAAATGAGCTAATAAGAAATCAAGTTAATTCACAGCATTTATATGCCATTTACCACGCTCAGACTACACCTAGAAGCGTTATCCCTTTTCCAAAGAGATGAGTCACAAACTGCTGCCAGAAACTTTTCTCTGGTTAAGACCATTGCCAAGTTATTGGCTTCTAGAATGTTACACGTGACACCTGACAAAACACTCACAACTGCAATGTGATATTAGATGCATGGCTGGAAGTGAAGAATCCAGCTCCTGAATTTGGTTCCTGTCTGCTGCTGAGTCCAGTCTGGGACTTCCCCAGTGCCTGCTCCAAAGCATCACTGGTGACACTGACATAATTAGCATCTTGGGGTTGGGTCTGATACTGCTTTTCTACATATTTTTATGTATTTCATTTTATTGTTATTTTCATTAAAGCTGTTTTAGTTTTCTTTTCCAATCCATAAGTCTCTCTCCCTTATTCCCTTGCTCTTACCCTTTGGAATGGAAAGGGCTTGACAGAGAGTGTCTGTCATTCATCTAGTGGCTGGCCCAGCCCTAACCCTTGACATGATGCCACCTAAACTGGAGGCAGGAAGGGGACTCAGTCTGTTCCCAGCCTCAAGCCAACCCATAAGTCTCTCTCTCTTATTCCTTTTCTCCTCCCCTTTGGGGATGGAAAGGGGTTAACAGAGAGCATCTGTTAGGGCCACAAAAATGCTCAGTGGAGTGGAATACCTCTCCTATGAAGATGGGCTGAGGAAGCTAGGGTTGTTCAGCCTGGAGTAGGCTCTAGGATGACCTAATAGCGACCTTCCAGTGCCTGAAGGGGCTCCTCGAAGGCTGGAGAGGGACTGTTCCCAAAGGCCCGGAGTGACAGGATGTAGGGGCAATGGTTTCAAACTAGGGAAGGGCAGATTTAGATGGGATGTCAGGAACAAGTTCTTTCCCATGAGGTCAGTGAAACACTGGCACAGGCTGCCCAGGGAGGGAGGTGAGGTCCCATCCCTGGAGATATTCCAAGTGAGGCTCGACAAGGCTCTGAGCAACCTGCTCTAGTTGAGGATGTCCCTGCTCCCTGCAGGGGGGGTGGACCAGATGACCTTCGGAGGTCCCTTCCAACCCAAACCATTCTATGATTCTATGATTCATCTAGTGGCTGGCCCAGCCCTAACCCTTGACATGATGCTACATAAACTGGAGGCGGGAAGGGGACTCAAACAGTCTGTTCCCAGCCTCAAGCACAGTCCCTCAGGGCCAGTAAGATCCACCTGCAGATGTTCCAAGTACTGACACCTATAGTTTCTCAAAGCATGCATCACATAATTGGCTCTCTTGAAGCAGCAACAGTCATGATCTTAAAAATTTTATTAAAACCAACACCTAACTTGTTCCATACAACCTGCAGCAGAATATCATAGCTGTATTCCTTTCGCAGAGTTCCGAATTTCAAGCATTTCTGTCCTCACTTTCAAAAGACAAGAGGAAGGAAGAAGGACAACACTGAAGGCAGCAAGAGGATCACTCTGCCTTCCCTCCAACTAAGTGGTAATTGCCTCATTATTCACAGTCACAGCTCGCAACCTGCCAAGACCCAGAGGTACAACGCTGGCTTTGGCAGCGTGTGACAAAAGTCCAACATAAGGGATACAAACACAACAAAAAGGAGCAGAAGAAGGAGGTTGAAATGATGGAAAGATTCACATATTCACTCTGCAGACAGCTTTTCGGTCTTATTTTTTAGCAATTCCACTGTCAGTAGCTTAACAATGAAATAACAAAGCGGCTTAGGCAGCTAGAAAAGTAAATCTGAGCCTCTCAAGAGTAATATCCATCATAATTGTGTTTCACTGAAAAGTATGTTGCACACTTCAGAAACATTTTTCTATCAGAAAGCATATCCAGCTTGATAATTTTTTTTCTCTCCCACTATCTATCCTCTATATTGCTTAAAATTCTCTTTGTCTTCCAATTTGGAAGGGAGTCTTTTGAAAATGTCCACTGATCACCCACATAGTTGGAAGAATAATGGAGTCACTTAGCACAAAGCCAGAGAAGAGAGCCACCAGGACGATCAGGAAAAAATTCCTGCCAGTGAAATCTCTTAGCTGAAATAGTAGCCCCAGAAAAATGATTAAAGTCTCGTGGTCTGAAACATTTCAAAGGCAGAATGGACAAAACAATCAATAACATTCTGGAGAAAACCTGCCTGAGGATAAGACACTGGACAAAACAGTACAAACTACTCGGTATTTCCTGACTTTCTGCAATTAAATTAATTCATTCCAAACCCAAACATTGGGTGAGAATAAGGAACAGGCCGCTTAAATCACAGAAAAAAATAAGAATATAGCAAAGGTACTATTTTAAGTTCCAATTTACTCCTTTGTCCTCAAACTGTTGGATTGAAGGCCAGCAGAAGGCCTGTGAATCCCTTCAATCCCTTCCAAGTTATGCTTTGATGGAAAAACTGGGATTCAAATAACACAGTGACTTTGTGGCAGGACTCCTGAACAAAAAAAATAATTTTATTCACAGATGTTCACAAGATGGTCACATCCTGTAGAAGAACTACCTGCATTTACCTGTTTGCAACTATGGACACTGGTGCTCAGCTCATTTACCCTAAATGCCAGGCTGTGGGAGGAAAAAAACAAATTTTAAGGCTGAAAATTTGATTTGTTGGGAAGATAATTTTTACAGCCTTCTATTTCTTCTGGAGAATTCAATCAAACCACCTCCCAGATTTTCTGTGGTAACCCAATCAAATCTTGCAGCCCCCTTCCACTTGTATATTGCCCAGTGGAGAATAAAATGTGGTTTAAAATTACTCAGGCTAAAAAACCCACTCTGATTTACATTCTTGAGCAATCTTCCGATTTCCATCTATTTAAATGCATCAATCTCGATGCAGTTTATCCAGCTTTTCATGACAAAAAGTCCTGTACAGTCAGTACCTGCAGGATTTCAGTATTAGGGTTCTATAGGCCTGACCATGAGTAAGAGCAATCCAGGAGCACTTCAGGCACCTACACTTAGAATTACAGACTCATACAATGGTTTAGGTTGGAAGGGACCTTAAAAATCGTCTAGTTTCAACCCTTCTGCCATGAGGGGGGGTTATAAACTTCATTATCTAGTGCTGGTTTAAGAGGTTTAGAGGATCCTGCCCAGCCACTCAAAAAGGCAGTGGATATTCCATCGATCCTACATCCTATCTGCCAGCCCTCAGCATCGGAATTGTCTCTCCCTTCGCTGCCTGAATTTCTCAAGTCCCGTCCCGATCTTACTCAACCAAAACCCTCACTAATTTAGATGACTGTGATCTCACAGCAGCACTGAGCGAGCAGAACTCTTCTGTCAAAGCACCTTGACCTACACAGCAGAGAAAATAACAACTTACTTGCCTAGATCGTGCAAATTAATATTTATAACACATCTGGAAAGTCCAATATGTCAAACATTGTGGTCTTTGGTTCCTACACTTTGCTTCCAATGAACAAGGGTATTTTTGCTGCTGAATCCCCTTTCCTCCACCACAGTGTTTCCCCAACATAACTCACATGTCTACGGAATTCTTTGCTCTTTACACCAGGATTCAGTCGGTGAAGCCCCTTACCCTGGTATCTTTGATCTTATCCTGAGCACATGACAAATAATCAGCAAAAAGTATTGCTCACCTTCAAAAAAAAAGGTTATTTTTACTCTAATCAGTAATATGGGCTTGATTCTTTTCTCAGTAATGCCAGTTTCCCAAGGAAATCTTACACCCCCATGTCCTCAGCTAGGATAAATCCATGGACTGGGACAAGTCATTTCAGTGGAACTAGTTCTGACTTAAAAGGGTAAACCCTTAAGTCTCAATTATTACTTCTGACAACCAGTTTTGGATACTTCCCTTACTGTAGTATATTTAAAAACCAGACAGGAAAGGGCTTTTTTTTTTTTTTCTCTGTGCTCCTTCCGGAGAAAGACGAATGACTGTTACTCTCATCTGTATCTCAGCTACTCTCAGACATCTGCTTTAGCTTAATGTACAGCAAGACTTCTCCAAAACTAACTCAGCTATTCATTTTCAAAAGTTTCACTGCTCTTCTATTGCATCAGTAGCTCTCCTTTTTTTCCTTAATGGAACCTCTATGTTCCCTCTCTATGATTTCTCCTGTGAGGAAAAGCTGAGAGCCCTGGGGCTGTTTAGTCTGGAGAAGAGAAGCCTGAGAGGGGATCTGATTCATGTCTAGAAATATCTGAGGGGTGAGGGTCAAGAGGAAGGGGTCAGGCTCTTTGCTGTGGTGCTCAGCAACTGGACAAGGAATAACAAATACAAACTGGAACACAGGAGGTTCCACCTCAACAGGAGGAGAAACTTCTTCACTGTGAGGGTGACAGAGCCTGGACCAGGCTGCCCAGAGAAGCTGTGGAGTCTCCTTCTCTGGTGACTTCTCAGCCCGCCCTGGATCTGTTGCTGTGTGGCCTGCCCTGGGTGATCCTGCTCTGGCAGGGGGGTTGGACTTGATGATCTCTTGAGGTCCTTTCCAACCTCTACCATTCTAGGATTCTACGATTCTATGTTCTGCTTTTATGTCATGCTTATCTGCATCAGTATGTATGTCCCTGCTGGGCTTTAGATCGCATCGGTGTTCAAAAAAGGGAGATGCTTCCTGTTTATCCCACAGCCACCCCAGCTGACCATGTCAAAATATGTATTGTTCTTCCACGGTTCACCAATCTCCATTTGAATGCTACCATGCAGTCACTCAAATCACAAGGCAAATGTGCCCTTGACCATTTCAGCGTGAGCAAAATCCTCCTTCTTCCAAGAGATGATGATGAAAAATAATCTTGAAAAAATTCTGAAAATCAGGACAAAAATCTTAGAGGAGATTCTCAGCTGCTATTAACCAGCTACACCTCTTCATATCTCCCAGGGATCAAGTGCCATCTGTCACTACCAAGCAATGCCAACAGACTAGATCCGTTTTGGAGTTCTGAAGATCATATAATCCCAGAATAGTAGGGGTTGGAAGGGACCTCTGGAGGTCATCTAGTCCAATCCCCCTGCCAGAGCAGGATCACCCAGGGCAGGCCACACAGCAACAGAGCCAGGGGGGGTTTGGAAAGTCTCCAGAGAAGGAGACTCCACCAGGTCTCTGGGCAGCCTGTTCCAGGCTCCGTCACCCTCACAGCAAAGAAGTTTCTCCTCCTAAGATGGAACCTCCATGTTCTAGCTTATACCTATAAGAGTCTTTATGTAGTGAGAGAAAAAAACAACCAGCTTTGTAAAGGCACAGGCTGCAGAATTGATAGTATTTTGCAATTATAATTTGAGAGTGTATCAGGACATAAAAGCTGGAAGACTTTCTCCAGAAGTTGACAGAGGTGGGCTGGCTTCTGATGGCTTCCGAAGATCTGCACTGTCTGCTGCAGAATGCAGAGAGTGGAGTATCTGAGAAATTGTGTTTGAGGGATAGTTTAGGAAGAGCTTTAAATTAGGCAGTAACTGATGGGAGAATACCAGCTCAGTGGACAGGAACACCACGCTTCTTTCTGAGAGAGCCATACTTTGAACCTTAGCTAAAAAAAAACAGAATGTATTTGAATTTATTACTTACATAAGCACCTTGTTTGCTACCTTTGCCTTTTTTTTTTTCCTTTGCTACTGCCAAAGCAACCACAAATGTGCTTAAATTCATCCTCAGCACAAGGAAACTACATTAAATACGTATTATGGAGCACTTTAAAAGAGCAGGTGATATACTAATAAATCAGGACAGACCTGATTTTGAACCAGCTCTGTGCTTGCATTCTAGAAGAATTCAGCACTAGCAGCTCAGTAGGTAAGCACTGTAAGAAACAAGTGGATGGTAGATAACTAAAAGCACACAAAGTACGCTTTTCGAACACAGTATTTCAATGAAATGATTTAAGAAAGAAAAATTATAGCAGGTGGGAAGAAATCAATAAAATGTCACAGAGCCCCTAAGTTTCAAAAAATGCTTGATTTTTGGATATTATCATTAAGACATGAAGGCATCTTAATGTTTTTTAAAGCCTGATTTTTTATTTTAAAGGTAAATAACTATTCTTTTGAAATTAATTAATACAGGACACAGAAAAGCACAAAATTCTACAAAGAGTTCAGCGCTAAACTGGAAGTGAGATCACTTGATTCCTGTTTCTGACTGTCCTGTTGAGCCACTGTACGGCTCTGCTCTCTGAGGTTACTTGTTTTGTGCCATTTCCACATCTGGAAGAAGAGACTTCCTCATCCCACTGCAACATGAAACAGCCAACAGCTGCAGCGAGCACACTTTGATGCCTGCCAAGGCAAGATGATGAGCTAGAGCAAGAGTTGATTCTGTGTTACTGCTTTTTAGAGACCTAGAGAATTCAACCACAGCCAACACACCACTATAGGATGGAATCGGTATCAAAGTATCGACAGCAGAATTCCTAAATATTTACCTTTTCTACAGTCTAGAAAATCAGTGGTGCCACAGAATGAAAACACGATTTTTTCCATCTGAAACAATCTTTAGAAATTGTTTCATAATAAAAGCGTCACAGTAAAGGACAAAGAACTGCTATCAGAGAAGCGCTATTGTTCAGGAGCTGTCGGAACTTCCAGTCCTTATCTGGTGCTCCCAGTGAGCTCCTGTGCAAACAAACACGGGTCATTTCCCTTCTTCATGCCTAATTTTTTTCTGTCTGTACAAGGAAGATGAAGGACTTTGCAAAACAAATACCACTGAGATGTAAGGACACAAAAATACATCCATAAAGCAGACCAGCTATTATCATTTCAAAAGCAGTGTATTATGGTTGCAGCCCTATGTCTGTTTTTTTTCTACATTTAGAGGGTCTGTATGGTATTTGATTTCCTACTCTATAGAAGAGAGGTTACACGGAGATAGCTCCCAAATTTATGATCAATAAAAAATTGCAAATTTTTTCTCCCAACCAATTCTTTCCAATGATCCAGCACAACACATCAATAAAAAGCTCTGAATTGACACTCTTTCCCTATTTCATGCCCTGTTTAAGTTCCCTGGGGATGACAGATTAATTTAATTAGTTTTATTGAACTGTCTAGTTGCTCTTATTGGCAAATCCACTCACAGGAAGAAGGCAGCAAATTTCTCTTGGGGTTAGCATGGTCCTATGGGTCCATTTTCAAAATTAAAAGGAATTTACTGTCATTTCTTATATAGTTCTCTGCTCTGCTTTCTGCTGTTTGGACTCAAAATTTGTAAAGTGCCTCCACTGGTTTAGTCTTGAGAAGAGAAGCCTGAGAGGGGATCTTATTTATGTCTAGAAATATCTGAGGGGTGGGAGTCAAGGGGAAGGGGGCCAGGCTCTTTCCTGTGATGCCTGGTAATAGGACAAGGAATAGTGGGTACAAACTGGAACACAGGAGGTTCCACCTCAACATGAGGAGAAACTTCCTTCCTGTGAGGGTGACGGAGCCTGGCCCAGGCTGCCCAGAGAGGTGGTGGAGTCTCCTTCTCTGGAGACTTTCCAACCCCCCCTGGATCCATTCCTGTGCAACCCGCCTTGGGTGATCCTGCTCTGGCAGGGGGGCTGGACTAGATGATCTCCAGAGGTCCCTTCCAATCTCTACCATTCGGTGATGCTAAGAAAAATTAAACACTACCTAGGAAATCACATACTTCTGAGATCCTTACAAGACTAACGTAGAAACTCCTGGTGAAAAGATCCTAATTAGAGAGCGCGTACAAACTCATGCCCAAGTGAAAATCACCTTAAATAAATAAAGTACCTTGTAAAACCAGTAGGATACAACTAGTTCTACGTGTGCTTTCTGTTTCCAGTGTTATGACAGTCCAAAACCTATCATACTGTCATGTTTTTCAAGATTTTTTTTAAAAAAACTCCTATATATTTGCACACACAGCTGAATGGGCTTGGTTATTTGTTTATCTCACGAAGCAAGGCTGCAAAGTCTGACATTTCATGCTCAGTGTACAAAGATTTAGTGTGCAGATCGACACCATTATCAGGCCAAACTCAGAAAGGTAATCTGAAAATGGTCAGATTTTGCTTGACAGTAACTGCAAATATATCCCTCCAGTAAATAACTGAGTTCATACCTAAAAGTGAAAATTTCAGGAGCTTATTAGTCTTATCAAGTGATCACGGGAGCTTTTATGGAAAAGAAAAAAATTAAAGCCAAATTACCATTTTTGTTTTCAAATGCAAAACTAAGAAACGACGACTGTGATATTTCATAAAGTATTTTGCACTGTTCTGATGCTAAAAAGCCTCGTCCTTTCAGCGGGATTTTTGCAGGTCATTAGTTTATAATGCAAACCAGCACCTTTGGGTATTTTTAAAGGAAAATGAAGGTGGGAGGAGAACAAGCTGAGCTGTTTTGTTTATACCAGCAGAGGAAACTGCATTTCCAAGTATTTGATCCAGCTAAAGCTCTACCTTTTATACAGTTTTAGTGGCAGATGCTACAGAGACAATAAAGTGACTGAAACACAGGCTGAGGCTTTTTGCAAGTGGCATCGTGATACGCAGCGTGCTTCTAAGACACGGGCTGTCCCCAGTGTATCAATCATATAGAAAGAAGACCAGAACCTAATTTTCAATCCTCTTATCTCATCCCCCAGCGTCTCCTTTCTCTTCTCTTCTTGTTTTTTTATTGGGAGGAGAGACAGAAGGTTGCCACAAGATTCTTTCTACGGCGGCTTCGACTCCCTCCCTGTATTTTGCTCAGTGCCTGTGACTGACACTTAGTTCTGCTTAAAGGACAAGGACAGGACAGACTTCTGAATGCCAATCAATGGAGCGTGCCACATGCTGGAATTGAAAAATCCAGCCCTTCTGCAATAACAGGAGGACATCATTTCTAGCACAAAGCTGCGGTGAAGAGAATTGTAAGCGAGCAGTAAGTGGCTCACATTTATTTTAACGGCACCTGACTTAACATGGTCAAAAGAAATGAACCTGAGCCACGGAATTTGTATGCAGATCTGAATGGTCTGTAACTCAGCAATGCTCAAAAGAAGGTTAGGCCCCACCTTTGCAGCCACCTTTCAGACCTCTTCAGCCTAATCATCCTGATCTGATGTCCTGATGTGCCTTCATCCATCTCTGTTAGCTTGGTGCAGACAAGCCAGCGCAAGTAAACTTCAGAAAGTATCTAAACCGCAGACTTCTTACCTTAGGCCACCTCATATATTAAGTACTTTACTCAGGTTCTCCTTTTATGGAAACTTCTCTAGCAGGACACACTTCGGGAAAGCCTATCCTTCCAAAAAGTACATGCTTCCCCACCTCCCTGAAGCAAGCAAACCACGGTGAACCACCTGCAGAGACTAACCATAGCGGTCTGTGAACCAAGCTAAGGTCCTTAGGAATCCCTCCGCTGACAGGAGAAAGAAAAACATCACAAGGATTTGCCAAAGGTCACAAAGCAAGTCGCAAGCAGAACAACCTTTTTACCTTCTTTTTACCTTCCCTTCTGGCCGCAGTTTCTAAAGGGAGATGTGGGAAGTTCCATACCTTTCCAGAGATAAGTGAATGTGTTCAGAAACTCTTCATAGGATTGCTCGTGGCTATTAATAAATTGATCAAGGATGCTGTGGTTTAACGGTTGCTCTCCCATGATCCACACCTTGACAGCTGAGTATCTGCTTCAGCGGGTTGCTTCTGCAACAGAAAGAAAAGATCCATATGTAGCTGGAGGCAGAAAACAAATTAACTGAAGAGTCCCTAATTCACAGAGGTGGGCATCAAAACATCAGTTTTTCCTTCTCCTCTTGTGAAGTTCTGATCTTGTCAGTGGGATTTGACACAACATTTCGCCCAAAATTCAAGTGGACGTTATTTTAAGTGCAAAGCGAGAGACTGTGATCGTCTATGCCTGAAATTCATGTTCTTGAGTATGACGGGCCAGAGAAGGGCCAGCATCTGCTGGAAACTTCTGGGAATTTAACCTGCTGGAAAGCAGCTCTGTGGAGAAGGACCTGAGAGTCCTGGTGGACAACGAGTTAACCATGAGCCAGCAATGTGTCCTTGTGCCAAGAAGGACAATGTCCTCCTGAGGTGTATTAAGAGTGTGAGCAGCAGGTCAAGGGAAGTTTTCCTCCCCCTCTAGGCCACATCTTGAGTACAATGTTCAGTTCTGGGCTCCCAGGTTCAAGAGAAACTGGGAACTACTGGAGAGAGTCCAATGGAGGCTACGAGGATGATGAAGGGACCGGAACATCTCTTGCGAGGAAAGACTAAGAGACCTGGGGCTGTTTGGTCTGGAAAAGAGAAGGATGAGAGGGGATCTGATCAATGTTTATAAATATCTGAGGGGTGGGGGTCAAGAGGATGGGGCCAGGCTCTTTTCTGTGGTGCCCTAGGATACGACAAGGGGCAATGGGCACAAACTGGAACACAGGAGATTCCACCTCAACATGAGGAAAAACTTCTTTGCTGTGAGGGTGACGGAGCCTGGACCAGGCTGCCCAGAGAGGTGGTGGAGTCTCTTTCTCTGGAGACTTTCCAAACCTGCCTGGATGAGCCCCTGTGCAACCTGCTCTGAGTGACCTTGCTTTGGCAGGGAGGTTGGATGAGATGATACACAGATGTCCCTTCCAGCCCCCACCAGTCCGTGATTCTGTGATCTCTTGGTGGTTTTCATTCCCCCTCCTTTGAAGTTGCTCGGTTACAACCCTTGCCCTTCTTTGCAGAAACGGTGACACCACCGACTGGCGTGCTGGATTTGAAAACTGGGACACCTGTACATTCAAAACTTGGACTGAATCCACCACCCTGCAGGTGCACTGCTCACTGTACCAGCAACACCAGTAAACCCAGATTTTGGAGGGTATGTTAAATCATGATGCTACGTGTGTTTATGCTGAGACACCAGAGGACAGGGAGGGTATGATGGAACAGGGCAGCCGTGGAAGAAGGCAAGGACCACTCTCAAGAAAACAAACGCTGAGAGCTGAAGGAAACCCACAGAGGCTTTGCTGGACTTGAAAGCTCCACTCTTCAGCCACACGGCAACACCCAGCCCATCTTCATCACTCTAAAGGAAGTCACGGCCCTGATACAGCTCTCAGGGAAATACGCTCAACTTAACCTCGCCCTTCGCTTCTGAAAGGTGTCTAAACACATTTCAACATCTGTGTGATGCTAAATAGTTAATAATAATACATTTTTTATATATATACACACAGGACTAGACTACTAGAAGCAGAAAAACAGAAATATGCTTGACGTAACCTTGCCCTTCACTTCTGAAAGCTGTCTAAACACATTTCAACAACTGCGTGATGCTAAATCGTTAATTACTATTTTTTTTTTTTTTATACACATAGGACCAGACTACTAGAAGCAGAAAAACACAGGTGAAGGGGTGGACACAAGTAACCAGCACATGGCTTCACACGGTGGCAATGACAAACTGGAACCGATCATTTTGCAGCTATAAATGTGCTAAAGATGCAAGAATGTGTTCTACACCAAGAGCCTGATTTTCATGTGTGCCTGTGTTTCTGCTCTTGATTTACCACAGCATTAAGAAGCGGCTTTGGGGAATGAAAGCTTAAACCTTCAGTAAAATTTCAAAACAACTACTCAAAGGAAAGGCTGCCAACCTGATTTTAAAGTTAAATAAGATCAAACAAGAATTGTTCAGGGCCCAGCAGGAACATAAAGCATGATTTCTAATATACAGCTCCAATTTTGTTGGATTGCCAGATTGTAAAGAAGACTAATGTTCAGAAGAAAGAAAAACACATGCACACCCCCATGTCTGTGTGCATATAAACCCGAAGTTTAAGTTTTCTAATTTTTTACAAAAACCAAACCGATATTAATCTCTCTGTGGAATGACCAAGCAGAATGTATTTTATCACACTCTCAGACTAGTTTAGGCAAATTACAGTGGTTTCAGAGGGAACCAGTGCCTTCTATTCCTCATTATTGCTCAGTTATTATAGTCATTATTTGAGGTAAATTGCATTATATGAAAGACTGCAGTGATTTGTAAAGCTGGTGTGGAAGAAAAAACCCAAAACATGTATTTAATCAAGAAAATGGTAATAACAACCATTTGTTTTTCTTTGGCACCTGGCATCTAGGATCTCCAAGTCTTTTATAAACACTAATGAAATAAACTTCACAACAGTCCCACGAGGAAGAGCAAACATTGTTCCCAATAACAGATGGAAAAAAAAAAGAGTCACTAAGAGTTGAAATGACTTACAAACAAATCAGAGGAGGGCTGGAAGTAAAGCTTAGATTCCTTTACTCTAAAATGCCCCAGGAAGCTAGAAAATTGATAAGCAATTTAGAGAAATAGTTTTATCCTTAACCAAACTGACTGGCAGCCTTCTCAGTGGATTCCACGTTCTACGGCCCCTGGGTCATCAACCTGAAGATCAAGAATCCACACCAGAGGTCACCAAAATGCTATAGCTCGATTCTTCATCTACTGAGCAGCCTCTACTTCCTCCAGAACCTGGGAACCTTCAGGTTTTAACATCCTCTGCTGGTTAAGATGAAGTGGATCAGCAGTGCCACTCCACTGTGGGAAAACATCAGGTTTGGACTCGGAAAATGCGGAGCTGAATTCAACTGGACAAAGTTTTAGCCAAACCACGACTGCAAAATCCTGAACAACAGCCTCATGGAAAAGGAAGTCCTGGATGCTGTTAGAATATCATCTAACATTTAATATTTGGAATCTCCTGATGTATGGGGATTAAGAAGTTAACCCTAAAGGGTTTAAACTTGTATTGCACTGAGCCTATATATTTTCATCCAGCATGCACTTCACCGTGGATGTGTTGGGAGAAGCATCATCAAAACAATAGTACTTTTAAAAGAAAGAAGAGCAGAGGAAATTCCTTGGATATTCCAAGCATGGGAAAAGATTACTTTCTCCAGACTAACAGCTTTTTTTTACAAAAAAATGGACCAAGTGTTTACCCAAGTCAAAGCAATAAATCCAGAGCAGCTCTTCTGTAGCCAATATAGTTACTGGAGGCATTAGTATACAAGATGTGCTATCAACTGTGTCAAATGTGTTCATCCTAAGACAATCTTGCAATTCATAGGCCACATTGTCTCACTTTTTTCATCTGAAAAAACCTAAAAAATGAAGCATGTATGTTGGAAAGTGAGTTCACTAAATTATTTATGTTTTAATAAATCCTAAATTTGAAAAGAGGGGAGGAAACCCCATTTGTCATTTTGGCATCCATCCCTCATTGCTTTTTAGAAGACCTCCAGAGCGTCGCTTCAAAAATCTAAAGGAAAAAATAAAATGTGAAATGGACTTCAAGGGGTGATTGTCCAACACAGACCTAATCCTCCCTTGCAGGGCTGTTTCTAACGTCTATAGAGCCATCTCCTCACGGAGAGGGAAAATCGGTAAGGTCCTAACAAAAGCTGAAGTACTGTCAGAAGAATAACCAACCGCTCACTCCACCAACAGAGAGGAAAGACTGGCAGCTAGAACTACCTCTGTCCTCCTCTTTTCGATTACTTTCAAGAACTTCAGGGTGTTACTGCATCGCCCTAAATGAAACCAAGCACAAGGGATGAGAGAATCTGGAGAACATCACAATCCCTGAAACTGAACATATGGTTAGGATGGAAGGTAGGATAAAGGTTTTCAGAAACTCCTCTCAACCTATCAAGGTTTTTCTATTTTTCATTTTTGAGTTTTCTGCTGCTTCCCACCTATTTTATTCCCGAGTCTCTCTTAAATGGACACCCTGCTGTGTCGGCTGCAGAAAAGTTTTGTGATGGGAAGAGCTGAAACCAGGCTGATCAGAAGACTCTCACCTTTGCTAAGGAGCTAACCAGTAGATTCTACAGAAGCAAA
Source organism: Baryphthengus martii (assembly GCA_013396935.1). NCBI lineage: Eukaryota > Metazoa > Chordata > Aves > Coraciiformes > Momotidae > Baryphthengus > Baryphthengus martii. The sequence continues at coordinate 54,915 of VWZK01009427.1, forward strand.
AAAACTTCAGCACTCATCAAAGTCACAGCCTCAAGGCAATGACCTTCTTTGAACCGTCATGAAAAAAAAGATAAAAATGTATAAAAGCAGATTGGAATCGCCCACAATTTACGAACTGGATCTAATCACACCTCTACACATGAAATGCCTGCATTGTTCTACTAGAGAGTAACGACTACTGAAATAAAAAATGTATCTTCTTTTTCCCAAAAGGCATCAAACTAACTTGGAGGTGTCAAGGAAATTAAGGCAAGGATATCAGGTTCTTCCCCCGTGCCAGCTCTGGATAGCTTTAGAGTCAACTATCAGTAGATGACCCATTCGAGCCGCGACAATACTTTCTCCTTGCATTTCACTTCTGCTCATCCATCCAAATGACCATAATGAGCTTTCTTGAGGAGATCACTCATTAAGCCTTGCGGATCATCAGCAGATTGGGCAAAATCAATTTTATTCCTCAAAGTGCAGCCCTCTTCCCAGCAGTTTAAGCCAAACCAGAAATCTCCGCACTGAATCAGAGAGGCAGGTCAAGTGAGTGTGGGCACGATTTCAATCAGGCAGTTATTAGTTCTACTAAACAATAGTAGCCTGTCCTGTTTAGGTAACTGTGAAAGCAGAGCCTCCTCAAAAACACCACTCACAAGTGGCCCAGAGACCTGCACCTTCTCCACATCAGCAAAAGATGTCACCAGGGTACCCACACTACTGCTGGAGCTGGAGCCAGGAGCGCAGAGATCAGCCCCCACGGTGCAAAGAGACCTGTGAAGCTGGAACTCGAGCCTGTCCTTAAGAAATGGTTGTTGTAAGCTATGGACTGTGATCACTGCTACCTCAACATACATCCCAGGAAGGCACTTTAAAGTGGGCCCAGTAAAAGAAGTGATTTTGGGAATTCGTGCCCAGAGAAGACGTAAAATGTTTTCAGTGGAGCAGCAGAGGAAGGTCACCCACTTGCCAGAAGGCAGACGACTGTTTCCTTCTTATCTAGACATCTGCAAAGCTACAGTTGCAAAAGAAAGCCCCCCCCGGCTCTACTCTCCTGCCCTACTTTTCTCCCTCCTCCTCCCCACTCCCCACCACCTGCGGGGAGGCAGAGCTCCCAGAGCGAGCCCAGCGGCGGCGGGCTCTGGCCACGAGCAGGTGCGGGTCCACTGAACGATGGGAACAAACTACAGGTTTTGATTACAAAGGATGAAAAAAAACCCCTTTCGGATGAGGTTGCTTGCAGCATCTCTCCAGTCAAGGTGATCTGCACCAGCTCATCCCGTTGAAATCAAGGGGATGTTCGCCACTGCGCTTTGGCAGGAGGCCTGGAGGGCGTGCGCTCCACGTATTAGCGATTTCCAGGGAGAAGAGCTGGATCTGCTCGTGTAAGGGCATCGCTGAGCCTCAGAGCCGGCCTTTGCGATGCTCCAAACCACATGGCTCTCATGCCCAGCACGTATGAGCTCTTAAGGGATGGATCTAAATTGATCCTGTCTGATTTCAGCGTTATTATGTCTGTCCCACACCTGAGCCTAAGGTTTTTCTTCATGAATTTCCGATGGCTTCAAGAGTGCTGCTCCCTTTAAAGACCACCTGGAGGCCTGGGACAATGGTAATGTTTCCTGAGCACCAAGCATTCCTCCACAAAGCAGTAGCCACGGTCCCCTGGACCGTGACCACCCTGGATTTGGCAGTCTAAGCACCGCTGGATTCAATCGGCTGTTTTAAATGACACGTCAGAACGAAGCCCCATCCCTCACGTGTTAAACACTGCTCACTGATCTTTTGAGAGGAGATAGAAAATGGAAGATTCTACCACACTGGCCTCCCTGGGTCATTTTTTTCACAGGTTTCAGCCCCTAAATATCCAGGATATTTGCATCCTGGCTGCTAACCCGACACAAACGAGTAAGGCGGCTTCCCTAGCCCTGCTGAGCTGGAGCGCATCACTGCAACCCACAGGGAGCCAGCTCCGTTCCAGCTCAGAGATGACTGTTTTACTGGCAGAAAATGTGCTGAGAAGCCTGGAAATAGCTCAGTGCAATTTAGAATGATTTGGGATGAAGAAGATGTAAACCACATATTAAGTAATTAGTTGTAGAAGAAGAAAATCCAAGTGAAACAAAGCATTCCCAGAACAGCGAGCGATCTGCTGCAATCATACTATCTATATCAACGTTACTAAAATAGAAATTGTGAAGGAAACGTCTATTTATTCATTTTCACGTGGGCTCTCTGCCTAATAAATTCAGGTTGCAAATCCCAGATGTTCTTGCTATGACCTGGACAGTTCTGAACAGGATTTTCTTGCCTTGTAGATCTATTATACTGAAGCTACTTGCTGCAGCTCCTCCAAGGCGGTTTGTCACTGACAGCTACAGAAGACCAGCTTGGACAGACCATGTCCTCATCCCAACCTGATGTGCTGTTGCCAACAAACTCTCATTTCTCCATCTTCCCAGCCGCAGTAATTGGAAGAAGAATTTCTAAAAATAAGGCATGTCAGCTGGCTGAAGGAGGATAAAATGAATGTACAATATGAAACGAGACACGAATGGGGGTTGGCTTATTTGCTTAAACATTTGTACCTCTTTTGCCAGCAGATCTTTGATCCCAGACCCAAACAAGGTCAGACTATGTCAAGCACTTGGATAAGAAGCCGTCAACTATCATCGAGGCACTACTAAAAACAGAAACAAATAGGATCCAAATGCCCTTCAGTTGGGGGGGAGGGGAGTTAAGTTCCTCAGCATTCAGCTCTGCAGCAGAGTCTCCTTGCCCCTTTGTTTCAGTAGAGCAGCAACAGGTCCGTATGGATGCTATAGGGCACAGTGTCTTTGAGCTGCTCTATTTTAGAGGAGAAACATCACCCCATCCTACCTGCATTACATTCAATGTCTCAAGCCCAGTTTTGCAAACTTTCAGCGTGTTTGCTCGACTGCACTCGCCAAATTCCATTCCCAGCTCTTTCTATTCTCACCCCACTTTCAAATGGGAGATGAGATAGTTCTAAAATACTGTGCAGCAGCTGTTGGAACTCTGGAGTGAGTGAAGCAGGGCCAGGAAAACAAAAGCAAGGAGCTATGAAGAGTGAATTGTCTTCCAGGTTTTTTGGTTTATTTGCTGCGCTATGTTATGCAAGTGGCTTATCCTCTGTGCCCCAGCACCGCTAGCTGTTGAAAGGGTATGTTCCCAGAGGACTTCCCAGAGTCTAATTATTTTTTGTTGCAGAAAAGTGCTGTGAAAACTGATGAAAAGTGCCACAGAAGGGTGCAAAGCTGTATTAGTCTTTTAAGGGCTGATCAGAAGGCCACTGAAGTAGCAAAACAGACATTCCTAATGGCTTCAGGAGCCTTTGAATTGGACTTTTAGTCAGCCCTCGCTCGCTGGGTTGCAGGCATTTGCCACTTCTTTTGCTCTGTTTCAATGTCGCTGCCCACTCGGAGCAGAGCATTCCTGGGGAAAGCAGTAGGACACCCATCAGCAGGAGTTGTTTCCTTTCACTTGCTATCAAAACGATTATTTTTCCTTGGAACTCCAAATGACTTCAGATTACATTTTTCTATTACACCAGCAGTGAAAAATGCCCCCAAAAGATCACGAGCTTGACAAGTTTAGCAGCATAAAAAGATGAAACTATAAAGGAGACATTTGCAACCTAACTCACAGCCATCTACCGTCACTCTGGTCTGGCTCTACTGCAAAGAGTTAAAGCTTCTGGAGGCTGGTGGGTTTCTTGTTGTGCCATCTGAAGACAAGAGAGGAAAGAAAAACAACAACAACAAAAAAAAAAAACGGTCACAGCCAGTTAGCCACAGTAGACCGAGTTCTCAGGAGCACATCTGCAAATGAAGCAGCTAGATCCCCCCACATCAGGCTGCCTCTCCATGCCACAAGCCCCCTGTGCTGTCAGAGAAGATTCCTCCAAGCGCTCACAGTTGAATCCCAATTCCATAGAAAGATTTTGGAGGACGCAAAACACTCCTATCAGCCAGGTAGGTCTAACTTCTTGTCTTGCCCAAAGCAAACTTGGTTGATACACTTAAGGGAATGTTCTGAGAAATAGTATATAAAGATTTCCTTCCTTAAGCCTCTTTATGGGGGACTTCAAAGCTCTGTGAATGGATATGATTTTGATTGTGAAGAATTTGGGAACAGCAGTTGCTTTTCAGGGGGATGCTTTTTCGTTTTGCAAAGGGAGACCTTGAAGGTCAATCAGAGAAAAAAAAATAAAAATACAATATTGCAAAATAAATTTCATTCTACCTTAGGTATCTGTGCCAAGGTACAAATCACAGCAAACTGATGGCAGAATCGAATGGTCAGCAAGGAGCAGTTAGCAGCTAAGGCTCCGTGCTACCCTGCAATCCATTCCCGGTGCCCAATCAGTGCTGTTCAAATACCTCAGCTTTGGGGAAACGAAAGGTGCTTTGGCTCTGCCACCGTCCACAAGATCAAACCACTCGTCGTTTGGCCGCGTTCACATGACTGTAAAATGATGAGGAATAGGGTGTTTTATCACGCTGATAAATATTATTATGAAACATCACACTACACAACAGTCCATTGTTCTGTTTGAAACGGTGGTGTTGCCTACCCGGGTAAGAGGCACAACACAGAGGGGAACAAACAATTACTACACAGGGTCAAAGAGAACAACAAGTAGTAAACATGGTGTGGGAGAGACTTGGTGCCCAAACAGAGTCATCTAGGGACATTTTATAAAGCTGAGATTTACCAGGACATAGGACACAGGACCAGGAGTGGGAGACTGGCCACCTTCCACAGCAGAAGCTAGAAGACAAGAAGAGTATCTAAGAGTATAAGAAATGTCACTAGATGTTTAGGTGCCTAAATCCTACCCCTTGTTTCTAACCCACGCTCATCCGATACACTCAGCGAATGCTTAATAGTTTCTGAAATAAAACCTCAGCGAGGAAATTGGAACTCTGTCCATCTACTGCCATACTAAGCACGTTCCAAATTACATTAGCTAGTGCTTTTTTTAAAAAGCCTTCTCTGTTCTTTTGATCCTTCTGCAAATAAATCTGCCAGTGAATCTAAGTCTGAATTCCTTGTAATTTTGTCCTGCCATACAAACAACTATTAACCAAAAAAAAAAAACCAACCAAAACAAACCAAACCACAACCATTCAAAATCAAGTTTGATTTTAAAATCAAACAGGGGAGAATATCTGTTTTCTTTTTTTCCCTGTTAGTTTAGCTTCTAGCTCGGATCTCTACAGTTTGCTTCTCAAATCCAGGGGTTATAAAAGTAATGCTGAGATTCTCACTTATCTATATAATCCTTGGAGCTTCATCTTTTAGAAAAATACCAAATATGATGAAGCATGACTCAACTCACCAGAACTGCTAATTGGTTATGCAACTCCACCCTTCTCTACTCACCCATCTTTACTTCTTGTAGTGGTTTTTTTTCCCCTCTAACTTTGTGCCGCACCACAACAAAGGCATTTGTCTGGCTCCCTCCACACTGGCCCTGATGCCAACCCAACTCTACAGTGAAACAGTTTAGAGCACAAAGCCACAAAAAAAGGGTTTTAGACTTCTTGGTTATAAGGTCAGATTTCTGTTCTTTGGGTCGGAAAGGAACCGATGGATGTTGGAAGGGTAGAGGTGGAGGTCAGCATAGCCAAAGATCAACCACAGTGTATAAACCACACCATAATTAGCATGAAATAACCTGGGGAGCCAAAGCAATTCCAGCAAGTACCTAAGGAGCCACTTCTGTCAGAGAATCCAGGGTAAAGACTCTCTCCATTACTTACTAAACTTCTTGCTTGTGTAAAGGTCAAGAAATATGGAGGGATGACAAGGAGGAAGCGTGTTTAAGCGTATTTATTTAACCAGTAAATTCTGTGTCTCTATCAATCTCACTTTTCATCATCTCCATTGGTCTTTTCTCCACTCTCTATCTGCAACAGTCTCTTTTCAGCGTCCTCTTGAGAACTGCTCGTTATTTGGGAAACTGTTTGTGACGTTGTGGACGCTAATAACTGTCGTATTTGGAGACCCTTGAAGTCTATGCAAGAATATAAGATGAATGACAACATTTCAGTTAAATCGTTTGCCATTTTCAATACTCTTGTTAGACTTCCAATATCAACCAGTAGTCCAATGCAGGACACCAGTGTTACAAACCACAGAACACTAACTTACACATGTGCTCGTGGTATCTTCCTTCTCATGGTAGGGAAGACAGAATTACTTTCCTAAAGATTGTGTAAAAACAAAGCTCCTCAGTAACCACACAGTATGAGAAAAAGAGACAAAGGAAATCTAAGCCCAACTTAGTGCACGCTCCGCTACCACCACCATTTCTCAATGGCTGGAAGAATCAAGCAGCAGAGATTCCTGGTTAGTGTATCACCCGAAGGTTAATAACTTGGCAGATCTTTCTCCATTGCAAATAATAAGAACAAAACCTGCTGTGTATACTGACATGCTCAGAACAGGGTTCGCAATTTAATTAACTCGTTAACTGAACTTCACCCACAGTGCAGTACGTCTGAAAAGAATTGAAATGGAGAAAAAAAAACCAATCACCTTCAGGGCAGAGGCACTAGAATTGGCTACACAGCGAACAGAAACAACTCCATCATGATCTTTGCATGATTCCATAAGGTGCAAAAAGTGAAGACAGCTATTCCACGGATTATTTTCTAAACAGACCCAGTAGTGGCTCAGCCTGCTCCGTCCATGTGCTCTGACCACGTGCTCTGACCAGGCTCAGCTCCCTCAATGCAGATCCATCCTTGAGCAGAGCCATTTGCACACCAGTTTAAGGGCAGGCAGTACAGGAATGTGGTACAAAAGTTCCCACTGGACACAGGAACACCACCAATTGCAATTCGACGTCGTCAGCCTCACCAGTCCCCACAATTTCACAGTGACTCTCCCAGTGCACCATGTTGTTTTGGATGCCCAGGTTTGGATGTCACCTAACTAGAAGACACCGACCCTTCCTTAAAAAAAGAAACCCTATGTGTGTTGCTGCAGCAAAATGAAAAAGCAAAAGCAAGGCAAATAGGAATCCTAAAGATTTCAAAACAAGGAATTCTATTTTAAAATGTAAAGGTTGTTTGGGATTTTTTTCCAAATATTGTATTCGAGAGCTAGTTCACACCTTTAAATTCTGGCAACTTGGCAAAGGCAGGGAGAGAGAATTTGGACATTTATTAAAATGCACAACTCAGCTGTCACCAAAGGACAGAACCAATGACCCAGCCAGTTGTTTCCTCTCCAAAACTTGCTCAGTGTTATTATCCGGGCTGACTCCATAAGCTCTTTTAGTTTTTTGAATAAATGGGGAAAAAAACCACCTCTTGAAACCTCCTGACGAAAGCACGAGCAAACAGCAAACATCACTGATAAAAAAATTTGATCCCATTATGAAAACACTTGGCAGGGAGATTCCCGAGCCACACCTTTAGACCAAACGGGCGTGCGAGATTCACCCCACCACTAACAGCTTCTACCTCTGTCCATTCTAAGGCAGTCAGAAACACAGCTGGCAGCGACTGCTCCTCCTCCTCCTCCTCCTCAGCAAATCTTCATGTTTACCTCATAAACCTACAAAACCTTCAACTGCAGTTTACACTCGGCTACCTACGCACTTATTTCAGCTCACCGACTAAGAGCAGGACCGGGCTCAGGGGCCTGCCTGGGCCCACCCTTCCCACCAGCGCGGTGTCGCTCCCGGGGAGCCCCTCAGGGCAGGAGACCCCGGGGACGGAGCGAAGCGGCCCGATCCGGCCAGGCCTCCAGAGGCCGGGGGACCCGTGTCCCCTTTTCCCCCGCAGCTCCGGCGGGGCCTGCTGAGGCGGCAAAGAGCGGCTCCGGCTCGGCCTCTCGGGACCCCCAGCAAGCCTCGGAGCGAGAAACGGGAAGGGAGGAGTTGGCCTTGTGTTATCTATCTGCCGGTCCCCCCGCCTCCGGGCGACCCGGAGCCGAATTCAGCCGGCGGGAAGAGCCGCTCACCGGCGGCCCCGCGGCCCCACTCACCCGCCGCCTTCCCGCTCACCCCTCCGGTNTCGGAAGGGCCCTTAAAGATCACCCAGTTCCAACGCCCCTGCCATGGGCAGGGACACCTCCCACTAGAGCAGGTTGCTCAGAGCCTCATCCAGCCTGGGCTTCAACACTTCAGGGATGGGGCTTCCACCACCTCTCTGGGCAACCTGTTCCAGGGTCTCAGCACCCTCAGAGTGAAAAAAGTCCTCCTCATTTCTAGTGTAAATCTCCCCTCTTCCAGTTTGAAGCTGCTACCCCTCTTCCTACCGCTTCAAGCCCTTGTAAAAAGTCCCTCCCCAGCTTTCTTGTAGGCCCTTTTCAGATGCTGGAAGGCCGCAAAACAGTCTCCCCAGAGCCTTCTCTTCTCCAGGCTGAACAGACCCAACTCCCTCAGTCTGCCCTCATAAGAGAGGTGCTCCAGCCCTCTGGTATCTTTGTGGCCTCCTCTGGACCCTCTCCAACAGATCCATGTCCTTCTTGTGCTGGGGACTCCAGATCTGGGTGCAGTGCTCCAGGTGGGGTCTCATGTGAGTTATGTGCTAACAGGCTGTAGCAGAACCGGTCCACAACTTTTGCTTGATTCATTTCTGGAGTTGCAGAAAAGGATGTCTCTTTGTTTCTCAAAGTGTGAACTGAAATCAAACTTGCTATGATTTATTCAAGTACTGTTAAACAACTCACATAGGGTCTGAAGCACGTTTCATTTGTTTCTTTTTTGTTTTTTTCTTCAGATACTGACCACAGAATGGCCCAGTCAGCAGACACAATGTCGCTGCAGATGGTATCAACCATCAGTAACTCATCCTTGCTTCAGCCAGGCTTCTCTCTCCTGAATTTCGATGGGCACGTTTTCTTTTTTGGGCAGAAAGGATGGCCAAAGAGATCCTGCCCCACTGGTGTTTTCCTCCTCGATATAAAGCAGAACGAGCTCAAAATGAAGCCTGCTTTCTTCTCTAAAGACTCCTGTTACCTCCCCCCTCTCCGCTACCCCGCTCTCTGCGCACTCAGAGGCAACGCAGAGTCTGATGAGTACCAGTATATCATCCACGGTGGAAAAACACCTAACAATGACCTTTCTGATAAGATTTACGTTATGAGTCTGGTAAGCAAAAGTAGCAAGAAAACCACGTTCCGATGTATTGAAAAAGACCTGGGTGGAGATGTCCCTGAAGCTAGATACGGGCATACGATTAACGTAGTTCATAGCCGGGGGAAAAGCGCGAGCGTTATATTTGGAGGGAGAACATACACTCCTCTTGCACAAAGAACCACTGAAAATTGGAACAGCGTAGTTGACTGTTTGCCCTCTGTCTTTCTCGTTGACTTTGAGTTTGGGTGCTGTACGTCATACATACTTCCAGAGCTTCAAGATGGACTTTCTTTCCACGTTTCAATTGCCAAAAATGATACAATCTACATTTTGGGAGGCCATTCGCTTCAAAATAACACCAGGTCCCCCAGCTTGTACAAGCTAAAAATTGATCTCCCGCTGGGCAGCCCATCTGTGACCTGCACCATCTTGCCAGGGGGGATATCTGTGTCCAGTGCTATAGTGACTCAAATTGGCGATACCGAATTTGTCCTTGTCGGTGGCTACCAGTGTGACAACCAGAAACGGTTGGTGTGCAACACCGTAGTTCTGGAAGATAATAAGATAGAGATTGTTGAAAGGGCGAGCCCAGACTGGACGCCAGATATTAAACACTGCAGGATCTGGTTTGGCTGTGATATGGGCAAAGGGTCTGTATTGCTGGGCATTCCAGGGGCCAACAAGCAGTTAATCTCAGATGCAAACTACTTCTACATTCTGAGATGCAAAGGGGCGGAAGAGGACAAGGAGGAAGAAACGGCAGCGCAAACTTGCAGTCAGACGTCGACCGAAGACCCTGGAGACTCCACTCCGTTTGAAGATTCGGAAGAGTTTTGCTTTAGTGCCGAAGCCAATAGCTTTGACGTTGATGACGCTGACACTTACAATGAAGATGACGAAGAAGATGAGTCGGAAACGGGCTACTGGATCACCTGCTCTGCCAGTTGCAATGTTGACATCAACACCTGGGTCCCGTTCTATTCGACAGAACTCAACAAGCCTGCAATGATCCTGTGTTCCAACGGGACTGGCCACTGGGTCCACGCACAGTGCATGGACCTCTCAGAGACCATGCTCCTACGTCTCTCAGAAGCAAATGTCAAGTACTTCTGCAACGAGCACGTTGACCTTAATAAAGGGCTACGAACTCCTAAGAAGGCGGCGCCCCTGAAGAAGCAACCCATGAAACCAGCGCGCAAAAAGGCGGCCGTGAAGTTCACAACGCCCGTGAAGAAGTCCTTCCTTCGGAGACTGTTTGAATAGGTGTACACCTCGGAGTTGTATTCTCCTGGGAGGAAATGAAATCCCAGTCAGAGAAGTGGGCGAAGCAGAAGGGCTCGTTGGAGCTCAAAGAGAGCTTTTGTTGCATCGGTTTCAGTTCTCTCAGCATTTCGGTTACGTTTCAAAGCTCATGGAATTATTTTGTCTCTTCTGTGTGTTTGTGTAACATCCGGATAGATGCCTCAGCGTAGAGGGGGCTGTGCAAACACTCAGCCAGACTCTGCGTAACTCTGTGCTGTATTTTACGCTATAACTTACTCCCCGCTTATCCCCAGTGAGTTTAATGGAACCACTGGTAGGGTAAGACCTTTTCCCATGTACTCAGTGCTGTTAGCATCTGTCCAGAACGGACATTCTATTACTCATTTTCATTTTTCATCTCAGTGAGCAGTTCTAGAAATACTTGGCCTAATTTATAGCTGCATTACTCCAATTTTATGTTGGTGTAATGAAATAAAATTAGAGTGATTACTCTGGTTTTAAACTAAAGCGGTGGCTTAAGTCGCTGTGTCGGAAATAATGAAATATTCAGACACTGAGGGTCAGTTTTCTTCAGGGACTTCCATTATAGAAAGCTTACATAGGGAACATTTAATTCAGGATAATTATTTTTTTGATTTGAAAAGATATTGGATGACCATATGTCAATTTTGTCTACAGTTGTGGAATATCATCTCATAGTAAAAACCAAATTGCTTTTTTAAACCACTGTGCTCAGCAACTGCTTTCTGTTTGTATTTTTTCAAATCTAGCAAGCTAATAAAGTTTGTAATGAAAATGTCTGCATGTTTTTTCACCTACTCCTGGGGCAAATCAAACACTGTAAATCCCCGAGTCTACGAAAGCATGGCATGTGTGCGTGGGAGGTCCATCTGAAGTCTGGTAAGGGGTCTAGCTTCACAGCCACCCCATGCTGTCAGCTCCCATTGACTTCAGAAGTTCCTTCTGATGAACAGGACTTTTATCATTTACTCCAGGTCCTCCACTCTGCATTTCTTTCTCTGCTCTCCCAGGGTAACTGGGTAGAGTGTGAAAGCTTAAAAGTGCAAACTGTAGCTCGGAGTGACTCATCGAGCTAGTGGAGCATTGGGAGGGTGGAAACAAATGCAGCCGGCCGCTCAAAGCAGGAGGAGAAGATTGGATTCAGATTGAAAAGGACACTGTCAAGGTTGAATAACCCAAGAGTTTACTCAGGTTTTTTTGTAGATTCTTTTACTGGCTATTTGTAAAGCCTCATCATTCTTGACTTTATTTTTTATTTTTATTACCACTCCAAACATCTTTTCAAAAAATCAATACCATCAGCTCAATGTTTGTGAGCCAACAATAATAGCTCAGTATTCACAGTCCAGCTCTCATGCTGGAGCCCTGAATAAAAAAGGAAAACCAGGAGCAGCTGTCAGCCGTTTGATCTCTGTGTGCAGACCCTGAGCAGCCACTCGGTCGCGAAGCAGCTCGTGTCGTGCAGTATTCCTGTCAACACAGACATGTGTGGACACTGCTCCCCTTAAAACCTTCACAGCTCAAGGCAACAGCAAAGTAAAGGGCAAACACAAAAAGTTTCCATTTCCAACTTCTTCCTGTGCTGAGGGAGGATGTGGTTTGAACAGAGCTTGTAAATGGGAAGGAGATCCCCTTGGCTCTCCTCTCACCAGTCTGATGTTGGTATAAATGCATAGATTTCAATGTCAGCTTCCTGTTTCCTTTATCGTGCTGCTTTAGGTAAGCTCAGAGGATATAGTGCTGTATTTTTTCCAAGGAATAAATGGATATCATGCCCATGCAAAGTCCTGTCAAACTGGGGAAATTCTATAGTCAACATCTCCTTTTGTAGATTAGTCATAGGTCTTATTCAGCTGAACCATCGTTAAAATACACATTCATCACGGACTCTTCCCAGACTTCATTTCTAACAACGCCCAAAAAAAACCAGTCCACACCAAAATTAAAGCCACGTCACCACAATACCAACAAAGGAGGACAAAAAAACTCACACAACAAGACTCCACCCCTTTTCCCTTCACCATTTTACAACAAAATACTCCCCAAAACTATCGAACTCCCTGGCGACGTCCAGTCCGAGGTTTTGCCTCTTACTCTCATTATCTCAAATTCCTCAGCCCCCACATTGCGTGACAAATTTGTCTGCTACTGCAGACAAAAGGATGGAAACCTTTTCCAAAGGAAAAACTTGACAGTGGCCTAGCAGAAGTGATGTTCAACCCGAGATAAAGCCTGGTGGCTCAGGCACCGCTGCCATGGTTGCGCTGTGTTGGGAGCACCTCTGAATTTCCAGCACTGACTCCAGCAGTTGCAGGGACTCCCTGAGCCCCTTGAACCACGAGCTCAGCATGTGCCAAGCACCAGCACGTAGTGCAGCCCCTTCTAGTTTTGACCTGAGATGTTGGTCTTCACTTTAAGGCTGTGACTCTAAAAGACACCGATTCCCAGTCAGACTTTACGATATTCCTCATCAGGCCTGTAGTGTCAGTGTACTGTAGGTTTGAACTGTGCTTTGGTTCAATGTGGGGTTTGTTTGAGTAACCTGTGTGAAGGGCAGTACAAGCAGCGTTAAATCACAGCTCAGAGGCCGTACTCACGGCAGGAAGTTCTAAGTAAAGTACTATATAATATTCCAAAGGACTCGAACACAAAGAGATCCGTGAACATCGGCCTGTAAAGAAGACACTTGACGCAGCACTCAAGGCTGCAGAAAGTACTTCATTCCCTGATAATTCTGATGACACTTTTGAGCCATGTGCTTGTTAGAGCATTGATTGTCTTCCAAATCAGCTAATCAATACAAGATGTTTCTTCCTCAGGCAGGTTAGAATTAGAAGATAAAACGAAGTAAGTTTGAGTGCAGAAGTAAATCTCTATTATCTCTGCATCCAACTGACCTATGTGTTTTGTAACCACAAGAAGCACCATCACGGCTCCCAGCCACCTTTCAGTAACATTTTGTTATTATCAGTTTTTATGAGAATAATATATGGATTTTACTGCTATTGGAAAGGTGCTTGGACCCCAAAGCACCTGATTAATCTACAGGAAAGGCACAGCACAAGCTTTAGTGGTAGCACTAAAGTACGTGTCATAGTTCAGAGTGACTCATTGCACCAATAGACCATTGAAAGGAATGGAAATAATGCAACTGGGAGCCCAAAGCAAAAGGAAAAGATTGAATACAGATTGAAAAGAAATCTGTAAAGTTATTTATTGCTACACTCAATATATTAAAGATAGAAGAACTGGCTTAGTTCTTTTTTTTTTTTTTCTTTATGATTGGTGGTTGTAACTCTCTCCGTATTTGATTTCCTACCCTATTCCATTTCAAACAAGACCAACTTCTGGGAAGAGCTTGAGCAACAGCCTCTAAAAATCACAAGGTGAAGGGTGAGGGACAAGAGGATGGGGCCAATCAGCGGTGCTCAGCGACAGGACGAGGGGCAGTGGGCACAAACTGGAACCCAGGAGGTTCCACCTCAACATCAGGAAAAATTTCTGTCCTGTGAGGGTGATGGAGCCTGGAACAGGCTGCCCAGAGAGGTTGTGAAGTCTCCTTCTCTGGAGACTTTCCAAACCCACCTGGACAGGATCCTGGACAACCTGCCCTAGATGAACCTTTTTTAGCAGTGACTTGGACTCGATGATCTCCAGAGGTCCCTTCCAACCCCTAACATTCTGGGTGATTCTTTGTGATTGAAAATGCACCTCTTGATCTCCCTCCCGATGCTGCTAGAAAAAAATCCTAATTAAATCCTTTCTAATGTGTCTTTTTGTATTCTGGACAGCATTTAGCTTGATGCAGAAGGTAGAAAAGCTCCCACACTTAGGAGTTGCAGCTGGACAGCTCTTTATTATGCCATATTCAGTCACCTAAAACAGTACTCTGAAGAACAGCAGTGACAGGCTTCATTATTCTTCATCTGGTCTTGATTCTAACAGGAATATATGAAAAGTAGAATTCGGTCAGTTATTACAAATTTAGGAATAAAGGAGTTAAATCATCCTAATTTAGCAGGAAGCCCTCTGAGGCTTGTATTTTTTATTTTATATGGGTTCTGTTTTTTCCAGCTACCATTTTTTATTCAAGGTCAGATGAAAGAACAAAGCTGGTGCTATAAAGTCCAGAAATTAAATGCCTAATTACCTGATTGCAGAAGGAAATCAGGTAGCTTAATTTACTCATCATTAATTCCATCCAAACTAGTTGGTTTACTTTAAGTCTTTTGACCCTGAGATATCATTGCAGGGAAGAAAGAAAGATTTTCTGAAGTGGAATAAAGGGAAGATGGAAACCATGAACTGAAAGGTAGATTGGAACTAATCTTTGCAGCTCAGTCTGTGCCGAGGAGCCAAAATTTGATGCACAGAAGCCAGTAAAGAGGCTTAACATATTAGCATGGACAGAACAGTGCAAGGCTGAATTTGAACAAACACTGGGATGATATTTGTAAATTAGGCAAAAGCCATTTACAGAGTAAATAAACCAGGTTTTGAATTAGCTTAGTTTTCTGTCAAACAGTTGAATGTGAGGAGTGGTGCTGCAAGGACTGCGGAGACTCACGGAGTAATCTTCATTTGGGTTCATTTAGTGACTTCCAGAATGGGGCTGAAAACACAGCTGTCTGCACATTAGAACAGCTGAAATGTGAAAAGCAGCCGCAATTTGAACGAAAAGTAAGGCTGCTACCATGACATTATGTGCAGAGCTGAAAAACTGGTAAGAAATACAAAGGCAGAAAGGTAAATATTTGCAAGACTTTTATTTTAAACAGGTTTCATTAAGAAATTGTACTACAGTAAATAAAGGGGAAATTAAGAAGTCCTGCAGGGAGATAAAGCACAGAACTCGGTGTAGTCGGAAATTAGGATGCTGTAAATATCTAGAATTTGTTTCTGAACTACCTGACTAAAAGTCAAAACCTGATTTGCTTAAAATCAATAGAATTATTCCTGTGAGGAAAAAAAATCTGTGAGATCAGTATCCCGGCTTCTAACTTAGTTCACATCATTTCATCACGTGGCAATTCGCAGTCCAAAGCCCTTGAATAAAACCAAGCAAAACCAGATAAACGATGGGATTGTATAAAAACTATACAGCCAACACCATTTCAGAACATGATTTACCAGGAATTACTGAAGGACTCGTACTAAGTATGAAGGTAAAAAAGAAAATGTGAAGGTTTGCAAGAGTACCGTGAATCAACATGTCTCCATTTTTCTTAAGCCTCTTCAAAACCGAAAATTTTAACAAGAGACTGTGCGACCAAATGATGCCCCTGTCTGCAGCCAGAAGTTGTTGTCCCCTGTTGTTGCAGGGCTGTGTGCATCGCAGCGTTGGTATTTTATCCTTGTTTACCAAAGTTGCACTTCCAGGTCCCTACCCTTTCAGTGCTGATTGTTTTAATGAGCTCAAAACTTTCAAAGAGAGTCTCTTGATTTACAAGAGATGTCAAAAAATGGGGGTGGGGGGGGGAGAAGATTTAACTAGATTTGAGTCTAAAGAAAATAATAATTGTAGTAGTTGTCCGTGGCAGGATCCTCCCCAGAGCTGCTAGGATGTGAAATGTGTCTTGATGGCTTAATAATCTTTCACAAAATACTACTTCCCCATGCCACTGCATTCCACTGTCCCTGTCCCTGTTCAGCCTGATGAGCACCCCAGGATAGGAACCTCATCTTGAGGATACCATAGATGGATAAAGTTTCCTCGACCCATTCGTGGGCAGGGAGATGAATCAATTCGCTGTTACGGCAGCAGCTGCTGAACGTGAATTTGGAATTTGCAAATGTGAGCGATCCTTGTAATTCCACGTGCGAAATGAACGAAGCCTGGTCTGTCACTCCCGGGATACATTGCAAGAAACTGGTCCAGATCACTTGGGGCTGAAATTCCTGTGCAAAAGGTGGCAAAACCTCTATATGCGCCCCTGAAATGGGGTGAAAATCACTGTGAGATCATTAAACCAGGCCCTAGGTTATTCAAGCAGAGTCAAGGAGAAAACAGAAGGTAACACAGTTGTCCCAGATGCACGTACAGAGAAAATAGAAAAGTCTGCAGCTATTTGCTTAATGAAATACGTCTCGACCGCAAATGCAAATTGTATCTGCATTTACTTCTCAAAGATACTCTTTATACCCGATATTTTTCACACCTGGGAAACAGCAACGCTTGTTGTCTGCATTTATTGGCAAAGAATGATGCTTCTGCAAACCTGGTATTTATGCTCTCTGGGAAATATGTGGTTTAGTCAAAGAACTGAAAGAAACCTAAGTGAATCTAGAAATGAACACTCAGGAAGTGGAGACGTACATGGCACTACAAAAGATGCTACAGTCCTTATGACTGCTGAAAAAAAAGAAGTGTTTTAAATAAAAGGCACTATTTCCAACTGCAAATTTTAACCTAATGTTAAACTATATTTAAAGAAAATGTATTAAAACAAAATCCTAAAGTGCAGAATCGTTTAAAAATAGTTTTTGACTGAATAAAATCAAAAGAAAGACCTAAGCAGAATAACACTAATATTTGTGCTAATTACTGACACAACTCTATTTTTTTCATGGTCTGTAAAAGGTAAATACCAGACCCTCAAAGACACAGTAAATAACAGGAACAAGATACTACCAAACAAATCTCAGACCATTAATTCTTCATGTTTGATGTTCACTTACGCTCACAAACCAGCTTTTGCCACATCAAAATCAGCTTCTTTTAGATAGGCGCTTTGATTTTTTCTGCATTTAACCCTGTTTCAGAAATATTCCTCCAAAGGCAGTAATGCCCAAGCTACAGGTGCAGATCTGAAAGGCTTAGATGATTTCAGGGCATCATTCTACTTCATGAATACGGCATTGACTGAAACTCAGGTGATTTGACTATATGACTGTACTAAATACCACTTCAGAAAGGCAAATACCGGCACCGAGATGGTTTGTCTAATATAGCAGGGAGGAATGTCAACTAACCATGGCTGCCATGCCATAAAATGCAGTCTGCTGTCATTTCAAGACAGTCGGTTGCTTTTTAACTAAGCTGGTACACCAACTACCTTTGAGATCTCTTTTACAGATCTAGAAGATGTGAGGGTGGTGTATCCCAGGCATGAAAAAGCCGAGTATCAGATACAGTTGGAACACATCAGCAGTGGGTGTTGAAATATCTTAATAGAGGAGATCAGAACACTGGCATGGATCTCATCAAGGTAATATCCATCTCCTGGAAAAAAAATGGATCTGCTGCGGCCAGAGTCACTGGGTGAAACCGTGGGCCTGCTGGTATTAATGACAATTTACTGGTGGCTGCAGTGCGGCCAGAAATGCACCCAATAAAACTCTACTAAGACAAATTATTCTATATACTGAAGTTACCATAGAAATCTAAAACACTCATGAACCAACAAGCTACAGAGCAGAGCTTGAACGTGCTCGGTATAGTGAGGGAACCGCAAGACACTGTAAATCCTGATTTAGGAGCAGAAGGTTGCAGTTTAGAGTAAACAAGCTACGATAAAAATATCTTTTAAAAATTCCAGCTACCTTTCCTATATCTTCATATAGTAAATTAGCATGGTGATACCACCATCTGCTCCTAAGCAGTACTACAATATAAATGTGAAATAATAATATTTCTTAAAGTTTGTGAGAGCCAGGTTTGCATCTTTAGTCAGTATTTTATACAGAAGTGGCTGAACTTTATTTGAAAACAATTACCCAAGTGTCTCGCTGATGAATCTTTACTTATAAAAGCCAACGGACCCTCAATAAAATGATCAAATCCTCTTAAAAAGTAAATGGCAAAATAGTTTTAAAAATGCAAACAGAACAAATAGCCGTGCTCCTTTTTTTCAGCAACTGTCATAACTCTCTGGTATCACATTCATTCCAAAATACTGCTTGATATAAAACCTGGTGTACTTTGGCTTTCTGGCTTATAAACAACACTCTAAGACCAAAATAAACCAAAGACCCTTCTTTGCAATTTGTTTCTGCTTTCACCTCACCTAACGAGAGGTAAATGCACCGCTGCGTTGCCTCTTGGAAACACCCAGCAGACGTGGGGTTTATTCAACTCCACTCGGCACCGTGAACGGGGAGCGTCCAAATGATCGCTTCAGACTTCCCCGGACCTCTGCAGGCCTGAAAAAAAAAGAAGCTGCCTCCTTGCTGGAAGACACCATCACAAAGCCGACCCCAAACGCACTCTACATTTAGAGTTCTGCCAAATCGTTGCTTTCCGCGCCTTCCAGCGGCAAGGAGTCACCTAAATGTTCCTGCGGATCAACGGTGAAGCCCTGGCTTTTTAAGGTTTTATGAGCGTTCATGAACTTCTGGAGGTACTTAGAGGTATAGAGCCAGTGATGCTTCAAAACATCCTCCATCTCATAGCACTTGGATTGCCTGGCATTCATTTTTCGGAACCTCCGGAACAATTTGTTTCCGGACTCATTTCCTTCACTTGCCCAGGCCCCAATGGACCCGTCTCTTTCAATGATTTCAGGAACATGAGCGAGGGTTTTGTGGAAATAATTTGTAATCTTGCCTTCATATCTGTACTTGAACTTTGTGGAGAGGAGCTCAGCAAAACGCTGTGAATTGTAGCTATATTGGCACAGCAGTTCTGGACACTCCTTGGCAGGGCATGAGGATCGCCACACCGGCTTCATCTTCAGATAAAGGTCCATTAGTTCTTTGAGGGCTTCATGTCTTTCCTCACACTTGACTAATTCACATACTGCCTCTACTGTCTCTTTGGACATGAGCTTTCTAGCAAAATTTCCACTCATCCTTATCATAGGCTTCAAGTTCATCCTCTTCCTGAGGTGTTTGTCAAGAGTCAGCTGCCACCTCTTCCTCTCCTCTTTAGAGACGTCAGGATTCTTGTAAACCTCACCGATCTCCATCTGGAAGATCCTGTAGAACTCGGTGGCGTTGCCTATGTCGCAGTGCAACGCATCTATGGAGGGAACAGTCTCGATAAAAGGTTTGGCTGAAACGCCCTTCACTCTGTCACGGAGCTCATCGACAGATTCGTGATACGGGTTGGACCTCCATATTTCATATCGCTCCAAATTTTCAGCATGGCTCCTGGTGATGGAGTGAAAGACCAAATTCTGGGATGCCTCCAGGCGGGTTGCGTCACACAGGGTACAAATGTAAGTGGAACCTGAGGCCTCCAGCCCTTCCACTTCCCGCACAAGCTTCTCATCATATCCTGTTCCCCTAAAGATGAACTTGAAGGTTCTCAGGATGCCTCCCATTTCAAGCAGCAGCTCGCTGTTTTTCATAGCCTCTCTTTCTGCTATGAGGGGGCTGAGGATTGCCGTCAGAGTTTCGTGATCCGATTCGTCAGCCAGCATAAGGCACAAGGGCTTGCAGCACAACTCCGAATTGGGCTTTGCCTCTTCAAAGATCCTCTTGCTTTCATTCCCATGTGCTATAGCAACGTTCATGACTGTGAAAGAGAAGCGAACGGCCTTCTCAGGGACAGCCGGCCCGGTTCCGTGCTTCTCGCTGACATCTCCCATTCCATCACAGGACTCTTTTACTACCACAGTGAAGGGACCGTTCAAATAGTCATCCAGGTTTTTTGCTTTCATGCCTTCCAAGATCTCCTCCTCCATGTCCTTTAAGGCACAAACTAAGGCTGAGTCGTATCGAAACCTCTTTGCGATTGTGTCCACTGGGTAGTCATCGACGGAGAGCGGCAATCCTGACAGTCCATCGATAATTCCCACTTCTGTGTTCGTGGATACGTTTTTCAAGGGAGGTTTCCACTCAAACGGGTGATAACCCGGTAGGAGGGCTTTCTCAGCGGTGCGAAGAGCGTGCAACGGCTGGAAGATCTGCCGCCCGGTCACGGCTTTTACCGTTCTGTACATTTTATGATATTGGCTACAGCTGAGAAACGTGTTGACTCGGATTGCCAGGCAGACAGCAGGGTGAAGGCCAGATCCCCTCCCTTGCATTATAGCCTCCAATTCATCCGCTTGTTTGTGTTCATTTTTCGCTCTTAAAGCCAGCAGGAACAAAGTCATGCACACAGCCTTTATATCACCGCCCTCTTCCTTCTCAGCAAAAGCCTTGACTTGACGTTTCAGTTCTCTCAGACGATGCTTCTGAGCTCTCCTGGTCAAAGACAGGAGATGCTGCCTCGGTCGGCCGCCTTTGTTTATGTGGCTGTAGAGCGCTCTGTCTTTCGTCTCCTTGTGGCTGGAGAGGTGTTGGCCATATTTTCCATGCAAGATCTCTTCATCACAGTCCTTTACAGGGCACCTTATACCCAGGCTATCAAGAATGTTCAGGAAGGATTTGACTGGGGTTACCAGATCAGTAGGGAAGCAAGGATACCAGCAGGCGGGGCAATAGCTGCCCAAAACCTTGATACATTTAAGGATGCAAGTTCTGCAGAACAAATGTCGACACGTCGTTTCCACTGGATCTGCCAAAATATGTTCACAGATCTGGCAAGAGATGGATTTAATGAAAGCTACAGGGTAATCCACCGCAAGGAGCTTGGTGCTGAGATGTGTATTCTTGCAACTGACAATCTCTTTCATTAATTTTTTGTTCTTTAGCTGCGCTTGGTTCTTCGTACCTCTGTTTATTCGAGCGCATTCCGCGAGGGTCTTCACACGCTTGCCCTGCTGTACGCCGGGTGGCTGGCTTTTCCTCTTGACTCCACGGCTGGTACTGCGGCACACATCGCAGCTCGGGGAGTGGGGCTGCCACTTCATCGTGCCGTTCCTCGGGAAGTAGACTTCACATGGAGTACTACTGAATTTTCTATGGATAATACTCCAGCAGTTGTGACAAAAGCGAGTGGGGTGGATAGCATCGTGATCCCCTCGCACATCGATCTTAAAAACCTTAGCGATAAGATCTGGCCAAGAGGTTGCTGTTTTCTCTTTCTTTCTCAGAAGCAACAGAGTCTCATCATCCACCGGCCCATGCACTGGATGAGTTCTCTTGTAACAATCCGTTTTAAAGGAAACTCCACAGATGCGGCAGAGGTGCTTCAGATTGTCCTGATGAGCTTGGCTGTCCTGTGTTTTCACGTCATCGGCACCTTTCTCAAGTGCCTGACTGTCGCCCGTTAAGTCCATCTTTTCTCCTCTTGGCACTGCTTCATCTTTATGCGGTACGATTTTTTTGTTCGGAGAAGGGACCACTTCTGCCTGGTCTTTGTTCGTGTGCTGGCTGTCATCAGAAGGTGGTTTTTCAAACGGTCTCACTTTAAACAGCTTGAATTTCCATTCAGAAAATTTGGTGTATGGATGCTGAATTTCTTCGGGCAGGTCCATTTGCGATGCTACCGACATCTGCAACCTGGCAGAAACCAGATTACCTGAGAAAGAGAAAGAAGCTGTGAGTGAACTTATCTTCCAAAATTAATAACACTGTCATGCTTTTTAGTAGGACAGCTGTGATCGCTTCAACCGAGAAATGCTTCGAAAATCAGCGGCTCATCCAAGACACCTACTGAATTGAGAAGCCCCGACTTGGCCAACTGCTCAGTATCTCAGATAAGTGCCCAAACGTGGGTTGACTTTGATCCACATGTCTATTAGATCACCAATGCACCTCACGTAAAGCCATGAGGCATCTGGTACCAATATCCAAATCTGCCCCTTCCTTCTTCATACCCGACTGAGCCTACTGGATGTAGAGCTTCTAGAAACAGAATTACATTCTGAAAGTTTGGTGGTTTTTTTTTTTTTAAATAAAACTGAACTCGATTGGTGTCTGAAAGATAGAATTTTGTCTGCCTCATGCTGTAATACCCAACTCAGCAAGACCACTGCTTTCCCACCACTCGTTAGCCCTTGATCTGAGCTGGAGTGTCTAATACACACGAGCAGAGCAGCATAAACTACTCGATCCCAGCGTAGACTTTACTTAAGCCCCAGTTTTGCCAGGTACTTTAGTGTGTGCTTAATGAATGCAGGTAGCTCCGTTAAAGCAGGAGTGGTGGATCCTCTGGTGATGCACAACACTCTAGTTCCCTGGACTCTAAAGGAGATAGGACAATTTATACTGGCTGCAGATTTGCTCCAGAGAGAATATTTATACATTGTAAGTTAGTCATCTGTTTAAGTACCCTGCTGAGAACTCTCTCTGTAAGGATTACTGGTGCTGGGAAGCTGAAAATGTCTGTTCAGATTTGACCCCAATTTTAGCTTTTACAGAGATGCAGCCAGAAGTAATATCCATGTGGTTGCCATGGAAATAGGGTATTGCATAAAAATAAATGCAAGACTTTCACCTCAAACACTGAAACTTTTCACTTGCTGCAGCAGCCTTAGGAAACAAAATTGTGTAGAAACCGCAACAAAAGTGACTAACTTGGTTTTAATTACCTGGCTATGAGAAGTGCACAAAGAAATCAAACAGTATAGAGAAGATTCAGTTACGTTTTCTGATTTATTTTGTTTTTACTCATCTGGCTGGCATGAGTAATAAAAATGAGGAAAGCTACACATTCAGTCTCTATGCTAGAACCAGGAACGCCGTGGGTACGGCTGTGGTTTCGTTAACTGATTATATCTCCTCTTAGCAAGTCACGTAACTTGCTAGAAATCTTAGCTCAGCGTCTACTCAGAAGGTGTATTTCCTAAGAAATCTGAAGTGATGATGCCCTGGGTGTTTCTGGGATTATTTCATTTACAACCTTTCAATAAAGCATCATTTCAGCGTGGTCCTGCAGAGCCTGGTGGGAAAAGGCTGCGTAAGTTCCCGATCCAGAATGACATATGAGTCCGCTCAGCTCTTTCCTTAAGAGCCGTGTTTAACTTCAAACCCATCCATTAGGCCTTGGCAAGCAAAATTTAGCTTTGTTTTCTTCCCAGCTTCTCTTCATTGCATCCCACTGAGAACAAGCTGCCCGTACCGCTCTCCCCATCTGCCTACCTTGCTCCGTCCAGCTGCTTTGTGCTGCTAAATATCTGTCTGCGCTGCGCCGCGGTCCCCTGCTGTCCACCACCCACCCAGCCCGGCAAGGTGCATGCCTGTCTTCTCCTGGGCGGGGACCTGTGATGTGCAGCTGTGCCCAGATGTATTCAGAGCATTACTACTGGTTTGCTTCCAATCTATCCGCTCAGCTATAACCTGCTTGCCTCTGAGTAGTCCTGTGTTTCTGTTACCCACAGAGTAATTGGTTAGTGGCCCTGTGCTGTCTGCAGATCCTTTTCTTCTCCCTGTGCACCCACCTTGCATAGGTTTCGCCACCTCCAGAATCTCCTAAACCCCGAGCAATGCCTCCTCATTGTAAAGGAACTGCCAGCACCGACTATATTTAGAGGAAAATATTTAATGCTTTCTCTACTCTTTTAACCCTGTGCTGAAGTGCCACCATCGTGCCATGCTCATCTCCAAACCCATGACCTAACTCTCGCTATTAATCACCAACTCCAAGGAATCAGACAGGGTTTGCCACTGCTGAACAAAAGCTCAGGTGTTCTTTTCATTTTTTATTTTTTTTTTCTCTTGCATGGAACAAGCCCTGGAAGAAATGAATGACAAAGAAGCCCTCTCAGGTCACCTGACCTTCACCTTCTGCAGTAGATAATTATTTTCAGTGGACTCCTCATCAAACACTGTGCGTTGCCTGGCTCCCAGGCAGCGGAGATTTCAGCAGCGTTCTTGGGAAAGCTTGAATTCCCAGCGCTAGGAATATTTCCTGCTACTCATGCTCAATTTGCCTGTGTTCTGTTATTGTAGTTGAGGGTCACACTGAACTATCTCTCTTCTCCTTGCCTACCCCACTCAGACGCTCACAGAGGGAACCCCAGGCGTGAATCCCCAGCCTCTGACAGCGGTGCTCAGTATCACCTCTTTTCAAATTGAAAAGGGGAAAAGAAATCCCTTTTCTTCCCAGATCACAAGAATTCATCCATTTCTGAATATAAGCAAGATTGCAACACTTTTACTCACATGAAGAAAAGACCTTGCTTTATAGCCAGCCGCACCGAAACGAGCAGAACAACCTCAGAGGTGCAGAAGCCCAGATAGAATAAAAGCATCAACCCACACATTGAAATTGAAAAGAGTAAAGGAACCAACACTCAGATGTCCTACAAACATCTGAGATGTTGCCATCAGTACTGCCAGCCTACCTTGAGCTCGCTGTCACTTTGTAGAGCTGCTGCTATGTCTGCCCGGCTGGCTCCAAATGTCTAGCTTGCTTCGTCTCCTTCCTCCGTGCTCTCGCCCTTTCTGTGTTCCCTCTGCTTTTTAAAGACACTGCAGTGCTGTTTATCTCGCTTATCCCCGTCCCTCCGAGCGCCCGGTACCACCCTGGTGCTAACCACGGGTTACTTCAACTAAACACAATAGAGAACTCTCAAATCCAGGTGGCACCTGGCGATTTGTGAGGCTTAACCACAAATTTCATATAAACAAGGTCTTCTTGTGCGAGACTCCTGGGCTCTAAGTACGCAGACTCTCTCTGAGGAGCACCTGCACTGGTTTGTAACACAAAGTTTTGCATCTGGCTTTCTTCTTTCTAGTTTCAGAACTGGCTTCTTTGCTTCAGGTCAAAGCAAGGAACGCATGGAGAAAGTAAACAATATAAGTATGGAGTATGTAAGGCATGGAGAAAGTAAACAACGTAAGTATGGAGTATGTAAGGCATGGAGAAACTAAACAACGTAAGTATGGAGTATGTGATGCATGGAGAAAGTAAACAACATAAGTATGGAGTATGTAAGGCATGGAGAAAGTAAACAACGTATGTATGGAGTATGTAAAGCATGCAGAAAGTAAACAACATAAGTATGGAGTATGTAAGGCATGGAGAAAGTAAACAACGTTATGTATGGAGTATATAACACATGGAGAAAGCGAATAAAATTCAGGGCCAAACCCTGATATCCTTGCTTACAATTCTGACTCAGGCAAAGCGCTAATGTGAAATAAATCCCAATCAGAAACAAGGGGAGTGTCAGGATAAGGCGGAACAGAAAACAGAGAGGTTATTCCAGGCCAAGGCAGTGTGAGACACGGATGTCATGGCTGAGGCATTTATAAACCTCTGAGAACATTAGATGCCTAGGTCCTGAGCCCAGCTCTTCCGCTGTCCCTGTTTGGCCTGGACTTCCCAACAACCTGCCTATTTTTACCATTCACTCCCCGGCATTTGGAGAGACCTTTTCAAAACCATCTCAGATCAGGCTGCAATAGCAGGTCTCAATCAAAATCACTCTCTGCAGCCACATCCCAGTTTGCTCCCTTATCTCGAAATGGCAGACACGGCTCCCTGACAATAAGCATTGTTAGTAGTGAGGGATTTTGAGGCTCTTGGAGAAGTAGTTTAGCAAATCTTTCCCTCTGAGGTGCTCATTCAAAAGTTCACTCAGGGAGCTGGCTACCTGTCCCGCTCCCCCGGGAGCCCGAGTTCCTGTGGGCAGGGAGCTGTACGGGCAGCAGGTCCATTATCAAAGGAGCCACAGGAGCCTCTGGAAGCCTGATCAAGAGCTTTACTTCCAAACTACCCAAGGAAATCACCTTGGAAAAATATTGTCTTGTAGGGCTACTGCAGGCGGCTAAAGGTTCTAATAGATCTCGAACAGCTTTGGATGTGTTTTACGTCCCTGTGAACGTAATTGCTCAACAGTTCGAGCTGCACAGATCCAGTGCTGGGAAAGGTTTTCCCTGTGCAACTGGCACCATCGAGTGGAGAAAAGTATTTTTGCATTGGTTTCTGTTCCAGCATGGGCATTAATACCTGACTATGGGCCTAAGCTTTCCAGAAACCAGACAGATTGGAAACAGCTCCAGAAAAGAAGAAAAAGGAATTTCATTCACAGAATCACATAATGGTGGGGGTTGGAAGGGACCTCTGGGGGTCATCTGATCCAACCCCCCCGCCAGAGCAGGATCACCCAGGGCGGGTTGCGCAGGAACACGTCGAGGTGGGTTTTGAATGCCTCCAGAGAAGGAGACTCCAGCACCTCTCTGGGCAGCCTGGTCCAGGCTCTGTCACCCTCACAGCAAAGAAGTTTTTCCTCATGTTGAGGTGGAACTTCCTGGGTTCCAGTTTGTGCCCATTGCCCCTTGTGCTGTCCCTGGGCACCACTGAAAAGAGACTGGCCCCGTCCTCTTGACACCCACCCTGCAGAGATTTATAAACATTGGTAAGATCCCCTCTCAGGCTTCTCTTCTCCAGCATCAACTGCCCCAGGGCTCTCAACCCTTCTCATCAGAGAGATGTTCCAGTCCCTTAGTAATACTTGTAGCCTCGGTTGGACTCTCTCTAGTAGTTCCCAGTCTCTCTTGAACCCAGAGAGAGAGCCCAGAACCAGACCCACTACTCCAGATGTGGCCTCACCAGGGCAGAGCAGAGGGGAGGAGAACCTCCCTCAACCTGCTGGCCACACATTTCTTAATGCACCCCAGAACACTTACACTTGCAACAAATACTCCAGATAAAGTCCTTGAATTCCCAATTAAAATAGGCCTGACATCCTTAGAGGTTACTAAAAATAGTGTTTTTCAAACACAGAACTCTCCATCCAAGGATATCTGTTTTACAGATACAGGACACGGAATAGCAGGTAGAAGCTGGAACACAGGAGGTTTCACCTCAACAGGAGGAGAAACTTCTTTCCTGTGAGGGTGATGGAGCCTGGAAGAGGCTGCCCAGAGAAGCTGTGGAGTCTCCTTCTCTGGAGACTTTCCAGCCCCTCTAGCTCTGTTGCTGTGTGGCCTGCCCTGGGTGATCCTGCTCTGGCAGGGGGTTGGACCAGATGAGGTCCCTTTCAACTCCTACTATTCTGTGATTCTATGATTATTCTGCGATTCTATGATTATTCTATTATTCTATAATTCCGCGGTGCCCTTGCAGTGCTGCGTTAACCATTGGACTCCGTGACCCTCAAGCTCTTTTCCAACCCAACCCGTTCTACGGCTCTAGGGAACGTTCCCGCCCGCACAAGGGCGCGGAG
>VWZK01009429.1:0-22675 GCA_013396935.1 Baryphthengus martii
TATTCAGATTCAAGGGGTAAGTGTAGTCCGGGGTTTGTGCTCACACGGTGTCACTTAGGGGGGGTGAAAAGTCTTTCCAGACTACGACGTGGTTGTTGAGGAAACAAGTCATCTGGGTATGTCAGGAAGAGCCCGGAACATCATTGTTGCCCGTTTGGCGTTTGCAGCGTGGTCTGGGAGCTTTCTGCTCCACTTCAGCCCTTGGCTGGAGATGATGGAGGTGAAGCCCCAGACACCTCCACTCGCTTTTCCCTCTGTCACCTTCCCGCCGTTGACGCTCGCAGAGCTGCCGCGAAGCCGGTGGTGTAACGCGTCTTGGGACAGGACTGCACAAGAATT
Organism: Baryphthengus martii; assembly: GCA_013396935.1. Taxonomy (NCBI): domain Eukaryota; kingdom Metazoa; phylum Chordata; class Aves; order Coraciiformes; family Momotidae; genus Baryphthengus; species Baryphthengus martii. The sequence goes on from VWZK01009429.1 coordinate 340, forward strand.
AACAAGATATTTAGTTCCTCTGTTTTTATTTTTTTTTTTTTTCTTCCTTTAGATTCCAGAGACTTATTAAAGGAATTTCCACAGCCTAAAAACTTGCTGAACAGCGTGATTGGACGAGCCTTGGGCATTTCTCATGCCCGGGACAAGCTGGTGTACATCCATACCAACGGGCCGAGAAAAAAGGTAATGCTGGTGGGCTGGGCCTGGGAACACTTGTTTTCCGGTTTCTCTTTAGTTTCACATCCATTAATAGGTGTATAAAGGTAGGTCCCGTCCCTCTCCTTTTGTGTGCGGCAGGATGGATGTTTTTCTGCGAAGTATCTCGCCGTGACCTGCTTTTCTCAGCAGAAAAACACGTAATCTGCATTGGTGCGTTGGGCTGTGTACCCCGCTTCCGTAGAAAAGGGAAATTTCGTGCTGTATTTTACACCTTAGCAGACCTAGATTTTCCTGTAGGTTCGAACAGAAAAAGTGCCTACGCTGAAAATGTTCGGCCGCAACCAAAGAAGAGTTTGTTTGCGACAGAAGGAGGCTCCTAACGCTTCTTAAAGGCAAAACGAAATACAGACTGGGGGGTTGGTTTTTGTTGTTGTTGTTCAGTGAAGTAGAGGAACGCCAGGCAAACAGCTTGCCAAGTCCTTGGAGCTCTTACTGGGGTGTGAGAGGCCTGGATCCCAATCTGGGCTGTCAACGGAGCAGAAATTCTGAACTGGTGGGTGCTCTGTGCTCGAGGCTTTGCCTCCTTTTATCCCCCCAGCGCTCGCTCCAGAGCTGAACCTTCCAGGGAAAGATTCGGATCTGATGGAGGAATGCTTTCCAGTAACATTCTGTCTGAAATTTTCCGGGCAGTTTTTATTTCCACATCCTTTTCAAGCATCCCTGTGTTTCAGGCAGTACATCAGTAACAGTTTCCTGCGGAGTTCCGTTATTATTTGTGTTTTTCTTGCTTTTCCTCGAGCAGTAGTGCAATTTCCTAACTTGGAACTTTTGGAATACCGATACCAAAGCCTCATCAGTTTAGTCCGTGTAATCAGCTCACATTCTTGCTGGTGCTTAAATAGAGTAATGCTGAGGATAAATTCAGATTAAAATAAATAAAAGTAAAAAAAACACAAAACAAAACACCACAAAAAAAACCCAAACCAAAAAAACCCCACAAACTACCAAAAAAATAAAAAATAAAAAATGGAGCTCTTGGAGAAATTGAATGTTGGATCAAGAATAACCCAACCAAAACCCCAGAAAAAGTGTGTGGGGACAGCTGGGACAACCTGGAGAAGTCTTGGCTGGAAGGGTTTTTTGTTTTTTTCTGGGCGTCAACTGGCTTGGCCTTCGTGAGACAACTTTTTTTTTCCCTCAGCAGGTCTGTGCCTTTTCATGCAGAGCCCTTAGGCAAAATCCGCAGCAATTTCCTGCGGTAAGCGGAGCTGGAGCTGGCAGGCCGGCCGCCAGATGTAGGCCACAGAGAAGTCGGGAGCCTTTGCTCCAGCTTTAGAGGTGGGGTTTTCCCAGCAGACCTCACTGCCACCTTTCATCTCCGCTGCAGAAACAGGAGAGAATTCCTCAGGCGGTTCCCTTTGAGCTGCACAAGAACTCCGCTGCAGCGCCAGGAGCGGAACCGGTTTGGGATTTGGAGCGGTTTTTTTAAGAAGGGCAGGGATCAGCCGTCAGCTTTCCTGCCCTCTGCAGGTTTTTCAGCTGTTCTCCGACTGTACTGGTACCAGAGGAGCTCTGGAGGTGCTGTTAGTTCTCTTTGTAGCTTCTCATGGGCCGTGCAGACGGAAGGCTGGGTTATGTACCCGGGGAGGGGGGACCTGCTGGGAAGCAGCTCTGCAGAGAGGGATCTGGGAGTCCTGGTGGACAACATGTTGCTGATGAGCCAGCTACGGGCCCTCCTGGCCAAGAAGGGCAATGGTCTCCTGGGGCACCCAGCAGAGTGTGGGCAGCAGGTCAGGGAGGTTCTCCTGCCCCTCTGCTCTGCCCCAGGGAGGCCACCTCGGGAGTAGCGGGGCCAGGGCCGGGCTCCCCGGTTCCAGAGAGAGCGGGAGCTGCTGGAGAGAGTCCAGGGGAGGCTGGGAAGCTGCTGAGGGGCCTGGAGCATCTGTGTGGGCAGGAAAGGCTGAGAGCCCTGGGGCTGTTCAGCTGCAGAAGAGCAGCCCCAGAGGGGAGCTGAGCAAGGCTGAGCAAGAGCTCAAGGGCCCCCGGGGGGCCAGAGGCCGGGGCCAGACTCTGCTCAGGGGTGCCCAGCGCCAGGACGAGGGGCACCGGGCACCGACTGGAACCCAGGAGGTTCCCTGGGAGTGGGAGGAGCAACTTGTTTGGTGGGAGGGGGTTGGAGCCTGGCCCAGGCTGCCCAGAGAGCTTGGGGAGTCTCCTTCTCTGGAGAGATTCCCAAGGCGCCTGGAGCCTGCGCTGCTGGGCCCCCTGCTCTGGGTGACCCTGCTGGAGCAGGGGGGGCACCAGAAGAGCTCTTGCAGCCCTTTCCATGCTGGGTTTCTGTGCCCGATGCAGCTGCCTGTGTGTCTGGGATGCAGCTGCTGCTGATAGAAATGCCATGAGGAAGCTGGTGGGAAGGTCTGTTTGTCGCCGCCGCTGGGAACATGTAGGAGAGCGCGTGCGGCCTCTCAGCCCCAGCCTGGTTTGCTGCAGCGCAGGAGCAGCTGCTCTGGAACGGAATTGTTCTGGTTTTGAGCTCTTGGCCTTTGACTCCTCTGAGCTGCCGCTGCAGCCTGGGAAGCTCCGTCCCGGAGTACGTGGCGCTGTGCTGGACATCAGCCTGCCTCTGGGCTTGGCCCAGGCGCCCAGCTTCTGTGCAGCTGTGTGCACCTCACATCCCTTTTCCAGGCTTTCCTTTTGATGTCACCGAAATGGAGCTTCCCATAAAGGGACCAAAGAAGCAGTTTCTTTGGGGATTTTCCTTTGTTATTTCTTTGCCTGGAGCTCAGAGCTGTTTGAAGTAGGTATGCTCCTGGTGGAGGAGGGGGATTGTTCTGTGGTGTCACACTTCACTTGTTATCTTTGCTTTTCAGAAAGTCACCCTGCATATAAAGTGGCCTAAGAACGTGGAAGTGGAAGGCTATGGGACCAAGAAGATCGATGCCGAGAGGCAGGCAGCAGCTGCAGCGTGTCAGCTCTTCAAGGTGAGCTTGTGCTCCTCCTCAGCTTGGAGAAAGAAGCTCTTGAGTGTGCGGACCTTGTCCATTTTGGTGATGGTTCCTGACTTCAGCTCTCTCTTTCTGCTCACTTTCTTAGTTGGCTTGTCTTCATCAGAGGTAGAAGGTGAAGACTTGAGCTGTCTGAATCCATTTGATCTTAAAAGTCCTCTTACTTCAGCCAGGCACGAGCTCAGTACATTCTTTGAGTTCTGGTCCTCGTTCTTTATGTCCTAGACCGTAATCAGCTTCTATCTTAGGTTTGGGATCTATGGTGAGTAGAGATTCCCTCGGATGTATTTGCTGTTCCCAGACTCACACTACCTCTGTCTACTACTTCCAAATACAGGTAGCACTCTCACAGGCTCTTGTTTCCTCTTCCTGTGAGCTGTAGTGTGGCAATTACATGTTCGGATTTATCACAGAATCCTGGAATGGGAGGGGTTGGAAGAGACCTTTGGAGATGATGGAGTCCAACCCCCTTGCCAGAGCAGGATCCCCCAGGGCAGGACACACAGCAACAGATCCAGGGGATTAGAAAGTCTCCGGAGAAGGAGACTCCACCACCTCTCTGGGCAGCCTGGGCCAGGCTCCCTCACCCTCCCACCAAAGAAGTGTCTCCTCCTGGGGAGGTGGAAGCTCCTGGGTTCCAGCTTGTCCCCGTTCTTCCTTGGCCTATCCCAGGGCACCCCAGCCAAGAGCCTGGCCCCTTCCCCTTGACCCCCACTCCTCAGAGATTTCTGGCCATGGTGCAGCTCCCCTGTGGGGCTTCTCTTCTGCAGACTCAACAGCCCCAGGGCTCTCAGCCTTTCCTCCCAGCAGAGATGTTCCAGGCCCTTCCTCATCCTCGCAGCCTCCCTTGGACTCTATCCAGTATTTCCCTGTCTCTCTTGAACTGGGCTTAGTCTGGTACTTACAGCTGGAAATGGTCGATACCAGGATCAAAGACATCCAGTGAAGTTCTAAAGGTGACCGTTTAAGATCTGGGAATAAGGTACAACTTTGTCTCCAGCTCTACCACTGACCGTTCCCTGCAATCTGGAGCAAGCCAGGTGCCTTTTGGAGCTCCCTTCCCTTTGGCGTAGGAACAACGATACCTTGCCGTGAAGGAACTAGAAAAGCTGCTGCGGATGCTTGAGCATTGAGAGCTTCTTGATTGGCTTGTAGATCAGAAAAGCTACACCAAGAAACAAGCATTTTAGTATTTAAATGAAGCTTTCAGAATGACAGCCTGAAACCCAGCGCTTTCTCTGGCTGGCCCCTGTTTGGGCTGGTTTCTTTAATCCCATCGTTAGCAAAACTCCTTTCACTCACTGACTTTGTTCCACCTGGAGAGCGGTTGGTGCACATTCTGTTAACGTGGAAGAAACATTCTTCTTGGAGCCTTGCTAGTCAGGGTGCAACGAAAGCAGCGTTTCCTGCTTGCTTTGAGACCCTGGAAGTTCTCAAAGGAAAATCCAATCCTACCTACACTTCTGTTTTTCTCCAGATTTTGAGAAATGACTAAACGGTATGTTTAGGATAGAACTAAATAGGAGGCCACTGAGAGGCCTGTTTCAAACGCTGCTGAGTGAGGGAGGTCTCGCTACTGCTCACACAAGTAACTGTTCTGTGGAAGGAAAGGAGATGAGCTATTCCCTCATCTCACCTCCTGTTAGCCCAGGTTATACTGGTTCAGACGGGCCTTTCCAAAAAGGTGCACTTCTCATGCTCTGAGGTGGGTGTTGAAACATCAAAATGCTAAATATTGTTAATATTTTGTAAAATACCAATAGATCTTGGCCCACCCTTTCTAACAGGCTGTATGATCGTGGAATCCTAGACTGGCTTGGGTTGGAAGGGACCTCAGAGATCATCTTATCCCACCTGCCTGCCTGGGCAGGAATGCCCCCAGGGATGAGGCATCCACAGCTGCTCTGGGCAGTCAGTTCCAGAGTCTCACCACCCTCGTCCTGAAGAACTTCTTCCTCAGATCCAGTCTAACCCCGTTCTCCTGCAGTTTCAAACCATTNTTTAATCCCATCGTTAGCAAAACTCCTTTCACTCACTGACTTTGTTCCACCTGGAGAGCGGTTGGTGCACATTCTGTTAACGTGGAAGAAACATTCTTCTTGGAGCCTTGCTAGTCAGGGTGCAACGAAAGCAGCGTTTCCTGCTTGCTTTGAGACCCTGGAAGTTCTCAAAGGAAAATCCAATCCTACCTACACTTCTGTTTTTCTCCAGATTTTGAGAAATGACTAAACGGTATGTTTAGGATAGAACTAAATAGGAGGCCACTGAGAGGCCTGTTTCAAACGCTGCTGAGTGAGGGAGGTCTCGCTACTGCTCACACAAGTAACTGTTCTGTGGAAGGAAAGGAGATGAGCTATTCCCTCATCTCACCTCCTGTTAGCCCAGGTTATACTGGTTCAGACGGGCCTTTCCAAAAAGGTGCACTTCTCATGCTCTGAGGTGGGTGTTGAAACATCAAAATGCTAAATATTGTTAATATTTTGTAAAATACCAATAGATCTTGGCCCACCCTTTCTAACAGGCTGTATGATCGTGGAATCCTAGACTGGCTTGGGTTGGAAGGAACCTCAGAGATCATCTCATCCCACCTGCCTGCCTGGGCAGGAATGCCCCCAGGGATGAGGCATCCACAGCTGCTCTGGGCAGTCAGTTCCAGAGCCTCACCACCCTCGTCCTGAAGAACTTCTTCCTCAGATCCAGTCTAACCCCGTTCTCCTGCAGTTTCAAACCATTTCCCCTCGTCCTGTCGCTGGACACTCTTGTGCAAAGTCCCTCTCCAGCCTTCCTGGAGGGTCCCTTCAGCCATTGGAAGGCAGTTAGAAGGTCCCCTCGGAGTCTCCTCTTCTCCAGGCAGCACAATCCCAGCTCCCTCAGCCTGTCCTGGTAGCAGAGGTGCCCCAGCCCCTGGATCATCTCTGTGGCCAGCAATTGTTCTCTGGGAGGTGAGGTTAGTGAACAGATTCCCTCTCGTAACAAATAACAGCAGGAGGGAAGCTTTACAGTTCTGAAAGTCTCTTTCCTTCTCTGTAGGTTCTGAAGAAATGGCTCCTGCTCTTCTCTCCTTTCCCAGACACGTTTCAGTTTCCCCCAGGATTACCTGCACCTCCCTCTCTACTACAACCACCAACCCCTTTTTCTCTCCTAGGGCTGGGGTTTATTGGGGCCCCGAAACGAGCTCTTTGACGCTGCCAAGTACCGGCTGCTGGCCGACCAGCTGGGCTGCCCTGACGAGAGGTGGTGCTCGGAGGGCAAGTGGCGCTCCAAATCCGGCCCTTCCCTCGCCGACTTGTCGACCTGCTGGCGACGGATGGAGCCGGACGATTCCATCCAGCCCATGGAGCAGGGCAGGATGCCTAAAGCCATGAGGAGGGAAGAGCTGGAGGAAGGGGAGCTAGAGGAAGGGGAACTGGAGGAAGGAGAGCTGGAAGAGGAAGCGATCGATGTTTCTGACTATCTCCCTATGGCACATCAGGACGCTCGAACCCCCGGCAGGGACGCCAGGTACGGCTGCCCTGGTAGCTGCTCGTCCAGGGTGGTGAAGAGGAGACGTGGTTTTGTAGCTGCTGAACCCCTGCAGTTCCTCACAGCTGAGCTGCAGCTTCTCGTGTCGCTGCTGTGGCCTGAGGACGGGCCCAGCACCGACTACGGTGCAAAACAAGCACAAGTCTGTGATTTTTTTAATATTTAAAAAGGAGTAAGCTCAATAAAGACCTGCTGGTGGTGGGTTTTAGGGATGCTCTTTGGATTCAGAAGTAATTTCACTCTTGGGGGTATTTTAATCTCTTAAAAGCTGGTTTGTAGTATTAGTGTAAAGGTTTGATTGCTCTTTAGTAGGTGCTTTAGTGGGCCCAGCACTGACCACAGTGCAAAATAAGCACAAATCTCTGATTTTTAGTACTTAAAAGGAATAAGCTCAATAAGGACCTGGTGGTGGTGGTTGTTTTTAGGGGTGCTCTTTGGATTCAGAGGTAATTTTGCTCTTTTGGGGTTTTTAAAACCTGTTACAGGTTAGTGTTAGTGTGAAGGTTTGATTGCTCTGTAGCAGGTGCTTTACTGGGCTGAGGGCTGTTCCATGGCTGACAAACTTTAGTAGCAAGATCCAGCTGGACTTGTCAGATAACCCAAATTCTCTGTGCCTTTAACTACTCAGCTTCAGGCCTCGGTAGCAGACTTGAAGTGAGGTGGGACTGAGCACAGAGTGGGTATTCAGATATCCAACTCCTGCTGTATATCCGACTGGTTTTGTACATCCAAGTGTTCTCACCTTCCCCGCAGCCGAGGAGGGAGCTCCATTGAAATGACGGACGACAACACCGCCATCCGGGCCCTGACGCAGTTCCCACTTCCCAAAAACCTCCTGGCCCAAGTGATTCAGATTGCAACTTCTTCCTCCACGGTCAAGGTAAGCTGCCGGTTGACCCCTGCCAGGGAGGAAGCTCCGACTGGAATCGCTTTGGATGCTTTGTTGGGTTGTTTTGGCGAGGAGGGGGTGACGTAGCTGAGAACTGGGGGGAGAAGGGAAGGTAAAACTAGCAAACGCAGCCTGGGCAGCAAGGAAAAGACTTTGTGGGGAGAATTGAGGAAACATCTTAATAGAAGCGTGAGGAATGTTGTTCCTTGAGGCCAGGGCAGTAGAGGAGCTGCTCTCTGAATGAAAGAGAATCTTTTCTAAGGTCACTGAGTTCACATATCTGCACCAAACCCAGGTCTGTTACTCGAAGCAATGTGTAATTTCTACGCTGACGGGATCTTTCCACAATTCCTGTCAGTATCCAACTGATCCTCCTCCTGGGTGTGTGTCACTCGCCGCCTCCCCGGACCCCATGTGCTCAACAAACAGGAGCTGTGCTCCTCTGTAGGCTCCCGGTGATGTTTTCCATGCAGCCATCTACTCACTTCTCAACCAGTGCCTTGGGAGCTGGGAACATGGAATTCAGTGTAGTAAACTTGGTCTAGTACACACAAAAGAAAAAAAAAACCCAACCCACACCAAAAAAGCCACCCCTAAGCCATCCTTAGAAATATTTTTGGGTATGTTTGAAAAGCCTGCCTGGTGCGGTAGGCCGGTGCGAGCTGCCCAGCTCTGATGGCGTTGCCATGTCTTTCAGGAATACATGCAGTTCCGGACAGTAGGCACCAAGACCAAGATCTGCAAGCTGACGCTGCGCTGGCCCTGCCCCATGACTTTTGCCGCCAAGGGCCGTCGCAAAGTGGAGGCAGAAAACAAAGCGGCGGCGCTGGCCTGTCAGAAGCTGAAGGTGAGTGCCCGTGGTTCCTCCGTCCCACGTCTGTGAACGCAGGCTTCTTACACCTGACTTGTGTGAGCCGGAAACCTTCTGATCTTTTGACTTCATGCTTCATAAAGCATACGTTTCTGAGCCTTGGGATCCAGTCCAGAGTGCTGTTGTACCCCTCTGGTGTCTCATCTGTGAGCCCTCAGCAGAAAAGGCTGTGCAGGGATCACCCTGGAAGTGTTGGCTGCTTCTCTTGGCCACCCCGCTGCTGTCTGCTGAGACCATCTTCTCATTCTTACAGGTGACCTAATCCAGACATTGCTGCAGTGGTTTCCCTGCAGACTCTGGAGTCACCAGAGGGGAAGTCCGAGAAAATAAAATAGCGTGGGACTTGTTATTGAATTGGCACAAGATACAAGAACCACAGCAAGAGAGTTAACAGTCCTCCAAGAGGGTTTTGTCAGATGCAGTTGTGGCTGCTGTTTCTTGATGGGCCTGTTTCAGATCTTCTTGTGAGTGTTGTGTTGGGGGCAGGTAGGAGCTGGCTCCAGCAGCTGGTGGTTGGTTTACCACGCTTGGGATGGGATCATGTCTTGATTCCTGCTGTGGCAAGGGCCAGAAAGTGATAAATTTGAGATATCATAGAATCATTGACTGGTTTGGGTGGGAAGGAACCTTTCCAAGTCCCTGCAGGGAGCAGGGACATCTGCAACTCGAGCAGGTTGCTCAGAGCCCCATCCAACCTCCCCTGGGATGGGGCCAGGGATGGGGCAGCCACCACCTCTCGGGGCAACCTGGGCCAGGCTCTCACCACCCTCAGAGGGAAGAACTTCTTCCTAATGCCTAATCTGAATCTCCCTCTTGGAGTTTCCAGCCATCCCCCCTTGTCCTGTCCCAACAGACGCTGGTAAAACATCTCTCTCCATCTTTCCCAGAAGCTCCTTGAAGTCCTGAAAGGCCCCTAGAAGGTCTCCCTGGAGCCTTCTCCTCTCCAGGCTGCACAAGCCCAACTCTGCCAACCTGGCCTCCTAGCAGAGGGTTCCAGCCCTCCCAGCATCGCTGGGGCTCCTCTGGCCCCGCTCCACCAGCTCCCTGTCTCTCCTGGGCTGAGGACTTCTGAGCTGGAGCCAGCCCTGCAGGGGGGGTGTCCCCAGAGCCCTGGGAGCAGCGGGGCAGGATCCCCCCCTGGCCCTGCTGCCCACGCTACTGGGGAGGAGCCCAGGGGGGCAGGGGCTGCTGGGCTGGGAGCTTCTGGGGCCGGCTCAGCTCCAGCTCTTCACCCCCAGGACAACATCCAAACCCACAGGCCCCCTGTGCTCTCCGTACCAGCACTTTGTACCCAGCAGGCTTGCGTCTGACGGTGTCTGTTGGTTGCCTCCTCCTGCAGAGCCTGGGCTTGGTGGACAAGAACAACAACCCCCTGAGCCACGCCATGTACAACATGACTTCTCTCCGGGAGCTCGGCGAGAACCAGAGGAAGCCCTGTCACATCAAAGTCCCCGAAGCCACCCTGCGCAAGATCGAGAACTACCTGAACCACGTAAGGCTCGCTCGGCGCTCTGAGAACCGCCTTTGGCCGATCCCTTTTAATTTCAGGAGTTGGGCTTGGGTTGAAACCTTCACATCAAAATGCTGAGGGAATTCGTGGCCTGGTCATTTGCCACAAAAACTGATCAGTCTCTTTGGGGAAGGGAGCCCCTTCCTGGGCAGGGAGGCCTCTCTGCAACCATCTGTGACGTTGCTCCGCGGTGTTTGGCTTTTGGGATGTTGTGGAGTGCAGTTCTTGTGTGTCTGTAGGGTCAGGACTCACAGAATGTTAGGGGTTGGAAGGGACCTCAAGCTGTGATCGAGTCCAACCCGCCTGCCAGAGCGGGTGAACGCTGCCGTGTGCCGGTGGTGGCTGCACAAAACTCTGGTTGAGCCTCGTGGCTTTACAAGGACCGGGGGCTGGGACTTCTACGTTTCCCCGAGTCGTTTCTCTCACATAATTGCACTTTAGTTGTGGGTGCAGGTCCCCAGGGACCTGGTGGTGCTTCCACTCAGGAGATTCCTCTTCCTGGTGGGCCAGTGGTGAGCAGACACCCATGGGAGCTGAAGCAGCGCTGGGACAGGGTTCCCTGGGAGCGTTCCCTGTCCCAGCAGGAGTCAGAGCTCGAGTCAGGTGAGGCTGAGCAAGCTCAGGTACAATGTGTGGAGTTTGTTGATTTCTGGAAAGCCAAGAGTGTGCCTTGGGCAGCTGCTGCTGCTGAGTGACCTGCTGTGACAGAACCGTGGGCTAGAAAACTTAGGAGCGGGGTGTGCCTCCCGTGCTTGTCACAGCAGGCGTGGAAGGGACGCCTTTGCCTCTCTGAGTAAGGTCAAACCCCAAAGGATTGATCTGTAGCTGAACTTTCCATTCTGCAAACATCTGGCTGAACCCTTTGTGTTCTAGGCAATTCCTGACCTATTGTTGCTCTGTTTGGTTCTTCCTGTGGGATGTGGGACTTGGTGTTTTTTTTTTTTCTTTTGCCAAGATGGAATATTTTTGGCTTAGCTGGGCTCGTGTGTTCAGTGAGAGTTATGTGTCTGGGCTTTCCTGAGAGAGAGAAGGGTGCTGGTGTAACTCGAGTTTCCAAAGCTTGGCTTTGAGGGGCTGTTGCATCACTTGAGTGCAGAGTAAGCACTGACTGGGAGAGCTGAACTCACTGGTTTGTGCCTGTCCGCTCAGGCAGCAGCTCTAGTGCCTCTCTTAAAGTAGGGGGTGCGGTGGGGAAACCACAGGGAATGCCCAACTTAATTCTCACTTTGAACCGCCTCAACTCCGCACGTCACTGGCTGAGTTGCCTAAAGTCTGAAGAGAAGCTTCACGGTCACGGCAAAGCCGGTCTGGCTGAGGCTGCTCCGGGCCCTTCTTTTTTCCTGTCCTCAGAACCAGTACTAATCTTTGCCCTGCCCGCTTTCTCCGTCTCTGCCAGTATCCGGTGGACATCAGGGAATCCAGGCCCCGCATTGCCGACGACATGATGAACCTGAGCAAGGAATCCGGCGCGATAAGCGACGCCATCACGGGGAAGACCTACATTCCCATGCTGGAAGCGGAGGAAGTGCGCCTTAGCCAGAACCTCCTGGCCCTCTGGAAAAGGAGAGGATCCTCCTGGCAGGAGAGCCACCCACTGCCGGTAGATCCCCACAAGGACACCATCCTGTCGGCCATCGAGCAGAACCCCGTGGTGGTAATAGCAGGAGACACGGGCTGTGGGAAAACCACCAGGATCCCCCAGCTCCTGCTGGAACACTACATCCTGGAGGGACGCGGCGCCCGCTGCAACGTGGTGATCACCCAGCCGAGGAGGATCAGCGCCATCTCCGTCGCCCAGCGCGTGGCGCAGGAGCTGGGGCCCAACATGAGGAAGAACGTGGGTTACCAGGTGCGACTGGAGAGCAAACCGCCTGCCAGGGGAGGAGCTCTGCTCTTCTGCACCGTGGGCATCTTGCTGAGGAAGCTGCAGGGGAACCCCAGCCTGGAGGGCGTCAGCCACGTGGTGGTCGACGAGGTCCACGAGCGGGACGTCAACACCGATTTCCTGCTCATCCTCCTGAAGGGCATCCAGAAGCTCAACCCCGACCTGCGCCTGGTCCTAATGAGCGCCACGGGAGACAACCAGCGGTTCTCACACTACTTTGGCGATTGCCCGGTGGTGAAGGTGCCGGGTTTCATGTACCCGGTGAAGGAATACTACCTGGAGGAGATCTTGGCCAAGCTGGGCCGGCACCGACACCGGCACTACGAGATCAAGGTGGGTGTTTCTGAGGTGCCGACTTGCGGCCTATCGACAGGGTGAAGAGTTTGGGCCTGGAGCTGGTCCCTCTTCCCTGGGGAAGCTTTAATTCCGCAGCAACCCTCGCGAGGTCACTGCAGTTGAGTAGAATCCCAGAGTATTTTGATTAAGTTACGGATAAAGATGACTTCAGATTTGGGTTTGGGTCACTTCAGTCCCTCTTTAGTGTGAAGTTTGTTTGTGTAAGCTTCTCATCCTCGGGTGTGTCTGTACATCCACACAGACTGGAATGCCTGCCTGCTCCAGGACTGGGATGGTTCTGCCTTTGAGCAGTTGTTACCTAAGTGCTCACGGTTCCACACCACTAAATTCCCTGGGTTTTGCAGCTCCTCGTACTGTTCTGTGGAAAATGCTCTCCAGTCACGGGCTCTTTGCTGTGGGTACCTTCCTTCAGTTGTGGCTCTTGGAGTCACAGAACTGTTGAGGTTGCCCAGGACCTCTAGACATTATCGAGTCCAGCCTGCTGGTCTAGAAGCTCCCAGCCCAGTTCTCCTGCCTGAAGAGGTCCCTCCTTCCCTCCCAGCCATCTGGTCTATCAGCCACTTCTGGGTTTGTGTCATCAGGAAACTCACTGAGGGTGTCCGGTTGCCTTCAGGGCAGTCTCTCTGCTCCTGTTGTCGCTGGGATATTTACCTGTGCGCTTTAACTTGGCCCGATTGGGATGTTCCAAATTACAGAGATAGACAAAAGCTCCTGCTCTGTGCCCGGGGGGTTTGAAGTCCCTGGTGCGCATGGCACCGTTTCGTCCCCAAAAGCATCCCGTGAGTTTTTGTTCCTGGTTCGGTGCTGTCCAGCAGAGCTACGCAAACCTCCGTGAGCTTCCAGGTCTGGAGAGCGGGGATGGGGCTGCGGATCCTCAGCTCTCAGCAGAGGAAACTGGCAGCGGTTGTGACTGGAGCAGCTTCCAGATGGAGCCAAACCCAGACTCCTGAGGTTCCTGGCTCCTGGTGGTGGGCAGGCTGCCCAGGCAGGGGCCCTTGCTCTGCAGAAGCTGCTCTGACAGGCCCTGTCCTTTCTGCTGTGGCTGGGGGGGCCACTCGCTCACCCTCATCTCTCTTCCTCTTTTATCCAGCAATCGGATGACGAGTGTGTCCTTGATCTTGATCTGATCACTGACCTCGTTCTCCAGATTGATGCCCATGGAGAACCAGGTAGGTTGTGCCTTGTTCCAGTGCTCTTTCCTTTTGCTGGGGTGGGGGGCGGTGAAGTGAACCACACAGAGCCCAGCAACTTTGCAGAGCAAACGTGGTGCCGAGCTGAGTTCTGCAAAGCCACCGAGAATTCCTGCTCAGCTGAGTGCTCCTGAGCAGTGTGACAGGAGCTAATTCCAAGTCTGAGACAACATCCGAGCCCTCAGCGTCTTGGTTGTGGGGACCTGAGATACAGCTGCTCCTGGGAGGTGGGGGGGAGGTGTGTGTGGAGGGGGCATCACAGACCTGAGCCCTGCTTTTCTTTGGGGCTGGAGAAAAGTGGTTTGGTTTCTTGGTGGCTTGTTCTTGACCCTGACTCTCTTCCAGGTGGGATCCTCTGCTTCCTCCCTGGCTGGCAGGAAATCAAAGGGGTGCAGCAGCGCCTGCTGGAGATGCTGGGGTCCCAAAACAGCCGGTACCTCGTCTTACCAGGTGAGGTGGCAACGCCAGACCTTTTCTGTCCAGGATCCAGGGGAATAGAGAGGCCCAAGTGATGGACAAAGGGACCTGGGAGTCTTGGGGGACAAGTTGCCATGAGCCAGCAACATANCTCCTTCCCTCAGGAAGTTGTTCTCTAGGGGATCACTCACACTCAAGGCCCCCGCTCTGAAGAGAACTCGCAGTGGAACACGACTGTCACCCGTCGTGTGGGCCCTTCCCACCCCCACCATTCCATGGTGCCGGAATTCAGCCGTTGCTCCGGCACAGAGGGGGTTGTGCACTTTGCCCCATGTCCCTGTTGTGCGATTGTGCGTGTGCAGCAGAAGGAACTCCTCCTGGCCCCGGTGTGATCAAAGGAGCTGGCTCCTGGTGGCCTCCAGCGGTTCAGGAGTAGGTGAGGAGGGAGCTGCTGAGCTCTGTGTCGCTGGAGCTGCCCGTGAGCCTGCGGAGAAAGCTCTCCCAGCCCCGTTTTCTGGGATGGAGCTGTGCTCTGCAGCGCAGCTCTGATGAGGGAACTGAACGTTCTCTATCTCAGAAGGGACTTTAATGACAAACCCCAGTATTTCTCTGCAAGGCTGTAAAATCTGGGGGGTGGTTGGTTTGTTTGGGTGGTTTTTCTTTGTTTTTTAACGGCTCTCTTTATTCAGTGTCAAATCAGAGCAGCCCAGAGCACAACTGTGAGCCCAGTTACCACCAACTGCAGGTGTTCTTTTGTGCAAGCTGCCTGTTCATCCAGTCACACGCTGGTTTGGGTTGGAAGGGACCTTTAAAGGTCACCTAGTCCAGCCCCTCTGCTGTTCCGTGCAGTTACTGGGAATTCTCCGCATCACTGCTCCCCACCAGGGCACGTACGGGATCCAGAAGAGCTACAGGCTCCTGCTGATGACTGTTTGTGACCGTGACAATGAGGATGCCCCACTCTCCTGCCCTGTGGGCCTTTAGAAAGGGGGGAGCTGCAGAATGGGATCGTGGGAGGGGGTGGGATGTCTGCCTGGGGCCCGGGGATATCCTACTGGTGCCATTAACCTCTCTGGGACGGGAGGTGATCGAAGCTCCTGCTGATGTGGAGCCGTAGGTTGAAGCAACTGAAATGAGGCCTTTCCTAATGACATGTGGAAGATTTTTTTGGTTTCGTTTATTTTTTTTCATTTTTTTTCCTGGGGTCTGGCTGGCTGAATAAAGATTTAAAAGTGGTGTCCTCAGTTTATCCCCGTTTCTGGAAGCCGGAGGTGATGAAGGTTGAGAACCTCTGCTCACCTTGGCCTTGTCCTGCAAAGCAGCTCGGCAAGGTGGCGTTAATTCTGGTTTTATTTCCTAGTGCACTCCAACATCCCCATGATGGACCAGCAAAACATTTTCCAGAGGCCTCCACCGGGCGTCAGGAAGATCGTCCTGGCCACCAACATCGCCGAGACCTCCATCACCATCAACGACATCGTCCACGTGGTGGACAGCGGCACGCACAAGGAGGAACGCTACGATCTGAAGACCAAGGTGCCGATCTTTTCTCACCTCTACGTGCATCTGGGCCGTACTGGGGCTCCTGGGTGTTTCTGGACAGTGTTGGAGATGTTGTTCATGGGATGATGGAGCTGCTTCCCGTTTGGCCCTTGGGCTGTTGATGGGGACAGTTTGGCTCATCCTTTCGCAAGATTCCTGCCAGGCTTCTGCTGAACAGGCACAAGTCTGGTGTCCTCAGACATTGCAGGCAAATCCTGTTCCTTCCCATCAACATGTTACACCATCTGCAGCTTTTCCATTTTTCTGTGATTTCATCCTAAGCCTCTTTCTAGACAAAGCAGCTCTGACCTGTCTGGTCCCTCTTGTTCGGAGCGTTCCTGACCCCAGGGCTGTAGCTCCTTAGACACCTTTTAGAAGGGGGGACACCACAGTGCTCTCTGGACACGTTCCTGGCGTCGTTGATGTTTTGGTAACACGGTGAAGGCAGCTGTGCCGCTGGTGCTCTTAGAAGAAGGGATTCTGGTGAGCACCGTGGTGTGGAGCCAAGGCAGGTGTCCAGCAGATGGCATCAGGGTCTCATCCACATACCGAGCGGGCGGCTCAGGCCTTCCTGCTGCTGCCTGCTAGAGAGCGGCACGGCGAGGTGCAGGAGAGCGGGAAAGGCTTCTCTGGGCCCTTAGCAGGATGGTTGGTGGTTGTGAGGAGATGATTGGATGGAAAACAACAGCGTCCTGGCTGGGTCAGCACCAGTGTGACCAGCAGGACCAGGGCAGGGATTGTCCCCCTGCACTGGGGAGGCCATCCCTGGAATCAGTTTTGGGAATTCCTTCCCGGAAGGAGCTGGAGGGGCTGGAGCGTGGCCAGAGAAGGACAACGGAGCTGGGGAAGGGTCTGGAGCAGGAGTGTGGGGAGGAGCAGCTGAGGGAGCTGGGCTTGGTCAGCCTGGAGCAAAGGAGGCTCCGGGGAGACCTTCTGGCTCTCCACAACTCCCTGGAATTCAGGAGCTTGGAGCCAGGGGGGTCGGGCTCTGCTGCCAAGGAACAAGAGGAAGCGGCCTGGAGTTGCCCCAGGGGAGGTTGAGGTTGGAGCTGAGGAGCAATTTGTTGCCCTTTGGGGTTGCCCAGGCCTGGTCCAGGCTGCCCAGGGCAGGGCTGGAGTCCCCCTGCTCCCTGGAGGGGTTTCCAAGGCGTGGAGCTGTGGTGCTGAGGGACAGGGCTCAGTGGGGCCCTGGCAGGGCTGGGGCAGCGCTGGAACTCCGGCAGCTCCGAGGGCTTTTCCAACCAGAACGACTCCCTGATTCTCTGTAAACAGGACAGGGCTGTGAGAGCCTTCACACCTCCACCTCCTCCTCCTCCTCCTCCTCCTAGGCGGGATGCCTGGAAACGGTGTGGGTGTCCAAGTCCAACGTGGTGCAGAGGCGAGGGCGAGCCGGCCGCTGTCAGTCGGGATTTGCCTATCACCTCTTCCCTCGCAGCCGCCTGGACAAGATGCCGACTTACCAAGTCCCGGAGATCCTCCGCACCCCACTGGAGAACCTGGTGGTTCAGGCCAAGATCCACATGCCGGAGAAAACGGTAAGAGCCGTGGGCGCCTGTGGGAGCCGGCCTGCCCTGGGCCGCTTCCAGAGTCGCGCTGTGACCGCAAACAGGAGCGGGGAAAACCCCAGGTGCCGGTGCCTTCAGCTTCTTGCTGTCCAGGGAAGTTAGGAGCGGGAAACGTATAGATTGTTTAGATTAGAGGGTGTCTGGAAGAGCGGGAAGGGCTGAGCTCCTCTCCCCGTGGGCGCAGAGGGAGCTGTGGTGCAGCCTGGGGCAGGGCAGCCGGCTCCCCAGGGCTCTCCCACGCTCCTGTGTGGGAAACGTGGGAGACATCCCCTTTTTTTTTTTTCCCCTCTTCCCTCCCCACCGTTGTGTTGCAGGCGGTGGAGTTTCTCTCCAAGGCTCTGGACAGCCCTGACATCAAAGCTGTGGATGAAGCGGTGATCCTGCTGCAGGAGATCGGTGAGCTTGGGGTGGCTGGGAGGGGAACCTCTTTGCTCTCGACACGTGGGAACTGGGGCTTGGCACGGGATCCCGTGGGACAGACCGGGCAGGATTGTCCCTAGACAGAGATGGCAGCTGACGGGGACTTCCCAAACCGCCCTCATCGTTGTGCCGTTTTATTTCCCACGCTGTGTCCTCAGGAAGTGAGGAGAACTTCCCAAGGGTTTTAAAAATAAACAAACGCGACAGGGAGAGGATGACAGAGGAAGGAGGACGGCTGGGATCTGACGTTCATAGCCGGGTCCTGCTGGTTGTCACCCTCCTGTGACAGCCTTTGCCCTCTGATCAGTCAGACCCGGGCGGTTCCGGGTGCTTCTCGCAGGCACCGGCGCCACGTGCCTCCGCTGGAGGTCCCCCCAGATCTTCCAAGCCCTGTAGGCAGGTTCTCCCGGCAGCTCCCCGAAGCCACCGGCGCTCGGAGCTGATGGACGCGCCCTCGCGGGCGGCTCCGTTGCAGGAGTGCTGGACCAGCGAGAAGCCCTCACCACTTTGGGCAAACGCCTGGCCCAGATCTCCACGGATCCTCGGCTGGCCAAGGCCATCGTCTTGGCCTCCATCTACCGTTGCCTCCACCCTCTGCTGGTCATCGTTTCCTGCCTCACCCGCGACCCCTTCAGCAGCAGCCTGCAAAACCGCGCGGAGGTGGACAAGGTGGGGAGCCCCTCTGAGAGGGGAAGGCGGGAAACGGGCGGGGAAGGGGCCGTCCTCAGGGTGACGCCTGTGTCCGTCGCCCAGGCCAAGGCCGTTCTGAGCCGGGAGAGCGGGAGCGACCACCTGGCCTTCGTCCGAGCGGTGGCCGGCTGGGAGGAGGTGCTGAGGCGCAGGGACAGTCGCGCCAGGGACAACTACCTGCAGGACTACTACCTGTACGGGCCCAGCCTGCGCTTCATCAACGGTGAGTCCCAGCCCAGCTGCTCCTCTCTGCCCCGCGAAAGGCTGAAGAAAATGGTGCAGAAGTGTGGGGTAGGCTGGGTGGGCGACTGCTGGAGTGGGTGTGAGTCCTGACTTGGGTGCTTCTGGGTGCTGGGGAGGACACCAGCAGAATCCTAGAGTCCTAGACTGGGAGGGGTTGGAGGGGACCTCTGAGACATGATGGAGTCCAACCCCCCTGCCAGAGCAGGATCCCCCAGGACAGGACACACAGCAACAGATCCAGGGGGGTTGGAAAGTCTCCCGAGAAGGAGACTCCACCAGCTCTCTGGGCAGCCTGGGCCAGGCTCCCTCACCCTCCCACCAAAGAAGTGTCTCCTCCTGGGGAGCTGGAAGCTCCTGGGTTCCAGCTTGTCCCCGTTCTTCCTTGGCCTATCCCAGGGCACCCCAGCCAAGAGCCTGGCCCCTTCCCCTTCACCCCCACCCCTCACAGATTTCTGGCCATGGAGCAGCTCCCCTGTGGGGCTTCTCTTCTCCAGACTCAACAACCCCAGGGCTCTCAGCCTTTCCTCCCAGCAGAGATGTTCCAGGCCCTTCCTCATCCTCACAGCCTCCCTTGGACTCTCTCCAGTAGATCCCTGTCTCTCTTATATCGGGGATGCGTCTCCTGTCATAGCACCAAGACTGAGCGTCCAAGGCCAGAGCTGGTGCTGCCTTCTGAGGTTCCTTCATTCCAAGGGGTGAAGGAGAGGGTGAAATCTCACTCCTGGGGTTGTCTCCTCCCTGTAGGCCTTGTCAAGCAGTTCTCTGAGAACCTCTACGAAGCCTTCCTGGTGTCGTCACCGTCTGACTGTACCATGCCCTCGTCCGTATGTAACCAGTACAGTGAAGAGGAAGAACTGGTCAAGGGAGTCCTCATGGCTGGGCTCTACCCCAACCTCATCCAGGTACAAGCTCCTCACTCTGCCATCGCTCTCGGGCTTGCTGGTCACTGTGGGTGGCACAGGGGAGCATCAAGGTGCCCCAGAGATGGTTCTGCTCTCCTGGGAGCTTCTGTCCGGGGCAGGCTGCCTGCCTGGGGCTCTGCCTTGTGTGCCCAGCTCTCCTTGGAGCCTTCCTTGGGAGCAGGGGCCACCCAGCCTGTGCAGATCAGGGAATCAGAATTGTTTGGGGTGGAAGAGACTTTGGAGATCATGGAGTCCTACTGCTAACCCACCTCTAACCCGTGTCCCTCAGCACCACAGCTCCACGCCTTGGAAACCCCTCCAGGGAGCAGGGGGACTCCAGCCCTGCCCTGGGCAGCCTGGCACAGGCCTGGGGAACCCCAAAGGGCAACAAATTGCTCCTCAGCTCCAACCTCAACCTCCCCTGGGGCAACTCCAGGCCCCTTCCTCTTGTTCCTTGGGAGCAGAGCCTGACTTCCCCTGGCTCCAAGCTCCTGAATGTCAGGGAGTTGTGGAGAGCCAGAAGGTCTCCCCGGAGCCTCCTTCGCTCCAGGCTGAACCAGCCCAGCTCCCTCAGCCGCTCCTCCCCACACTCCTGCTCCAGACCCTTCCCCAGCTCCGTTGCCCTTCTCTGGCCACGCTCCAGCCCCTCCAGCTCCTTCTGAGAGGGAAGGAACTCCCAAAACTGAGCCCAGGATTCAAAGTGCTTGGGTCTGAGAGCCACTGAGGTGGCATCTCCCTCCTCCTGTTTACTGCCCCCTGCATGGTGTTTGGTGACTGCCAGGTCCGGTACCCCCAGGGGTGTGCTCTGCTGCACACGTGGAGCTGCAGGAACGTACCTGCCCCTACCCACACGTAGGGGACAAGCTGTGGGGAAGGCCAGGCTGGCCCTGGTGGGCCGTGCTGCTGGTTGTGCAGACGTTTGAGATGCTCCTCTCCTTTCAGGTGAGACAAGGCAAAGTGACCCGCCAAGGGAAGTTCAAACCCAACAGCTACGCCTACCGGACAAAGGCCGGCACCGTTCTGCTCCACAAGTCCACAATCAACAGGTGGGCGATCCCTGTGTGTCCGTGACCCTGGTGGGAGGGCGCAGACCCCGCACCACGCTCTTCACCGCACCAGCCGGTTGTGCCAAACGCCCCGACACGCGTGGCTACCGCAGTACGACGTGTCCCCCGCCTGACAAAGCTGTTCCCCTGCGCAGGGAGGCGTCCAAGCTCTACAGCCGCTGGCTGACGTACTTCATGGCCGTGAAGTCCAATGGTGGGGTGTTCGTGCGGGACTCCTCCCAGGTCCACCCGCTGGCCGTGCTGCTCATGACCGACACGGACATCCACGTGCGAGGTGAGTGGGGAAGAGGCGCCAGGACAAGAGGAAGCGGCCTGGAGTTGCCCCAGGGCAGGTTGAGGTTGGAGCTGAGGAGCAATTTGTTGCCCTTTGGGGTTGTCCCGTCCTGGTCCAGGCTGCCCAGGGCAGGGCTGGAGTCCCCCTGCTCCCTGGAGGGGTTTCCAAGGCGTGGAGCTGTGGTGCTGAGGGACAGGGCTCAGTGGGGCCCTGGCAGGGATGGGGCAGCGCTGGGACTCCAGGAGCTCCATCCTCCCCTCCAACCAAAACAATTCTTGTGCTGCTGCAGGTTCCTCCTGCCACCCCAGGCCCCCCACTCCCACAGCTGAGGGGCTGCAAGGTGGTTGCCCGTGATGTCCACCATGAGCAGCTCTGCTGCTTCCCTTGGCCAACGGTCTTCCCCTGCTTCCTGAGCCTCTTGCTTTGGACAGGGCGTTGCCGTAACAGGGCCACAGAGACAATGGTCTGTGAGCTGTTCTCAGCTGTAGTTCTCCAGGGAGACAAGGACCCTCCAAGAGACCCTAAAGGTCTCTTCCAACCACAACGGTTCTGCGATTCCCTGACAGGGAGCCGCGGGCTGGCTGAGCAGGGCTTGTGCCTGGAGGCTCCTCAGGGCATGAGGAGTTGAGCTGGTCTTCGGCCGCAGCTGGTACCTGGGGTGGAGCTTCTCTTGACGGGGATTTGTTCCTTCAGCCGCTGGGGTTTTGGCAGCGCTGCACTTGGTCTGGAGCCCTGCAACCAGTGACCTCCTGTGGGGAACGGTGGGAGGATCCCGGCGTCCTGGGCCGGAGTCCTGCCTGCCTTTTGTGGGAATTCTTTGGCCTGCACTTTGAGGACTCAGGAGCTCCAAGGTCTCCTCCAACCAAAACAAGGGGGCTCCAGGGAGGCTGGAGAAGGAGCTGTTCCCAAAGACCTGGAGTGACAGGACGAGGGGCAATGGTTCTAAACTAGAGAAGGGCAGGTTTAGATTGGATGTCAGGAACAAGTTCTTTCCCATGAGGGCAGCGAAACACTGGGACAGGTTGCCCAGGGAGGAAGCTGAGGCACCATCCCTGGAGATATTCCAGGGGAGGCTCCACAAGGCTCTGAGCAACCTGCTCTAGGTGAGGATGTCCCTGCTCCCTGCAGGGGGGTTGGACCAGGTGACCTTCAGAGGTCCCTTCCAACCTAAACCATTCCATGATCTTCAAGATCTCTTCCAACCCAAGCCATTCTCTGATTCCATGTGCCGTGCCGGCCCCGGTAGCGCCGATGGAGATGACTCAAGCGACCGGCACGGGCTGGAGCGGCTCGGCGCCGTTCCCGCTTCTCACCTCCTCTCTTCTTCCCCACCAAAGACGACGGCTGGCGAGCGACGGTCTCCCTGACAGACAGCGATCTCCTGGTGCTGGAGGGAGACTCCTACACCATCCGCCTCCTGCGCGACTTCCGCGTCTCGCTCTCCAAGATGGTGGAGACGTGCCTGTGCTACGAGATGGCCGCCATCCCCGGGGACCTGCACCACCAGCACAGCCAACTGCTCGACATCCTGGTGGATCTGCTCAAAGGGCCTCCCGGCAGCTTCGGCGCTTAGACGGAGCGTGGAGGATTGTGTGGGGACTTGTAATTTGTATAAAGATGTTCACAAATGTTTATTTAAATAAAAGTTCTATTTATCCCTTGTGAAGTCATCTCTCTCCATCCTAGAAGATTCATGTTGTCTGAATCTCCTGCCGTCGGCTCCGTGCATGGTCACCGCGTAGGAAGAACCGGCGCCGCCCGCACCTGCCCGAGGGACCTCGAGGCGAGCTCCGCAGACGGCCATCTCCTCCGGAACCCGGACCCCGCG
>VWZK01009430.1:3809-23750 GCA_013396935.1 Baryphthengus martii
ACCCTTACTAGGATTTTGGAGAATAAGTATCTTGACATTCTATGGAACCTCAAATACCTGTAATTAAAGATTCAGTTTCAAGGTCACAGAAGACAAGTATCAAACTCTGATGAGGACCAAAGCAAAAACCTCTTATTTTCAGTGCAAATTTATTTACGCAAGCTTCACAAGTCCCTTATGAAAGGGACAAGTATATTACCTAATGAAAATCTCTGCTGTAGTATTCTGTCTTATTAATAGTACAGTAGCATTGACATGTAACAGTAAGAAATCATTCTGTATGGATCTCAAGCATCTATTCATATACCTTGTGAAAAGCAGATTGCTTTAATTCCTAAAATGTAAATGGCAAAAAAATAGTACTGCATCTTTTTTAAAGCATGCATTTTTATAACTTTAAATTATTTAAATCCCACAAAACCTATGACATTTTTTTTGATTTTCATCATAGGAATATCAGCACTATTTTTCATACAGCGACAAAATCCACCTGTTTTGATTTCTCATTCCTAAAAATACACACTTTTTTTTTTTTTTTTTTTTTTAAATCTCCTTTTTACATTTATGAGGCTATATATTTCCTGATTTCTTAATATAATAAACCCCCCATGGGAGTTTTCTGAAATGTTGGTTAGAGAAGGCATAGTGTACAGCAAAATAGCTATTGAACTCAACAGTTCAAAGTAACTTTTGAAGTCAATACAAAATCAAGCAATGTGTTCTTGTTTGTGCTAAATTGTTGGGGAAAGAGCATATTAGAAAGGTGAAGTCAGAATCAAATAACATGAAGAACTAAATATTGTGATAATATTTTTATTTAACTACAGTGTAAAATCCTGGATGTGTAAAGCAAAGACTCAAAAATATGTCACATTATGTAGATTGGCCTCCTCCAGTGCATGTTAAAATCTGGATCTTACATGGAGAGATTCATAATAGAAAATATAACAGTTATTTTCAATATTATATGTGAAATTAATTGAATTCCTGAATCTGTTTTTTTCATAGGAAATATCGTTTTATCTCGAAAAGCCTCAATCTGTACTAAAGCAAATCAAAACCAACAAAACAACAACTGAATGAAAAAAGTCTCAGTTTACTTTTTAAGGGAAAAGGAATGAAATGTTCATTAATAAAGACTTTTGTTTAAATGACAACAAACCATTTATATTTTTTCTTCTGTGATGAGGCTTGTATCAGAAATAGTGTGGCCAGCAGGACCACACATCTTGTATCACTAATAATGCGGCAAGCGGGACAAGGGAAGAGATCATCCTTCCGTACTCGACACTGGTGAGGCTGTACCTTGAATATTTGGTTCAGTTCTGGGGCACTCACTACAAGAAGGATGGATTATTTAGCTCATTATTATATGCTCGTTATTGGAGCATGTCCAAAGAAGGGCAACAAAATCAGTGAAGGGTCTAGAACACAAGTCTTATGAGAAATGGATGAGGGAACTAGGGTTGTTAGTCTGGAGAAGAAGAGGCTCAGGGGAGACCTTATTGCTGTCTACAATTAGCTGAAAGGAGGCTGAAGTGATGTGAGAGTTGATCTCTTCTACCAAGTAGTAAGTGATAGGACAAGAGGATATGGCCTCAAGTTGCACCATTGGATATTAGGAACATTTTCTTTACAGAAAGCATTGGAAGAGGCTGTCCAGTGAAGTGGTGAAGTCACCATCCTTGGAGGTATTTAAAGGACATGTAGATGTGGTGTTGACAAGCATGGTTTAATGGTGGTCTGTCACTGCTGGGTTAACGGTTGGTCTCGATGATCTTGAAGGTATCTTCCAACCAGAACTATTCTATGATTCTACTATGTAGTGCTACTTCTCAGTCATAAAGCGATTGTTATTCTTTAGAGCTCGCTAGGCATTTAATTCCTAGATGAAGTAAATATTAAAATTATGTTTTCTGAAGTAATCGTAGATAATAAATTCTGTAGACATAGAAAAGTTTCTCATAAAATTAGTCTCCATATCTACTTCTTGAGGTTTTTTTTTCTGCTTAAGTGGCCAGGGGGCACAGTGAAAGCATATGTACATTTGCTAATAACTACAAATGTTCTCCCACAAAATAAATATATAAGCACTAACGTGTGATAAGGCAACTTTAGAAAAGAAAATACCTACTTTTGTAAACTACTTTTCTGTGTGGTTATTTCTATATTCTAGTTGCTTATTGTTCAAATGAAGATCAATATTCCTAGAAAATAGATGAAACTTTTTAGGGTATGAGTACAAACAGTTCTATATTTATGACTGACAGGCTCAGAAATTGCATTTACTAACCCTTAGAAGTGTGTTCTTCATGGCCCTATTAATGTAGTTTGAAAAATGTAGGCTCTTATCTCTAACATAATTGAATTTTTTTTTATCAACTGCTCTCAGGAAAGCAGCTTGACCTACATCTTTACAGGGTCAGTGATTTTTGAACTTAGTGATTTAATAAAGATTATAGAGTAGGAATGTGCAATAGCAGTACTCACCTAAGATTTACTTTTTGACACTGTTAGTGGGAGAAAACATTAAACATATTTGCATTAAAAAGATTTTGCGGGTAGATGAATGTCAAATAATTTCCTGATCCATTATTCATTCTGCAGCCTTTATTTTTTACGTTGTTTTAAGCAAGTAAATTGATTTTTTTTTGTTTGTTCTCCCTATAGCAGACTATAGAAGTTATCTGTATGTACCAAAATAACTAGTCAAACTTCATTTGTAAAAATGTAATAAATTCTATTAAGAATAGCAAATATATTATAAGCAAAATTCCAAGAAGTGTAGGAGAAGTGGATTTTTGCTTTTGATGTCTCTTGTAAGAAATAAAGTGTTGACACTTCTATAATGAAAATGCTATTACTACATATCTGTCAGTTCAATGGTACTCTAGAGCTCCATTGTTGGAATTCATTACATATTACAGTAAATAACATTTACTATGAAAAAGTGAAAAGTGAATTTCAGTGGAGAATTTATCTTCCACTTAGCAATCAGTATATTGAAGAAAGATTCTACAGGGAATTTAAGATTTGTTTCATGTACTCATGAAGAGCTAAATAATCCATGCATGGAAAAGGAAGTGGAATCAAACGTTAAAGATTTGCTAAATTGTTTACAGCAATGGTATGATTAAAGCATTGTCATCTCTTATATGGGAAGTTAGAGCTGCTTAGAGTAAAATGTCAGGACTAATTTAAAAAAGCAGGCTACGAAACTTAGAATTCTTTTCTGCGCATTATGAACATATTTGGAATTGTTAGCTCCACTGCATATGAATTACTTTTATACATGAAGATTTTGGCAATGTTTGGTATCTTACCTATTTAAAATAAATCCATTTTGTATAGATCATCCCCACTAGTCATGTTTTAATAGATACATAACTTAACATACACTGATAGTCACCTCAACCTGACATTTTCAGTTGATAAGGACCACAACAAACAGGTGACCTTGAATGCACTACCACAAATCATGCTATACTGCTTCAGGAGACAAGTTAAGGCACATGTTCAATTTAGTGATGACTCTTGTCTGACATCCTGTAAATCCCTACAGGTGCATTCCTTTGTTATCTTCACTGCTACAATCTTTACAAATAAAAGTGTCTACTCTCGTTCCCATAGTTAATTGGAAACTTTCAGGTTTATTCTCTTCAAGATGTTTTCCTATAATTTCAGCATATCTTCATGTCAGTGATGAGTGAATGAATAGATCTTTGTCATTGTCCTGTCTGTTGGTACTATTAGGCTAAGGAAACTATAAAGAAAGTATAGTTGTCAAGACAGCTGCTGAAGATGTAACCAGAGAAACATTATTACTACTTCTGCTCTGGTAGGTTCTTTGCAGAGGAAGCAAATTGCCATCAAGAACTTCTTCTAGAGATAACCTCGTATTCATGTGGCAAGAGTTTTTGATTGCTACTGCTAGGTGTATCTGTAAATTTGGCTGCTGCAACCTATTGCCTGAAAAGGGACTTGAACTGATGTATGAAGAATTTTGGATGTCAAATCAAGCTCAAACAACTTGACTCAGCATTAGACAACCAGGATATATGCTCAGTGTCGTCTTATATGATGACGTTTTCCTTGCATTTCCTCTTTTTTTCCTGTCAAGTAGGATCAACAATTAATCAGTTCACCCTTAAAAATATTTTGAAAAATACATTGTCATTGGCTCATTTATAGCATGGTCGAGATCAATCACCTGTTCCACAGCACTAATAATTATAAAAGAAAACCCAAGCAAACAAAAAAAACAAACAAAGAAAGAAAATTGAAAAAAACAAAACAAAAACAAAACAAAAAACAACAAACAAGAAATTAGAGCAGCACTCCAAGATAATGGAAAAATTCTTTCTTAAGCCAGGTGATCAGTGTGACTACCGGCAAGATGGTGAACTGTACATTAACAACTCTGATCGGGAGAAGATACTGATAAGTCTTCTTTCTGTGATAATTTACTTAGTACTGTGATAAATAGTTGTTGGATTTTAAAGTAGTGTCTTTCTACACCATTACACTGTCATACATGGAAGAAATAGAAAGCAAGAATACTCTGTTTCTCCAATCAAAGTAAATGTTACATCATCTTTTATTTCCTTCCAAGTTCTGGAACACACAGAAAAATCAGGAGTTCTTCCTGCACTGTTTCTAAGATTTAAGGAGCAGGTTCCATATATCTTTACTTCTCCTTCTCTTTCCCAATCATTATACAATTTACTCTTCAGAGTATGATATACATAGAGTTGTATGACTGATTTCTTCACTCACTGGATGAAATAAAAGTAATAGCCTTTTATTTCTACATTATTTGGTATAATTGAAAAGTCTTTTCCTTATCTTCTGTCCCACACTGTGTTTGGGGTTTAATAGATCATTTTAGTTTAAAATAGAATATCTGATTTAGTTTTCCACATTAGTTTTTGACTCTAAAAAATTTGGTTTATGTAGATTAAAAAGTTAATAATATCAAAGTAATATTATAAAAGGGTTTGGGATATTTTGTTGAAATGAAAGTTGACTTTCGAGACAGCAAAATAGGTAAAAATTTCTTAAGTAGGAAAAAGTAATGTGGAAGACATAATTAATTTGTAGTCATAAATTTTATGGATTAATAATTTCTTTGAGAATTGTCACATCGGGCATTTTGAATAAATGAGAAATATTTTTTAAAAAAAAATCCCCTCTGAACTCTATCCTATATTGTAAGACTATTCTTTTTACTTTATAGTATTGGTAACAGATTCTTTACAGCATTTGAAAAACGATGGCCATTGTTTCCACTGATCAGGACATTACAGTATGTCTTCGGCTACTGGTGAGAAAAATGCCTAATTTTTTGAAATAGGAATGCAACTTTTCTTGCTTTAAGATTTTTTTGCTTTAGTATTCCCATAAACATTTACATTTTCTATTTTAACAACCATTACTTATTATTCTAGGCTTCCCTTAATCATCTTCTCCTTTTTGTATAATAGTAAACCAGTGAAATCCTTCATATTTTTCTTTGCTGCGAAAATTCCAATCACAGTACTGCTAGTACCTTTTTGATGCTAACTGGATTGTTTTCCTAGCACAGCATATTATGATAAAAAACAGCAAAAAGTTGAAAACAGAGATTTATTTGCATTAGCACATAACTTTCCTCATAATTTCCCCTTTCCAACTCAATTGTGAGATAAAGTTAACTGTGATACTTAAACAAAGTGCAGAAATTTTGGTGTGCACAATGTAAAAGAGTTTATGTTTTAGAACATAGTGCCCTTGTGATTTTAAATAAGAAATTCTGCCTATATTCATTTCACTGCAAGAACTATGAAATTCAAAATTCTTTCTAAAAAAAGAAGGCATTATCAAAAAACCTTAACAGGAAGAATTCCTCATTCTATATGTTACTTTCAAAATAACAATGAGAGATTAATTAATATTTTCCATTTTTAATAAAAGTCCATGGGAGTTGCACCAAGATAAGGACTGTCGAATTCACCAGTCCTTACCATATCTCAAAAGTGCAGTGAGAGTATTATTTAGAACACATTCATTAGATTTTTCCCAGGAGTCCTATGAAGATTTCCTTGGCTTAGTTTCCCAAAAACCTAACCACATATCAAATGCCAGGATTTTGTTGGCCCTGCTCCCAGTTATCAGTTTCAGACATTTGGCTAACCTCCCTGACTAACACAAAGCTTAGACACTGTGCTTTCCCACATGTTTTCATCTGGAAAGCAGCCCACACAGATGATGGCAAATTGAGCAGCTGAGCATATTTGCAGGAAACACTGAAACGTAGCATAGCTGTCTCCAAGGATTCTCTGGCAAGGAAGCACGTAGATGGGTATTTCTACCTTTGTTTCATATATATGTTGCATCTTCCTTGCTCATCTATTTTATTGTGTGCCCCAAACCAAGTAATTTCATAGAATTTTTTTATCAAGACATTTTCTTGAAAGTTTTAGTTTTAGATCTTCCATTTGTCCAAAAAATTATCCAACCCCCAACTCTGTTAAAAAAAAAAAAATATTTATGTAAACAGCTATTTAATTTTTAAGAGGAATTACAGTACACAAAGTTATTCTGCATCAGGCATTTTTGCTATGTTGAATGAATGTTGTGGACTCCAAGATAGGCAGTTATCATGCTGAGCAGTCAGGCCCCTTCACCAGACATGATGGCTTCATTGTTACTTTAGCTATAGACACCTTCAATGAATTATTCTGCATTAAAAAGGTCCTACTGTCAAAGCTGTTACATCCCTAGAATGCTTATTTTAGCATGTTTCGTTAAGAATACTTTTTGGGAAAAAAAAAGAAATATCAAACTACTCCATTTCATTGTTGCGTACATGAAAGAGCAGTTCTAACATTTTGACTTTTAAAGACTGCATTCCAAGCTTAAGCTCTTTATGCACCATTTTCAAACTTACAAAAGTCTTTAATTAAGAGCCTTCATTGAAATGATTCATTTAAACTTTACCCAAAATCTGATTCTTTTGTTTGCACATCATTGTTGGGAATTCACATTTTCATCATAACATGGGAAAAATAGTGTCCTGCTTCAGAATACTGTGATTACTTTGAATGTCATCATACACTGCTCTTGATGAGAAGATATAACATTTTCAATTTTAAAATTAGTGTTTCCTTTTTGTTGCTTCACATCTATCTCCTTCACTTACAAAGTAAATACAATGTTCTCCAGGCCATTCAAGTCTAATTTGGTGGTTTAGGCACATACTTATTTTCATTATCTCTTCCAAGAGTGAATAAAGACAGGCTAAACAATATTTCACAAATGATGTCCGAAGTCTCCACTTTTTGGCGGATGGTCCTTATTTTTCCTTTCCTCAGTGAAAGAAAGTTGTCACATTGCATACAGAACAAGCTATGCTTGCACTATTTTAAGACCACATACACAACCTTGTATGGCAGCCAAGGTTGATTTGAACTCTAATTTCACCTTCTTGAACTAGTTCTTATTTATTTTTTTCTTTCCTATATCTCCTTGTTAGTCACTCCGACATTTTTGTGGTTTTATTTTCTTTGAATCCATGCCCCAGTTCATTCTAACACCTTTCCTTTTGTAATGGTGTTATTGTTACAGAGACATTATATTAAGGGCTCTGTCATTTGTAGAGATTCATGAGTATCCACGGGTTTTTTTTTCATTCCAAAATGTCTGGATTGTAGAAGACAATTTAAATTTTGATGTATTGTGCTGCTTTCATATTTTCTAGAAAAATAACTTAGTGTATTCTTTATTTAAGAATCTGAGAAATGACTTTTCTTTTTTTAAAAAAAATGGACTCTAATCAGCTAGAGAGTTTTATTGACTATTTAGTTCACTTGCAGACCTCAGATGAGAAGAAAGAGATTAAAAACATATTTACAGATGAAATAGATTCATTTTTTAAATCAGCCAAAACTGATTTGAATCAGTAAAGCACATTGTAATTCTAACTAAGAAAATGCTCTTAATATAAGTAGCAATAAATTTCCATAGATTACAGCAGCTCTCAGTGAAGATGAGATATCCAATACAAGTAATAAATAATCATAGTCTCAGTATAGAGGAATTTGTTTACTTTTTTCCTCCTAGTCCTAAATAGCAGCATGTAGACACCTAATGTATTCAAAAAAGACGGGCACACCTAATGAACTCTGACTTTTTGTTTGCTACAGAATGTAATGGGCACCACTGATAAGAGTGACACGAAGTCTCAGAAAAGATATATAAATGCAAGGAAACTAATATCCAGAGGCAAACTCCTTACTTAATTCTTATATATTTTATTATACTGAGCCCAAATCCCAAAACACCAGTGCAATTTGGATCAAAAATTGGCCTTTACAGATCAAGAGAGCCCACTCATGTCAGTCTGTGCTGGGCAAGGTCAATGACATTCCTCAAATATCCAAGAAGGGTGTGGGAAATACAAATTAAATATAAGTATCCAAAACTAGTTTGTGATTGCATGCCTGGGTGGAATAAAACTCTACTCTTTCTGGAATTAAATTTGTCATTTAGTAAGATACATTTCATTCACAGCAATGTGAATTAGTGGTAAAGGTAAAGTTATTTCTCTGCAGAGATCGACTGTCATACTACTTTGCTATAGCTGCTAAATATAATCCTAGGTCTCTGAATTTTCACATCTGCTTATTTTGGCCCTTCCATGTTATTAAGGGAAATATGCTTTCCCTTATCCAGAAGATTTTCCGCTTTTCCCAGCAGTGAGTTTTTCTTATATATCACAAGCTTATAGAATGGTAACATTCCTAAAGTATCTAGGAAACAAATTCGGCTGTGCCTTCTAAGAGAGACATGGATCTTCTTAAGGCTGAAGCTGCAAAACCACTTTATGCTGTCAAACTATTTTTTTCCTGATCGATTTTATTGTTGGGAGTAAGTGTTGTAATCTCCTACTTTTTCATGCATCAGCTTTGTATATCACCAGCAGTGATAAATTTTTCTTGCAGCCTTACCCGTGTATCAGCCACTTCAGATTGCACATATATCTTATCTTTGACTGCCCTTTAATAATGTAGCTAAAAATTTTGCAGGTAGAAAAACAGTAATCACATGATGAACGTGATTCTGCATTTGGATCCTATGGTCATTTACAACTTTCTGGAGTAATCACAAAGCAATTACTCAGCTACTAATCTGTTTCAAGTCTGTAGTGCTTTAGACTTACAGCCTTATATCTGCCTATGCTCAATCTTTTCCAACTCATAACTGCAGCCAAACTTTCTAGAGTGTAGAATGATCTTTCAATTTTGTTTCTTTACATCATGGCACTGTTCCACAGTGCACTCAATTAGCAATACACTAGAGCACATAAACTAGTTCCTAATCTGACCATAGATGTCAGCTACTGCTCTCATTTGTTCAGGTAAGATATAGAAAAGGTATAAAATTTTACAAGAGTGTATTCAAAAAAGATTTGTGAGGAAAAAATACCAGGACTTAGTAACCTCTTTGTGGATTTTAAGGCATCCTGTTTCATGTCATTGAAGCACATATTATAGGTCTTTATGTAGAATCTCAATAGTAGGCCAAATCCCAATTAAAATTCAATCTAGCTATGGCCAGAAAAGGCAAGAAAGAAATTTTTCTGTAAATACATTAACAACAGAAGGAGGACCAGGAAGAATCTTCATTCTTTGTTGGATGCAGGGGGAAACATAGTGACTAGGGACAAGGAAAAGCTGAGGCACTTAATGCCTTCTTTGCCTCAGTCTTTAACAGCAGAGCTAGTTGTTTGCTTGGTAGCCAGTCCCTCAAGCTGGAAGACAGGGATGGGGAACAGAAGGAGGCCTCCATAATTCGTGAGGACATGGTTAGTGCCCTACTGCACCACCTAGACATACAAAAGTCTATAGGCCCGGATGGGTTACACCCAAGAGTGCTGAAGGAGCTGGTGGATGTGCTTACCAAGACACTCCTCATGATTTATCAGCAGTCCGGCTAACTAAGGAGGTTCACATAGACTGGAGACATAGATTAGCAAATGCGACACCCATCTACAGGAAGGGCTAGGAGGAGGATGCAGAGAAATACAGACCTGCCAGTCTGACCTTGGTGCAAGTGGAGGTCAGGGGAAAAAATTGGGTACCATAACACGCCATTTACAGGACAATCAGGCAATCAGAATCAGTCAGCATTTGTCCATGAAGGGCAGGTCCTGCTTGACCAACCTGATCTCCTTCTATGACAAGGTGACCCACTTGGTGAATGAGGGAAAGGCTGTGGATGTTGTTCACCTGAACTTCAGCAAAGTCTTTAATACTGTTTCCCACAGTATCTTCATGAAAAAGCTCTCTGCCCTAGGCCTGGATGGGCACATGCTGTGTTGTATCAAACACTGGCTGAATGTAGAGAGTGATAAGGTCTCTCCTCAGCCTCCTTTTCTTCAGACTAAACAACCCCAGCTCCTTCAGCCATTCCTCATAGGATTTATTCTCAGGACCATTCACCAGCTTTGTTACCCTTCTCTGGTCCCACTCCAGCATCTCACTGTCCTTCTTATACTGTGACACCTAAAACTGAAAACCAGAAAGTGATGGTGAACAAAGTTAAATCCAGCTGGTGGCTGGTCACAAATGGTGTTTCCCAGGGCTCAGTGCTGGCACCACTCCTGTTTACTATCTGTATCAATCATCTTGATGAGGAGATTGAGAGAACGCTCAGCAAGTTTGTAGATAACACCAAACTAGGTGGGAGTGTTGATCTTGAGCATAGGCAGGTTCTGCAGAGGGACCTGGACAGGCTGGATCAATGGGCTGAGGCCAATCACAAGGGCTTCAACAAGGCCAAGAGCTGGGTCCTTCACTTGGGTCACAACAGTCCCAGGAAATGCTACAGGTGTGGGGAATAGTGGCTGGAAAGCTGCTTGGCAGAAAGAGATATGGAGGTGTTGAATGTCAGCTGGCTGAACATGAGCCAGCAGTGTGCCCAGGTGACCAAGAAGACCGACAGCATCCTGGCCTGCATCAGGAATAGTGTGTCCAGCAGGACTGGAGAAGTGATTGTTCCACTGTACTCGGCGCTGGTGAAGCCGCAGCTTGAGTACTGTGTTCAGTTTTAGGTGTCACAGTATAAGAAGGACAGTGAGATGCTGGAGTGGGACCAGAGAAGGGTAACAAAGCTGGTGAATGGTCCTGAGAATAAATCCTATGAGGAATGGCTGAGGGAGCTGGGGTTGTTTAGTCTGAAGAAAAGGAGGCTGAGGAGAGACCTTATCACTCTCTACAACTACCTGAAGGAAGATTGTAGAGGGGTGGGTGTTGGTCTCTTCTCACAAGTCACAACTGATAGGACAACAGGCATCGAGTTGCTCCGCAGCAGGTTTAGCTTGGACATTAGGAAAAAACTCCTATACCAAAATGGTTACCAAAGACTGGAACAGACTGCCCAGGAAAGTGGTTGAATCGCCATCTTTGGATGGTTTTTAAAGACCTCTAGATATGGTGCTTATGGATATGGTGTAGTACTGGCCCTGGTAGAGTTAGACAATGGTTGGACTTGATCTTAAAGGCCTTTTCCAATCACAGAAATTCTGTGTGATTCTGTGAAATACAACCTATAACATAAGCAACATAGTAAAATTGAAAACTACTATTCAAAATCAGCTGCAAGTATTTTGAAGACTCTGTCAAGAATCTTAAAATAAGCTTAAAATAATATTTCACCGTGCTCTCTCAATCTGTATTCTTGGCATAAATGAGAATTTTCAAATAGGGAAAAAAAAAAAAAAATAGGGAAAAAAAACCTGTGCAAAACGTTCCTGAAACCATAAGTTAAGCTAATAGTGGATACAGGAGAAAGTATTTAAAGGATATGGAAACTAATTAACGAACAAGTCCAGATTTCAAATGTAGTTTTTCTATAAACATATTTATGTATTTGTATGTAGGTCTTTCTACCTTTTATAGTAAATTAAGTTTTAAACAAGAAAATCATAGATATCACTTTCTACACTGGGAAACTGGATGTGTCAATGAGTTTTCACAGAGTTAAAATACAGCAGAATGAAGAAAAACAGAAAAACTCTACAGCATTTCGCAAAATGTTAGAGGGAGCTATTGGTTTAAAATAGTAGGAATAAGCATTAATAACCTAGTGGCAATAGTTGCATTCCTTAGCTCTTGTACATAGTGTTCAAGTTCAACAGTCACAAATCCATAACTAAACTCAATCCTTACAACAATCTCTAACAGTAACTAGTCAAATTAATATTCAGTTGAGATTTCTTCTAAGTTAGGAGAAATCAAAAGAGCTACAGCTTTTACTGGAAATGACTGACAGATGGTATTTTCTTACTCCCCATTCTGTCAGAACCCTGACCACAGCCCCCTTCCTACAAGTTCTGTAGGCTGAGTTAAAGCAGTCAGACTGAAGGCATTTAGGCAAAGGTTATCTCCATCACTGAGAAGAAGCCAGAAGCTTGGGATGCCTTCTCTCTCTGAGAAGTTGTTTCTTAGCAGAGTCTGCCCCTGTCTCCCCCACCCTGAGCCACGTTACAGCTGCTCAGTAGCCATGTCTGTGCCTAGGCTCGTACTGCCTTAATCCTGACCCAACCTGGACAAAGGGACATGACTTTCTGGCCTGGTCTCAGACCTACCTTGCCCCAGTAGACTTACTAGGCTACCACTGCACCAATGCTGTCACTGGTCGCTGAATGTCATGTTGATCCTGACCCTGAGTTGCTGCCTCAGTGCTATGGCTGCTTGTCAGGAGAGGGTGTTACTCTGCCTGCCTTTCATTCACCCTTGGCTCCTGGTTCCTATCCCATCGTCAGCAGCCAGATCTTGCTCCTCCCTTACATCTTCATTCAAATTCTAGGCTAATATTTGTCAAACAAAATATTTACATACAAAACATGCAATAACTTGGCTTTATACTGGGAATTCAACAGTGCTGTAAGGAAGGTGGTGCAATTGCAATTTGTTTTGGGTAAGTAGAATTCAGATGAGCAGCTTGATTGACCCCTTCTGGCTGATGGAAACAGGGATAATTTTCAATCCTTCCTGTCCTAACTTTAGTAGATAACCAGTTTTTGAGGTCAAACAGCTGAAGTTCAGTAGGTCTTTTGTTAGAATTGGTAGTGGGAGAAAAAGCAGGAAGGATGTTTTGTCTTTTAGCTTGATGCCAATCTGCCCCCCAAAACTGGGTAATTATTTTTTTCATTCCATTGTGGAATTGTTTCTTAAACACAGACTATTGTGACAATTTGCCACATGTCAATATATGCCTTAAAAAATTGCCATACTGATCCTCTTACTAGAAAAGG
Source organism: Baryphthengus martii (assembly GCA_013396935.1). Lineage (NCBI taxonomy): Eukaryota > Metazoa > Chordata > Aves > Coraciiformes > Momotidae > Baryphthengus > Baryphthengus martii. The sequence continues at coordinate 17,107 of VWZK01009430.1, forward strand.
TTCTGTAATTAAGTTCTGGTTCAGTTCCTATATTTTAGCCCATCTTTGATATTTTGTTTCAGAAGGAAGTGTTTGTTTGAGGTAGGCGTGCTTTTTGAGGCTTTTAATGACTTATTATACTAAGAATTTTAGAATGTAGTCGCAAATATGTCTCAAGGATGCATCATTCATTAAATGAAATTTAATCCTTTCAGCCTTAAATAAAGACTTGCACTGTGAAAGATACTCTCCCTGATCCCTTTTAAAGGCAAGTTTTCTGGAACAAAATAAGCATAAGGATGTGAAGGAAAAAGTATTATAGTGTTGGAGCTGGAGATTACTTTAGACTGAAAAGAGGTAAATCAGCTGTTAAAGAGCATCATGTTAGTGAAGCTGATCAAAAAACAGCTAAAACAAATTTAAACCACTCGAGGCACCTGAGCTAGCTATATGTTATGTCTGTGTGGCTCTCCAGAGTGCTTTGTAGTAACACTAGCTCACAGTCAGCACTCTACTCTACTTGGACCAACAAATCACAAGCTAAAACAAGTACAGGCTTAGGCAGGTCCTGAGACCCTGAACTTCAAGGTCAATACAGAGCCTGTGGCTTTGCATTAGACCTGGTAGCAGTCATACATACTGCACTATATTTTCAACATGACCTAGCTGTCATTATGAAATCTCAAAGGGGAAAAATAAAGCTTATTGCACATGCAGTGTTTTCTTAAAAGAAAAGAGTATCTGTCTTGAAAATAAAAACAATTTAAAAATCTAGAAAATAATATTGATTTGGATTATTATGCTATTTTCCTATGAAAATTGTGAAAAAAAAAAAAGTCTTGACAGTTTTTCTCTATGAACCTGTTGGCACATGCAGACCCTTTATTGCCTCATGAAGATATAAAATATTAGATCCAGAAAAAAAGCACAAATATTCACATTTTGACAAGACAGAAATAAAACATTAAAGCCATTGTTTGGTGACAGATGATTAAAAGCAGTAGAAAAGGCTGGAAAAGATATGTGCATAGACAGCCTCATTACTGAGATGAATAAAATTGAAGTAATAGATAAGAAAGTACTGAGAAAACTATTGGTTGGGGTGTGGGGGTATTTTTATTTGGCTTTATTTTGTTCCCTCTCCTCCCTAACCCTCTTAGATTAATCAATTTTCATGTCACGATTCTGAAAGGTGTGAGATTCTGAAAAGAAATAATGATTCGGTTTAAAAACTCCTGGCTAATACCACTTTCATTTCAATGGTACAAATCTATAGATATGTTGTATGGACCTGATAATAGTTTTGTAACAGTGAGAAGAAAGAAATTGCATGGGAATCCTGATTTATGAGGAAACTTCAAGTAAATCCTATATTTTTGAGTATAAAGTGCTTTCAGACTAAGACCCTGAGGAATATTTGATTCTTTAGTTTTATGCAGTGAAGCAGATTTGAACTGTACTTAACAAGCAGAATTGCATTTGAATTGCTTTAGGGAAAAAAAATCAGTTTTGATCTCTTTATTACTTGTAATTTAATGTGTTCAGAAGTGAAACTGTTCAAGAACATAATATTCAACATAGAATGCTGAGTTTTGCATTGTATAAGACATAAAATTTATACATTGTGGGAAAGCCTAGGGCAAGTGTGCTTTCTAAGATCTAATTTGCTGCAACATAGTCTGGACTTCTTAGTGGAAATTTGAGTTTAGTCAAATTTGTGCAGTAGCATTGCACTTACTTTTCTCATTTATGATTATGTAAGCAGAAAGAATCTACAATATGTAAGTATGACCTTCAAATACATTATAACTTCATACTGCATTTACACCACTCTTCTACATTAAGGAAATGGAATAAAAAGATTAGATATTTGTATAGCTGCTACCTGAGAAGTGCTTGAATTCATTGAATTGACATTCAACTTTTTTTATTAATTGAATTACCACAGGCTAAGTGAATGAGCAGAAATATTACATATCTTTAAACTGTTTCAGTTATAGTTTTTTTTCATTTAGTAATTTGACTTCTTACATTGTTTTTGCTGCAAGTTCAAATGCAAATATCTGTAATAACATAGCCATAATACTAATAATTGGATTATGCATTGAAAAGACTCCTGAAGAATTACATTTGATACAAAACTAGATTTAGTACAGAATTCTAATAGCTAAGTGCCTGCAAGCCTATAAAATCTAATACTATATTATCTGTTGGCAAAACTGCATTCTGTCTGACAAAGGGTTTTTACCTCCTTTTTGTTCCTGTTATTAAATAAAAAAAAAAAAAATAAAAAAAAAAGGTACAGAAATATTTCATGTTATTTTTCTCTAGGTAATTTATTGATTTAGCAAACCTTTATTAAGAATGTCAATCTCACACAGATTATCATATTCTAAGAAGCTAGTCTCCCATCTTTCAAATGAAACCAAGAAAATATGTCCAAACTTCATGTTGTATGCTCCTGTACAAGAAGCAGTACCTGAAAATAGTATGCAGCATCTGATGTTTGTGGCTCGTTATCTAGCATGCTGACTATTCAGTCTGCATCATAGCAAGTTCTGTCCTTGCTACATAATGGCCTCAGTAACTTTTCATCAACTTATGCCCAATTGAAGCTACAAAGAAGATTTTGAAAACAGTTCATTATACCTAACATACTAGCAGATGAGGTTGAAAATGAGCTCTTCCTTTAGGACAGAAGATATCAAAGCAGTGACTAGGAGGTGAAACACCCAAAACTATTGTTGCAGTCAGTATTCAGCAGGCAGACATACAGAAAGGTTGAAGTTGGAAGGGACATCTGGAAGTCATCTTGTTCAAAATCCCTGCTCGGGTAGGGTCACCTGCAGCAGATGTCTACCAAGGCCCATGTTCAGATGGCTTTTGAAAATTTCCAAGGATAGTGATCCTACATCATCTCTGGGCAACGTTTTCCAGTGCTTGGTCACCCCTATAGTGAAAAACAGGTTTTCTTATGTTCAAGATGACTTTTTTGAGTTTTAGTTTGCGCCTGTTGCCCTCTGGTCTTGTCACTAAACAACACTGAAAAGAGACTGACTCCATCTTCTTTGCATCGCCCCTTCACAGATTTGTATACATTGATAGGATCTGACCTGAGCCTTCTCTCTGCTAAGCTAAGCAACTCTACTTTATCATCCAGATAACTAATAAAGGTGTTGAATGTGACATATCTCATGTCCCTATGACCTAATTTCCGTGGTATATTTCAGGGTCCCATGTGAGTAGGGGTTTCCATGGGGCCAGGCATGGTAGGGACTCCCTAGAGAGGGCAAGACGTCAGCCAGACCCCTTCCTGCTGCTCCTGGCCACAGAGAATGGCAGGCTGGAGAACAGTGAGGCGTAGCCCCAGAAGAGGACATCAGACAGTTCTGCAGGTCTGAGGACAGACTGAGTCCAGGCTGTGATGTCAGCCTGCAGGTGAGTGTACACAGAGTGAAATATAGCCCCAGCTTGACTGAAACAACTTCATTAAAAAATTGCCATTTTGAAAAGGACAAAAGCAGCACTTGAGTAAATCTACTCTCCACATAGTCATGTAAGATAACTTTTTAGTATAGAGGAAAATTGTCTTTTCTAGTCCTTTCCAGCATAACTTTTATATTTGAGGTAAAACCTGGTATACTAGCATAATTATCAAGGGCCGCATACTAAGTAAGTATATTTTTCAGTTCCCTCATGACAGAGTAAATAAAATATATTTGAACAGATGTTACTCCATGTCACAGCCTCCACGTGACTTGTATATGGGTAATAACACATTCACCCTTTCCCTATTCTTGAAAACAGACAACGGCTATGCTGGTTCTTCACATAAAGTACTTTTGTCAGTCTTTGTATGTGTTGTCAATAGTCACTTCAAATTCCTGGATTAATTCACAAAAACAAAGATAGTAGGATATCTGATACTAAAGAAGGCTAGAAAACCAGTCAGAGACCATTATACCTAAGCTTATTGAATAAATTAGAATTTTTCCAGCCATACATATTGTTAAAATAGGTCTGCTTCAGAGGGAAAGATAAGGAAGACAGCCTTCAAATTTTAAAATGTGGATCTTTTATTTAGCTGTATGTGTTGCTGCTGGATCTCTAAAAAAATAATCAGTGAAGGTTAAAAATGAGATAATGCCTGTATGGTTTTCGAAAACTGATTTATGACACTCTTTATGTGGGGATTCAAAGAATTGTTTTAATACTACAACCATTCTTTAACCAGGGATTATTTATGCACAGATAAGGACTGCTGAAACTAAATCAGAATATATCAGCAATTACATCCTTTCCTGCTAACATATCTTCCTTTTCTTCTGATCAAGCCTATCGCAATATTTGTCCAAACAAATGTGAAGTTAGGGCACAACTCATACATCTGGTCAGATTTCACTAGCGCAATTCAGGAGCATACTTCTTGAACGGAAGAGAACCGTGAGCAGTAAATAACTATAGTCTAAGTAGAGATTTGGCAGAACGTCGAAACTGTATATGCAGGGGTTGTTTTGTTTTGTTGTTTTTTTTTCTCCTCTCATTTGAAAGGATCTGTGATCTCTGTAGCTATCTTACCTGCTGTGTTCTTCGCAGACCTTTTTGCTTATAAACTTTGAAGCTGGCCCTAGGGTTACAGGTTAAGATGAAATTGTTAGAGAAAGTGCTGAATTTGCTCTTTCTTTCTCTCAGAAGTAATTATAAGCAATTTGGTCGCCATTATGATTATAATAATACAGGTCTGTAGCAGGAAAATGAAGTAAAAATTTATTTTAATACCTGCCAAAGCGGTTTCCAGTCTTTTCAGTGATTTTCCTACCATACGCATTAACTTTTACACATCTCAGTATTAAAAATTAGGACAATTTATTTAAGAAATTACATTGTACCCAACTGCAGCATGCATGAATGATGATTATTCACTCAGCCATGAGGTTTAAGGATGGAACTGTTTGCCAGGGATGGAAGACAGAGCTTTCATTTTGAAAATAGAATCAAGTCAGCCTTAAAATTCAAGACCTCTGAAGATTAAGCTGTCTAGCTTAATCAGAGGGAAGGCTGAGGGATAAATTCTACATGAATATATATATGTATATACACATAACTATAACAGATAGGACAGCTGTTTAACTTTGAAGACAAAGTGTCGATACAAATCCAGCAATTAAGAGCCAACTTTTAGACTAGTATTAGAAACAGAAATAAATGTTCCAGTGTTGAGATATTTAGATATTTTCAGAGTAGTGTAACTTGCAATCATTTGACAGCACAAATATTTCAAAGGGATACTTCACTCCCCAAAATTTTATAACCTCTGTACATGGTTTTAATGGATATAGGACTGCTTTGGATTATTTGGACCATGAAATCTTTTAATCTCTGATTCCTCGTTTTCATCATCTTCCAAGACTACTGGGGAAAACAAAATTTAATGCATTGACATTTTAAAGTTTTTCATACTTACATCTATACGTTAAACTAGTAACAAAATCAAATTTCATGCTTCAGAGCTTTAGCCAGTCATCAGTAAAGAGAAGAAGTACCTTGTGTTGAAGAGCAATTGGTTATTTCTCATGTTCCTCTGAAGAGTCAGATGCTAGCTGCAACTCTAGACTGGAAGAAAAGATAGATATATAGAGACTTACAAAATATTTTTCAGTGTATCTACTGACCTGTTCAAGGTCATGCCGATCACGAGATATTTATTCAAGTAGGTAAAATTCTCTGTTCAGCCTGATGGGGAGTAGGAAGATTTTTGCCAAATTCTTAATTCTCTCTACAACAAAATGAGTACATGATGAGAATAAATCACTCCTTGACAAAAAGTTAAAACACAGCTCAGTTTTGTTTGGATTATCTGGATATATTTCAGATAATAAAATCCTACCACTGTTAAAATCCTGGAGCAGAGGAGCACATGCAGTCCTCCCTTGATGCCACGACCCACTCAGGAAAAATGCATCCTATCGTTACACCTATGAGCTGTAAGAAAGAAAAGATATCAACACTTGCAGCACTCAGATCAAAAGGCTGGCAGCTGTGGTGGTTGGCCTTGCAAAGCTGCCAGATGCCCACCCAGCCACTCTCTCACTCCCCCTCCCTAGGAGGGCAGAGAAAGAAAATAAGATGGAAAAGCTTCTCATCTGTTAATGTCTCTAGACTGTTAATAGGGACATTATTGGAAAAGCACATGCTACTGTAAAAAAGATTCTTTATGATTCTTTCCACAAAGAGAATAAAGAACATGGTATATGAATTTCTGCTGATAACTATGAATTTTTATAAAGGAAAAGTGGCTGGTAACATAAAATAATAGGTACCATCTATTACCATGTTCCGTAATGCAAGTAGCTTATGATGATGCTATCAATAAAATTCTGAAGTGAATTTTACATATAAAGTATTGTCAGTTGAAAAGACATTATAGTCCACTTAGAAACAGGACTATGGTGCTCAAGTCCTGACAGAAATTAAGTATATTTTAATATTTATCTTACTGCCATAAGAAAAATGCCATGCTTGCAGTGTCATTACATTATCGATAAAAATTCATAAACTTAATCTAGACAAACCTTTAATAACTTAAAAGGCTTCATTTGAGACCATGCTTTTCTTCTTTTCTTTTTTTTTTTTTTTTTTTTTTTTTTTTTCCCATTTTTTTTTTT
>VWZK01009430.1:23757-44756 GCA_013396935.1 Baryphthengus martii
TTCATATGCCATATTCTTGTTTTTCATTTCGTTTTGGTTTTAAATTTTATTAGTAGATCTATAGGAAATGATGGAATGACAAATGTTTCAATACTTTCAACTCAAGACAGACAGGAAGTTCTCAAATAAATAGTAATACATATTCTATCACGGGGAAAGAAAAAGTGACTCTTCAAGTGTGTCACATTCAAGAATAGCAACTTAAGATCAGATGCATTTTCTTATGTTTTGTTAAATCGATATTATTTGTTCTATTAATTTGATATTGTTTGCCTTTGCCTATGAAAAGTAGAAATGTAAACTGTCTCCATATAAACATATCTAGAGACCACAAGCATAGACACAGGTGCAGGGTAAATGAAGTCTTAAAGTTAGAAAGAGTTACATAACCACACACATGGATGAGTTCTTAAAACAGACATGTACAATGTAAAGTCTTATCTCACATGTGTGAATGAATGGTAATAGAAAAATTATCAACATCACATAGCCATCCCTTCTGTCCGAAGAAATTAGTGAAGGCTTAGTGAACTCTGTTATTACAACTATTTACAGAAGCTGAAAGAATATCATGTCATTTTTACAGATAATTTTCATTTTTATTTAATTTATACTATTAAGAAGAATTTTGGAACCACTTCCCATCTTCAGAAATCAGGAGTATCATGTAAACATTCTTTAGTAGGTAATGATCACTGGTGTAATTTTTTCTGTGATGTCTGAGGCAGGATTTCAGATTATCTGTGATTTTAATAAGTAACTTCCAAAAAAGTTATAGTATCAGTGTCTCGTGTCATCTAGAATACCTATATACTTTTGACCTGAAAAATGCCCTTTGTGGCAGCATCTTGTAATTTTTTTTCAAGTTCTATCAACAGATCTAATAAGAGACATTTTCCGCACAAGCCTTCCTTTAGTGTCTAGCTTGTCTTTGTTCAGAAGCATCATACATCTGAATTTAATACATTGTAATTAATTGTGGCCAGAAGCATATATGTAAATGTCAATGCTGAAGCTTAACCTTTTTCTAATATTGTTAACTATATATTGGCATCTGGCTTTCCTAGCCCATTTTCTGAGAAAATGTAAATGGTTTAACCCTCCTGGCAGGGAATTTCAGCATGCATAATAGAAGAGAGAGACAATAATACACAGTGCTCCTGTAGTGGCTAATAGAAGTAGCAGACAGCCCAAAGCTTCATGCTTATCTGCTGCTTTCATTCGGGAGCCAAATGATGTTTCCTTCTGTTCCCAACTGATAACAAGTACAAAATACAGGCAAAAATAACTTTGGGCCAACTACATCCCCATAAGAAAAGAGAAAAACAAATTGTTGGGCTGATTGTTAAGAAGGTGGTGTAAGTGTTCATAGGTTTGCTGAGACTGAAATGTGTAGAGTTGGAGGCTAAGGGAAAGGGAAACTGAGTTCTAGAAAACAAGAGGAGGAGAGAAGCCAAGAAAGGACATAGGAAAAGATGAAATACATTGAAAAAAAACATAACAATTAAAGAAGAAAAAGAGATTCTGAGAGAAAGAAGTTAGTTCCTTCGTTGGAATGGAAAATGTGCACCCAGGTAATTTTTTCCTACAGAAGTCTAAGTATTGGAGAAAAATCTCATGGTGGTGTTGCCACAAAGGTTTTGTTCTCCAATTTCAAGATAGGAGTAACGAGATTACTAACCCTTAGCCTTTGCTGATGATTCAGTATTTAGTTAATTTTCATTTGTCTTCTGTGGTCTTCTGCCTTGGGGAATTCCAGGCCAGAGGTTTTTTTTTGAAATTTACCTTTAAAACAATTTCTCAAAAGAAAATATCAATCATCAGTTGCAAAGTGCAACTTGTGAGGTTATAAACAACAAAAACAGTTCATGATTAAAGCACCTCAGAGAGATTTCACTCTCTCTTCCAGGTTCCATATATTTGCCTTTCCAGTCTAAACAAGAAGGCACACTTGTATTTGTCTAGTCTATTCTTTTGGAAAGATTGTTGGGTGTTTGTCATCAAATGCTTTTGGAATGCTCCTTCCGGGGAAAAAAAAAAAAAAAAAAAAAAAAAAAATTTTAAAANAAAAAAAAAGTTTTGAACCTCAAAAACATTACAACAGTTGGAAAAAAGTTCTAGTTCAGTTCTATTCTAGATGACTACTCATGGTCAAATCTACAGGCTTCATGAATTAAATTTGTTTGTCCTGAACAGTATTTGTATGTATGAATAACTTCCCCTAAAACCGGTACTGAAGGAAAGAGTAGAAAAAGTCTTATTAGACTGAATTTACTGTGTCAGTCTGCTACCGCAGAGTGTTCGTAAAATGATGTATATTTTGCATTCCATGGAATTATATTAACTTCCTGTGTCTAAGAAGAAATTTCGTTCTTTGTATTAGAATTAGAACACAGTAGAAGGAGTTTTCAGGTGTTAGGAAATTACATCATACTAATTTCATAGGATTATTTTAATTGTTTATAATGAATGAATCCTTGACCAGCTAGATGACAGAAGTGTTATTGAAATAACTTTTTTGTTTCGATCACAGTTGTTTTTTTGAAGAAATAAAGATGTGTCATTTACCTTTAAGCAAATAGCATTAATACATAAAGTAAGATTAGTACATAACATGCTTTACTTCTCTTAGATGGTTACACTGTAAATGGAAGGTCACAAATTTGTCAAATGTGCAGTGCATCTCCAACCAGCATTTTTATATACTGTTATGGAACTAACTACATACTATTAACCATTCCTCTTGGCCTTATTGTAACCAATTATTGATTCTTAAATTGTATACCTTGTAGGGCAAGGAATGCTTATGGAAAAAGACCTGAAACTTTAATAAGTCAGCCGTGATTTTCTAAACATTGCTGTCCTGTGCACAGTGCTAGCAAAGCATGCAAACTCACTATAAAGATGTTTTAGGGAAGTGAGTTTGTGAAAAATCATGCCTTCTGTAGAAATTTATCCATTGCATCGTGATACAGCTGAGATGGTGATTTCACTTCATGTTTATTTGGTGTTCTTTTAGTTATCATGTGGTCAGGATGACATAATAAAGTTATTGAATATTATAATGTTATAAATGTAATGAATGACACTTTTTTTTCACATATGCATATCATCATGCATGTCTTTGTCCTTTCTCATACACAGAGGTATGGAAGCTGTGTATCTCAGTACATATAACTGGAAGAGATATTTAAGAAATATGCAGTTTTCTATTTCATCATTAATGTTACTAACATTTATTGTGATGCTTCAGAAAAAAATAGATTTCACAGCTTTCACTTCGTCCACCAAATGTATTGTTATATTGGGAAGCAACCAATTTGGTCAAGCACTGTTTACAGTGTTTATTTACATTTGTGTTGGCCTTTTTTAGAATACAGTAGAAGAGAATATTTCAGTTTGGAGAGATCTACTATGGTTATCTAGTCCAACTACTTGACAAAATCAGGGCTGACCAAATGTTAAAGTATGCTGTTAAGGGCATTGTCCAAATGTCTCTTGAACACTGACAGGTTTGGAGCATCAACCACTTAACTAGGAAGCCTGTTTGACCACCCTGTTGGTAAAGAAATGCTTCTAGGAGGGCATGGTTCCTAGTTGGCTCACTGAGTACTTGTGACGCAAAGTTATCTCCTAAAAACTTCAAGAATTTCCAAGAGCTACTCATCACAGCAGTATGATATTCCCATTTGATGTCTGGGAAGTTGAAATCTCCCATAAAAACAAAGGCTACTGATACAGATATTTCTTCTACTTACTTATGGAATAAATAATAAATCAGTGCTCATACACTCACTGGACAGTAGGTGGAAGACACCTACTACATTTCCTTTGTTTCTCTTCTCCCTAATCCTCACAAGAGGATCTTAATCACACCATCACCAACTGCAAAGGCTGTACAATCAAAGCCCTACCTTATATATAGCACCACATCTTCACCCCACCTGCTCTGCCTACCCCTCCTGAACAGCCTGTAGCCCTCTGTCTCAACACTCCTATCATGGGACTTATTCCACTAAGTCTCACTAATACCAATAAAATCATAGCTCTGGATACTAATCAACACTTCGAGTTTGTTTCTTTTATTGGGTGCATTGGTGTACAAGCATTTCACATACACTCCTGAGCCTTTTATGATCCCCACGAGCATTACAACCCTCAGGCAGTGCCATGACAATCCTTGGTTTACGTACTGCAATCCTATTGGTATTCTCTTTCCCCTCGATTCTAATTTAAATCTTTCTTAATCAGTCCTGCCAATTTATACCCACAGATGCTTTTTCCCCATTATGACAGGTGGATCCTCTCAGCCCCCACTATACCTTGTGTTTCAAAGGCATTTCCTTGACTTAAAAACTCAAGGTTTTGGTAGTGGCAACAACCCCGAAGCCAGGTATTGATTTCTTGGATTTGCCGATTTCTTTCAAAGTCTTTCTCTGTTACTGGATTGAGGATCAAGGAAAACACTACCTGTGCTCCTCAGTTTTTTAGCATTCTTCTCAAGGCTCTGAAATTTCTTATGATTGACCTCAGACTTTTTGTTGTTACATCATTAGTACACACATGGAAGAACAGGAATGGAAAACAGTCTGAAGTTTGCATTAAGATTCTTAGTATTGAGGTGACATGCCTAATTAAGGCCTCATGGAGATAGCAAACTTCCCTGAAAATAGGGTCAGGTCTGCAAATGAGTGCTTCTATTCTGCACAGAAGGGCATTACAAGTGACCATAACTCATTATTATTTCTTCTTGGCACTGGTTTTAACGCAAGTTTTGTTGTGAGGACTTGGTCTGTCTGTCTTGGCAAGACTGCCTTCTGTAGGGGTATCTTAGAGGAAAAGGAGGGTGGGATTTTACAGCTCCATGCTGTAACCTTCTTCCATCCCTCCTCATCCCTTTTAACACTCTCTTCTTTCTGCCACAAAACAGATCCCGCATCTGAGTCCATAGTGGCTACATTGAGTTGGCTTGCATGAGTCAGAGATGGCAGAGTGTGGCTCCATTGATCAGTCTCGATCTCATACTCTTGAATACTCCTCAGTCTGCCTACTTAGTCCTGCACATTGGCCACCAAAAAGAATAGTTCATCTATCTGGTCCCATGTCAAGCACAGGCGTGCTTGAAATCACTCTCCACCTCCAGGAATATCCCTTCACACATCCCACAGTTGGAAACCTGAGTGATCATGTGCTTGACCAGGAGGTCTGTGTGTGTGGCTGCATTGATATTGAATATAACAGCAAATTTTAAAAGAATTTTTTTATTGCTAAGTAAATTATTGTTTAGAGCATTTATTTATACACATATTATATCACACATTCAAGGAGAAATCCAGAGCGTAATACTTTATGTTTCCATCCTTCTAATGAACCCTTAATGTGACATAATGTAATGAATGTCTTACTGCACTTGGAAGACAGTGAAAATAAAAAGGAACTAACACAATATTTTGTTCCAGGTGGGAGTAAAAAGCAACTGCTTTCCTGGCCCTTTACAACCTAGTTAAGAATTCGTCTGACAGAATGTTGGCACCAGCTGTGGGTTAGCTGATCAGCCTCAACTCCAAGTAAGTGAAGCCTTACACATTCAGAGATTCATTTCAACCTTAATTTGCAAAGCCTATTGTTTTCGTAACAACAAACATAAATTAAAAATACAATTTCTAAGATCTTGTGAAGCATTTTGGTTTCCCATGTTACGGAATTCAATTTCTTGTTTAAATAAATCTTTAAATTAGTATGTAACTTTATGTTTTCGTAATTTTTTTTTTTTTTTTTTTTTTTTTTTTTTTGTGAAGTAGTAAGTCATAACAGTGTTCACNTAATGACATCACATTCTGATTCTCCTTTCTTTCAAGACAATTGAAAGCACTCCCTTAAAATAACAACAAATTGTTACAAAACATAAATATAGAACATGAACTTATATGCATAAATTCAATGATTAAGAAAATATACATAAATAACAGAAGACAAACGGGAGAGAAAAATGTTAGAAACATTATTTGGGTGCTAATGGACCTTCCTTCCTATTGCCTTTCTCACGGTAGAAAACATGGGAGACAACTGTGAATGAAGTATAGAGTCAGAAGCCTTAGTTTGTTCAAAGATGGTCTCCAAGGCAGTCTGTGAAATCTTCCTTCATGTGCTAGGAGATAAGGTGGCAGCAGTGCTAAAGCCATAAAGCACAAGAATTATACATATACATAAAAAATCTGCAGAAAACTTCTTAACAGAAAGATGTGTAAGACACTAGCTGTATTAAAGCACACCTCTCATTCCTGTAGTCTTAGTTTTATATTATTCATGAACTCTGATATCTCAGTTCACTTAAGATATTTTATTTTCACTGGTATTCTTTCCTACTTTTCTATATCTAGTAGGAGTTCACGGACAAGACGGATGGTATTAAGGATGGTTTTGAATCTGTCAGATCTGCTTTTCATTCACAGTTTAACATACTATAATTTCTCGCTGAAAACCTATTTTTTTCTTTGAATAACTGCTAAGAAACATGAAGGATACTAGCCTGGGAAAAGGAAAGAAGGGGGAGAGGGAGAAAGAAAAGAAGAAAGAAAGACAGTTGTCGAGGGTGGAATATAAATAAAAGATGCTAATGTATGAGGCAGGAAGGCAATTTATGACATTTAAAAAAAAATAAAATAAATATTTAGTCTCATGCTAGTGTCACCGCAAAATAAGCTATTAGCTCACATTATTAGAATGCTTGACAATTTGGAAATTGCTAAAAATATTTATTTTTAGATCTGTTTTCATAGAGATAGTCTAATAGAGGAGCCGAATTCTTCTTAGTGGCTGTGTTAATTTTGGATCACCAATTGCTTCACTGATTATTAGAAATATTGGTAAATTGAATGGATGCTTTGTCTTCTTTGTCCACTGCTATCAAAACCAAGCTAGGCTAGACTTATATACACTATTTGCCACATGAAATAAAATAACTAGGACTCTTCATAGATTCTCAAATATATCAAATAAAATGTGTTCTTTATGACTTCTTTTTAGATCAGACATAGCAGGGAAAAAAAGTTACGTATTCTTGATTCAGGCTGAGAATCATGTTTAAGTGAGAAGTTACTTCTCTTTTAAAACTTTCAACTAGCAATTTACTTTCCGTGAGTGTTTGATGCGTGACTCAAAGTTTTCTGGTGGAGTGAGAGCATTCCTTCAACTATTTGGTGGTTGACAGCTGCATTTAGGAAACCACTCTGTTAATTATAGGCAGTGTATTTTCTCCAAACCTCTATTACTCTTTGAAAGTAAAAATGCCTGGTGCCTAAAGGGAGTTTATTAGCTGCTACTCATAAAGATGATGCCCAGTGACACTTTAAAAATACCTTGAGACTTTGAAAAGAGGACTTTGGTATTACCAATTGCTGGTGAGAGAAAGCAACTAACATGCAAGATCCCATCTGCTTTAGACTATGGCATCTTAGATAAAATGCGAGTAACTGTAAAGTCTGGGTGCAATGAAGAGAACAAATCTTGAGCCTTCTCAAATCTTAATTCTGATATGACTTTCTATGCCATACTAGGAGAAACAAGAAAGGGAAAAGGTCTTTGAGTTGTCTTCTAACAGCGCAAGACCTCTTTTAATAGCTTCATTTTCCACCACTTACGTTTAATGCAGGCCTTTTGAGATAAGCAGCCTGTAATAGACAGAAACAGCACAAAAAACTCCAATAAGTCACCACTTTTCTTGGGATGACTAATGGGAAGTAGCATCCTAAAACAGGGAGAGCCATCTTAAGCCAAAAGGTTATATTTATACACATTATGCAGTAGAGCTGTCTTGATTTCTGCATGAGGTCTAGAACAGCTCCTAAACATTAACAATAATTCCTCCAATTTTTATTTTTTTTATTATATATATATATTTGTCAACAGCCAACCATGAATAGGATACATATCTAGAGAGGGGAAATCTCAGATAGGAGATGTCAGACTAACCTTGTCAGCCCTACTGAGTCTAAAGAGGATGGCTGTGTCTGTTGCCTAGGTATCCTGAAGACTGATAGGCTTGCTTAACATATATAGATTTTCCAGTTGACAACTTACTAGGTTTTGTTAAAATTTTGCATTTGCTTTTGACTTTACCAGAGGCTTTTATGTTAGAAGTGAACTATCAGAGACAATTAATTTTATTCTGTTTTCTGGCACAAATCAGAACTTTTTAGATTTTTAGAAGGCAACCTTAAATTATTAAACACGGAAAGGTTTGTTATTGACAACAGTTTGTGCAAGAACATTTCTTTTAAATTCATGGTCTTATTCTCTACCTAATGTAGAAACTTTTTATATCGTTTAGCTGATATTTCAATATTTTGAAGTAAGACAAAGAAATTGAGTTGTTCTTATTCTCAAGCAGAAAAAAATTTCTGCTTCATAGATATTTGGATATTAAGCAGAAGCGGGGATGCATTGGAGGTTGCCTACCTCTTCAATCACGTGCAGGGTGAGAGTAGCACCAGTACTTCTGTATTAACACATTACATTTTACTGGTTGTTTCATCCATTTTGTTTATATCATCAGGTTAAAATAATGTGTCTCACAAATCCATCTCAAGAGCAAAGAAGCTATATAAACTAGCGGCATACATGCAATTTCAGTGTTGAGCAGTGCACACGCTTCTGTGTTTTATGTACTGTGCTAAACTATATCGGAGTAATGTTTAAAGAAGGAAAAATCTTTTGTCAAGAAACTTCAGTTTAAAAGGAGATAGGCATAATCAGTGGACATGTTGAAAATACTTAGTTGATTGACACTTACTTGATACTTTACAGATTGTGAAATGGCTTCTCATCACCAAAAGAGGTGTATTTATGTGGCATATCAGATGATCATTATTTCTGAAGTGGAAAAAGATGATAATGAAATTATCAGAGTTAATAAGCATAATAATGGGAAAAGAAACAGACTGTAGCATTGTGATATGCTATCTGAATGGTGTGCACATACCTTTGAGGTCATAGTCACTTATATTAATTTTATTTTACTTATTTCTTATGTCAAAGTGAAATAATAAATATAGAAATATCACAATAGTCACATAAGGCAGGTAAGTGGTATTTTAGCTTTTTCACAGCTGCCACGTAAACTACAATGTAGAGTTTGCTCTAGGTCATAGACAGAATATTTAACAAATTCTGGAAAATCCATATCCCTGCAAATCATGCCTGTTCAATGTGATAGCCTTGTTGAGAAGACTAAATAGGCAACAAGGTGCAGACTTGATCCCTCTGGCTTCAGAAAGTCCTTTGGCACAGCTTTTATAGTATATTTGTTGCCAAATTGGTGTTGCATACATTCTCTAGGTGAACCTGCCACGGCAGGGATGTTCGACTAGCTGATCTCCAGAGGTCCTTTCCAGTCCTATCATTCTGTCATTCTGTGATATATGAACCTGACAAGCAGTCAACAATGTGAGTTGAAAATGGTCTGCACTGCTAAGCTCTGTTGTGATCCATAATACAAAGCCAGAAAACAGTAGTTTCTTTCAGAGACCAATATCAGAACCAATATTGTTTAACATTCTTCATTAATGGCCTAAATGATGGTACGGATTTCACTCTCATCATGCTTACAGCTGACACAAAATTCTCATTTCAGAGTGGTCAATCTGCTAGAGGGCAGGCCGGTTGCTCAGAGAAATTATCTGACAGGAACCCCATGAAGGTGAACATAAAGTCCTGCATCTTGGAAATAACAGTAGAGGCTGGGGCTGACCAGCTAAGGAGCAGCTCTGCAGCAAGGGCCCTGGCAGCTCTGGGGAACACTAGACTGGCCCCAAGGCAACAGTACATGCAGCCACAGCACTCCCACATCCTAGACTGCATTAGCGAGGGCACAGCTAGCAGGTCTGGGGAAGTGATCCTGCAGTTCCTTTCACTACCTGTGAGTTAGCATTTGGCACACTGTGCACAGCTTTGGGCGTCCCAATATGAGACAGACATTGATGGAGATAGCCAGGAGAAACACAGTCTGGCGATGAAGGACAGGACATCCAGGGACAGGCTGTAGAGGCTCCCCAGGGCTTTTTGAGCCTGGGAAAGGGAGTTTTGTGGGGAAGGAGAGCACTTACTAGTATGTACAGCTGCTTGATTATAAGGTGTAGAGGAGGCAGAGCTAGACTCTTCCCAGACATGCACAGAGGAAGGACAAGATGAAACAAACACAACCTAGAACACAGAAAATTTTCACTAGAAATAATGAAAAAAAGATGGCAGGAAGATTGCCCAGAGAAGCCATGGAATCTCCATTTTTGAAAATACTCAAAACCCAACTGGACATTGTCCAGAGAAATATAATTTAATTGGATGTGTTTTGCAGAGAGGCTGGACTACATGACATCCAGACATCTTCTTTATAGATTAAATAATTCCCTAGTTTGGCAACTGCAAACACTAAAGAAAGCACCAAAAGAACATAGATTCAAAGGCTTGACCTTTATTTAAGAAGTGAATGTCTGTGGGAATCTGTCAACTACTCTCTGGTTCCTGTGCTTTTCAGAAATTCAGCCCAGGTGCAAGTTATGGAATTTATGCGTGGAAAAGGAATAGAGTCAATTTATTTAGAGACATCTCCTTACTGTGACATATGGATGTCTTTATTCTGGATGTCAGGATAACCTTGTTGAGGAAAGTATGAAAAGTAAGTGTAATGATCAGAAATTTAGACTAGAATGTGGACACGCTGCCTATTGTTACAGACTGCAGCTAAGTGTACCCCAAATTCACCGTTACATTGGTGTAAAGCTCTGTGTGATGGCAAAATTCAGTAAAGTAGAATTGGTTATGATTTGTCTCTTAATCTTACAATCTGTTATAATTACTCCATTTATGTGCATGAAGATATCAGACGTCAGAGACACAATGAACCAGCAGTTCCTTTAGATGTAGGAAAAGAGAAACCATGAATGCACTGACGACTTCTCTATGGATTGATTAAGGCTATAAAGAGAGCAAAGAAAAAAAAGTTTAACCCTTCTGTCTCCCTATTTTTACCCCTTTGAGTACACAGGTAGCAAGTATAGGCAATAGATCGTGTTGCCAGTTTTGGAGCTATTATTTACATGATCCTCTCTGCAGGGTAAGACATTCTATCTCTCATTTGGTTATTAAGAACAAGTTTTAAAGTTATATATAAACAAAACAGCAAACTAATTCCCATAAAGCATGATGAAAATCATGTATGTAACTCTTAAACTAAGGTCTGTTAATGTATTGAAATTGAAACTTGACACTATTGTACATAACTATTAAAGAATCTTATGAATAGTAGCATATTTATGTAAGTAACATATTCTTGAAAGTGTCTGAAACCAGGACATCTAAAAAGACAGATTTATTTAATAATTTTGCATAGTTATAAGTGCAGAATCTGCTGATGGTTAATAGTAACTCTACTGTAAATGTGACAGACATACAAACTACTAAATAAATGAGGCAATCTAAGAGCAGACCAAATAGAAATGGTATAAGACCACCTCTTCAAAGACAATGCTCTTCTGGAAGCTGTGAGGATGAACATTTTGGAAGTCAATAGGAAAGCAGGTTTTGCAGAAGCCTGAGAGAACAGTGCTGTAGACAAGGGGGTTGGCAGAAATGCTCAATGAGCACTTGGGGAAGTCTGGGATCACCTCCAGTACCTGCTGTTCTTGTTTGGGTAGACACATCTCCTGGGGTAGAGCAGTGGGGGTGACTGCTCCCACATCCATTGGGGTGCTCACTTCACCAGTGAGGGACAGTGAGCATAGTTTTCTGTGAACTGGAAGACAGAATCTCAGATTCACCTGATCACTGGAGAGACTGCATCTCAAATACTGGGTTCAGTTATGGGTCCCTCCCTACAATAAGGATACGGAGGTGCTGGAGCATGTCCGAAGAAGGGTAATGGAGCTGGAGAAGGTTCTAGACCACAAGTCTTGTGAGGAATGGCTGAGGAAACTAGAGATGTTAGTCTGGAGAAGAGGAGGCCCAGGGGAGACCTTACCGCTTTCTATAACTCCCTGAAAGGATATTGTAGTGAGGTGAGGGTCAGTTTCTTCTCCCAAGTAACAAGTGATAGGACAAGAGAAAATTGCCTCAAGTTGTGCCCGCAGAGGTTTAAGTTGGATATTAGGAGAAAGTTCTTTACAGGAAGCATTGCCAGACATTGGAACAGGCTGTCTAGGGAAGTGGTAGAGTCACCATCCCTGGAAGTAATTAAAAGGCATGTAAATGTGGTGCTGATGGACATGGTTTAGTGATGAACTGGCAGTACAGAGTTGGACTCGACAATCTGAAAGGTCCGTTCTAACCAAAACATTTGTATGATTCTATGAATATAATAAATTTCTCTAGTATATTAATAACATTACTAAACATGTAAGAGCTTGAAAACTAGGAAATGGAAATCTAGGAAAATGGTTTCCCAAATCCTAGTTCAGGATCTTGAGAATGAAGCTGTCCTTTGTGAAGGGATGTCTGTAATAAAGAAAGCAAGTAGTCCAAGATCATTACTTTCAATTTCACATACAAACTTCTGTATTTAAAAAGGGCAAAAAATAAAACAAATAAAAAAAAAAAAAAAATAAAAAAAGAAGTTTGGAAATAATGTATTGAAATGGGAATATAATTTCTTTGTCATATTGTACAGATTGGCATCATTAGTTGGCTAACATGTCTGTATTCTATATGATACAAATAATCAGAGGATTATTGAGGAATTTTTTATATATTTTAAGCTAGGAAATATTTCCTGGTGCTTTTTAAATGAATTTGAACAGATATCTATCTGTTCATGCTAAATTGATCTCAGAAGAACTCAATGAAGACATGTTAGTGCCCTTTCATGAAAATCTCCTCTGTCAAGAATGAAACACTCCATTTTAAAACTTCTACTCAGTTTAATAGTGTGACTAGTATAAGCATCATTCTTAATTTGAAATAATATTCAGTATATAGACAAGAGCTACAAAATTTGTTATTTAAGTATACCATGCACAGCATGGCAGCTAGAATTAACATTAAAGTAATCATATTCTACTTTTAAGATTGCAGCCTATAATGTATTTTCTGCATGTAATTAAATATATATTTCCATGTATAATGTTTGCTCCCATTTTCGTCTTATAAAATGGCTGATTTCAGCCACTTTTCACTTGTCAAACCTCAGCATTCAAGCTGACAGTTTTCATGTATAGTTATTTGCCTTGAGTTGAATACTAAAATTTCAGCTAAAACTGTTCAGTCATTTCCTAGGTGAAACTTGGACAAAATGTATTGTTTTATCCATGATTTTTAAAAAAATATATACAGCTTTTCCTCAAGATAATCTATTGCTTCTGTCACTGAAAAAGAGATTGATACTTGACAAGGCTGTGTTTTAGTGTTGCTTCAGTTCCTAGCAAAGGCTGCCACATTATGCAAATGATTTGCCTCTGAAAAACTGTGCACATGTTCTCTGTAAAAACTCCTTATGAGTTATTATCTGCATATAGGTTACCCCAATATCTAGTAAGTGCTACATGTGGCTCTACAGTCTTTATGCTAGTGTGCTAACATAACTATGATTATACACTCAAAATCTTGGCAAGGATGAAAAGGTAACACACTTTATTTATAAATCAAATAATTTATTGTTAGTTTAATTGAAATATTGACAGTCTAGATAAAATAATGTTATTAACTCAGATTAAATTATTACAATGCAAGGAAGAAAGCACGTTTCCTGATGGTATCGAATTGGGAGTTGTCTTGAGGAACAAGAGGCCTTGTAGAGGGTTCTAGAGAGACTGGAGCACTGGGTAATGATTAATAGGGTAAAATTTAACAAGAATAAGTGCAAAATTCTGCACCTGGGGTGGAGTAATGTTGGGACAAGTCCAACTTGGGAGAGGAATGGTGGATGAGAGGCACTGCAGAAAGGGATCTGGGGATGCTGATTTACAGCAGGCTTAATACAAGTCAGCAGTGTGCCCTGGCAGCCAAAAGGGCAAACTGCATGGTGGGGTGGATCAAATACAGCATGAGCTGCCAGTCAAAGAGAATTGGTGTGGCCTCGCTTGGAGTACTGTGTGCAGTTCTAGGTCCCACAATTTAAGAAGGATGTGAAGGTCCTCGAATGCATCCAACAGAGGGCAACAAAGTCAGTGACAGGGCTGGAATATATGTCCTGTGAGGAATGACTAAGGGCTTTGGGTTTGTCTAGTTTGGAGAAAACAAGTCTGAGGGGCAATCTCATTGCTCTTTACAGAATGGTAAGTGGAGATGTAAGTGCTGATCTCTTCTCCTGGGTACCCTGAGATATGACTCATTAGAATGGTTCAAAGCTGAGCCAGGGGAGGTTTAGACTTGATGTCAGGTAACATTTCTTTACTGAGAGTATGGTCATACATTGGAACAGAATTCCTAGAGGGGTAATTGAAGCACTGGAACAGGCTTCCCAGAGAGGTTATGGAGTCTCCTTCTCTAGAGACTTTCAAAACCCACCTGGATACGTTCCTGCATGGCCTGCCCTAGGTGACCATGCTCTGGCAGGGGGATTGGACTCAATGATCTCCAGAGGTCCCTTCCAACTCTTATCATTCTATGATTCTACAGTTCTATGAGTCTATGATGTCACAAACATTTAAGTATTTAAGATATATTTGGACAATGCCCTTAAAAATGTGCTTTAACTTATAGTCAGCCCTGAGCTAGTGAGGTAGTTGGACTAGATGAGCAATATATGTCCCTTCCAACTGAAATAATCTATTCTTTTCTACTCTATTCTATTCAATTCTTTCTATTCTATCATTTCTATTCTAAATTAATATATATATATATATCATTAGAGAAAGGGTCTCCTCAATAATAATTCAGTTAAAACTGCTATGTGCACACTCCTAGTACCTATCCATTTTCTCTTTCACTGTCCCTATAGTGTTCTAAGATTGGTGATTTTTGTTTGGATTGCTGGAAAAGGTATGTTGAGCAGTCAGCATGCTGACTCTTTTTACGGAATGAATATAATGTTGGTGTAGAAGGTTTCTTCCTACTCAGTCTAGTATTTACTTGGCATCATTTTTGCATTTTCTGAAACTGTTTACACTTTACTATTTCTTCATTGGCTTTCTAGTCCATATTACATCTGAATGGACTATACAGAGCAGATGTTCTTTACAGTCTTTGCAACTCATCATCGGTACAGGTCTACACTTATTCAGCTGAACACTGGTGAATTATTCATAACTGTAGGGTCTCCAGTACCAGGTTAGGTATAATTTCTTGTTATTTACTGACTATGTTTCTCTATACTCATCATGTACGCCATTTACAAGGCCTCTGCTTTCATACCAGAAAGCCCTCCTCATCCAATAATTATGTTAAAGCCATGGATATTTCCCAGAATCACAGACTATTAGGGGCTGGAAGGGACCTCAAAACATTATCAAGTCCAATCCCCTGGCCAGAGCAGGAATCTAGAGTAGATCATGCAGGAATGCACCCAGGTGGGTTTTGAATGTCTCCAGAGAAGGAGACTCCACAACCTCCCTGGGCAACCTGTTCCAGTGCTCTGTCACCCTCACTGTGAAAAGTGTTTCCTCGTGTTTAAACGGAACCTCCTATGCTCCAGTTTACACCCATTGCCCCTTGCCCTGTCATTGGGTGCCACCATGAAGAGCCTGGCTCCATCCTCCTGA
This sequence comes from Baryphthengus martii, assembly GCA_013396935.1. Lineage (NCBI taxonomy): Eukaryota > Metazoa > Chordata > Aves > Coraciiformes > Momotidae > Baryphthengus > Baryphthengus martii. The sequence goes on from VWZK01009430.1 coordinate 39,444, forward strand.
CACTCACCCTTTGCATATTTACAAGCATTAATGAGGTCACCCCTCAGTCTCCTCTTCTCCAAGCTAAAGAGACCCAGCTCCCTCAGCCTTTCCTCATAAGGGAGATGCTCCACTTCCTTCATAAGCTTAGTGGCTCTGTGCTGGACTCTCACCAGTTTTTCCCTGTCCTTCTTGAACTGGGGTGCCCGGAACTGGATCCAGTACTCCAGATGGGGCTTCACCAGTGACGAGTAGAGGGGGAGGAGATCCTCCCTCGATCTGCTGGCCACGCTCCTTCTAATGCATTCCAGGATGCCACTGGTCTTCCTGGCCATGAGGGTGCATGATTGGCTCATGGGCACCTCTTGTCCAACAGGACTCCTGGGTCTTTATCCCCAGATCTGCTCTCCAACAGATCAGTCCCCAGCCTGTACTGATCCATGGGGTTGTTCTTCCCCAGATGCAGTACTTTCCACTTGCCCTTACTGAATTTCATTAAATTTCTCCCCGCCCAGCTCTCCAGTCTGTCTAGGTCACTCTGGATGGCAGCACAGCCCTCCAGAGTGTCAGCCACTCCTCCCATTTTTGTATCATCAAACATTATCCACAGCAGTATACCTTGATTGAATTTTTTCTGAAGAAAAGTGTAATTAGCTTTCTTTGATGATGAATGTTTGCAGTAATTCATAGGAAAGAACTGAGTTCGTTGTTAACTTTACAAATCATACATATAAGCAAACGTCCAAAACAACTGTCCCTATGCTTTATCTCAAATCAGTCTTAAAAAATCCCAAACCACTGTAGTCTGATGATGCGTTTCTTTTTTTAAAAGCAATTTAAATCTTACTTACTGTTCTCTAATAAATCATTAGCATTCGAATGGTCTCACTCAGATCAGCAAGCAGCCTACATGCACATACACATTGCTTACTAAAGCAAAAATCACATTTAAACATCCACTGCTTCAAAGCACATTAGCAGTAAATATAACACCTGATCCTTCTCTAGTCTCAACACATTTAGTAAGGTTGTGAAAAGCTCAGCAATATTGCAAGAGAGCTACCACTGGATCTCTTTTGTTTTCTCTATCTTTGGAGGTCCTGTCTGAATTCTGTATGAAATTTGATGCAGACCTGTTGGGTTTCATGTTCCCCCATGAAACTCAGTCTTTTTAGAACACATCAGTTCAGTGTTGACCTGTTCCATCATTACTGAATGGTCTCAGGCAAATCGAAGTTTTAGTCTGGGGTGAATCACAGTATAGCTCCTAAACAGATTTACTGGCATTTGTTTCAAATTCCGAATGTGGGGACTCATATTGTCCATCATAGAGAAGACTTAATAGATTTGAAGGCTACCTCTTCATTCATAAATTTTGGTTCCACTTTCTGTAATCACCTCTTCAGACAGAAACGAGTATTCTCTGTTCACTACAGCTACTGTCTTCTGCTCCTCAAGACTCCAAATAGCACATATCTTGGAACCACCATACAAGGATGTTCAGGTTAGACTACATGTTAACTGGGTCTAATCAACCTGTAAAATAGAGGCAGTAGTGTGTGTCCCTCCCCTGTCTGACCAGAAAGGTTATGCACTGTTATCTAAAAAGGTAACAACTGTTCACAGAAAATAATTAATGAAATAATGAAGAAAATTTACTATTCTTTGGAAACTTTATCATTCCTTTAAATGTCAAGTTCATTTTTTTAGTAGGAAACAACTAGAAAATATTATTCTTCCTTTAAAACATGGTTGGACGTAGAAGAGAAGCAGTCCTAGCCAGCTCTGACTAATATGCAGGTATTTCCCCAGTTCATTTATATTTTCTTTGAAGTGTTTAAGGTAGTCCTTGTAGAAGGTAGGAGGATCATTTGGGACAGGAAACTGGCACTCTTCCTGTGGTAATGGACAGCTGCATCATGATGGACAGATTTCCTGCAGTAATATGACATTTCTGGAGGATTTGTGTGTGACAGATGGGATACCACCTGCTGACAAATCTAAGGAGCTCTATTAACATTATTAAAAATATGAAACTATGAAACATGAGTAAATTAAGGGTGTCACATCTTTTGCCTCTGTAATATGTCAGGAAATATCAAGATTTAGAAAAAAAGGACAGAACAGAGCACAACTGAATCATTTGAAACTCTTTCCATAGTCCTAAGTATGTAGAAAGGTTATATTGGAGATGGGTGTGGATTATCGAACTGAGCAAAGGACTTTAAGGGCACATTTACCATAGCTTTAATTATTAAATCTAATATGGATATACCTGACTGTGTTACACTGATAGAAGAGTATCTTCCTTTGATGCAGTTTCAGTGGATAACTACATCATCAGCTTTTCTAACTGTCACGGAGGAGAATTTCTATGCCTTTTATTTTCAGTTGTTGTGTGAACACATCCAGTATAACTTCAAGCAACAGAATAAACTAATCTCAACCAAACTTTGACTATTTTGATTTCTGAATGTCTGCAGAGGAACTAGGTGCACTTTAATTTTATTTATTTATTTAGAGAATTTTTAAGTGTGTTTATATAGAGTGATTGTAGAAGGCAAAAGTGTATGAGCACATACTCTGATTATGGAAAGCATAGTTTTAACTAATAAGAATTTCCACCTTTCAGGTATGATTACTGTTTTGTTTTGCTAACAGAAAATGAACTGGTTTTGTTTTGTTTTGTTTTGTTTTTTAATGAGCAATGAAGTTAGATGAGAAACTTGCAACAGCAGGTAATCTCTAAAGCTGAAGACAGTGTAAATGAAGAGAAAGCAGCCCATATGGAAGTCAAAAAAAAAAAAAAAAAAAGAAAAAAAAGAGGTTCTACTTGCTTTCATAGACTTTGGAACCTGCAGTCCTATGCAGTGCAAAAGTGATAAGGAAGAAACGCCTTTTGCCAAAGAGACAGTCAGTTTGCAATTTTAAAATTTCTAGAACAGAAAGTTCTAAAATATTTCTAAGCTTCCAGAATGATGACACAGCAAACTACCTTTTTTATTCTCCTATTTTCTGTATTCAAAGAGCAAAATTTGTTCACTATCAAGAAGTGTTGTGCCACATTTCGCCTATATTACTCACACTGAAGGCATGCCTCCTCTGAGAAAATTTTCACTCAAGCTAGGGACTCGTTCCAGAATAAAGCACTTGCCAACATGAGAAAGGATGTGCAACTTCTTTTCTTTAATGTTTAGAGGAATATTATATTCCTTTAAGGCTCCCTTCCCATGGGAGATTGGGCGAGTAGCTGACACATTAAACAGCAAAAAAGAAGTGTTTTAAGAATTGAGTCCTGTCTGTTGAAAGATTTTAGGGCTTTTAAATTCTTCACCAGATTTAACTAAGCAGTGGCTTGTCTCACATTAGTCAAAGCATGAGCAATTAAAAAATTATTATTTCCTTTCCTTTGCTCTATGTTCTTTTTCCTGGTAACTTTGTATTAAAAATGGTAATTTATTTCAGAAGGCATTGAGGTTAATCCAAGTAATATCGTTTGCAGTGTGAAGATCAGAAGTGCTCTATTCCGGTTTGTATTATTTACTTATTTGTCTGTTGCTTTGAATAATTAAGATATGTGAAAAATACAGCCACATAAGCAATGGTTCACATACTACTGACTAATTCATCGATTACTGCTGCTTTGAAATATGACTACAATTTGTGCTGACACTTACAAGTAACATGATTTAGGGACAACACTTTCCCAATTAACGTTATAATGTATAACTTTATTTAAAAATCATATTACTATGTAAAACCTATTAAATAGGCAATAGAATTCCTATCGCTATTGCCCAGATATTTATGTTATAGAAATTCACAGTTATTTAAATATTTATAAAATGAGAGTTGAAAGAAGTACTTTTGAAAAGCAGTTAATAATGAACAGACATCAAGGGAGCCATCATTATAACAGCAAAGTGTTTTGCAACTCCAATAACTTCACTGGTGCAGAAGCAGACCATCAAATTTAATTAAAAGCAGTCCAAAAATAAACTGAAAAATTGAACTGCAAAAGTCTATCCTTTGCCAGCAGCTGAAGGCAAAGAGAAAATGAGAAGGGAGAACCTTGAAAGTAGTAATGAATTGATAAGCTTTCCTGCCTGCAATGTGTAATTCATTCTGTCAGATTTTATTATCAGTTAGACTAGATTAATAGAACAATAACTGATTATCTATCTTAAATCTTTATGCACAGTCTCTCTATTATGGATTTCCATGATAAATGAAAGTCTAAGAGAGTCAAAATTTAAACTATTTTCCTTGCTTGCTCATTTCTTTTAAACAATTCTGACACATTTGCTGGACATAGGCAAAGTTTTCAAAGCAGTTTAGAGACAGAAATAAGCATTTTTTATTGTTTGCATTTTTTGGTTCTTGCAGGGTGGTGTAATATTTTTTCCCCAACAAAGATAGGTATCACATGGAATATGAAGTATTGATATCTTCATCTGCCGCTAGAGGCTCCCATGGTGAAATGAAAAGAGGCTCATTTGTAATGTAACAGGACTAGCAAATTTATTGCTGCATAATATGCTCAGATTAATGTGGATATATGCAAACTGTACCACAAGGACAAAACCAATTTACCCTCCATCATTTTATTTTTTATAATAATGTGCTTTAATGAAGCTAAAGCTTCCCCTGCTGTGACCTTATTATGTTTTCCAATAACAGTGGGAAATAGATTATGTTGAATCTTAACAGAGCTCATGAAACAGCAGGAATTTTTAGGCAGAAGATCAATTATATTTTAGTGGTCAATACAGAAATAAGAAAGGCAAAAGCCAAGTAGACTCTGGGAAATAAACCAGTTGACAAAAAAAAACAAAACAGAAAACAAAACAATTTTCACATCAAACAATGTTGCACAGTGTTGTTGTTAAAGGAGTTATTCAATACAGAACAATTTTCCAAGGTGGCAATTTCCACTCTAGTAGACATTTCTGGAGGACAGATATTATTTTATAAAATGAAGTAAATAGGAAGTGTGATGTTGAAAGATTTAATATAATTTATAGCAATATGAATGATTAATTTACTCTTTGGTATTGAATCAATCCTTATGAAATTATAAGAAGTAGTACCAGTTAAGAAACCTGTAATACATTGCCTGCCATTCAATTTCCATCAGCTATCTAGAAATTGAAAGGTAAATAATAATTAATTCAAAGTAGAAATCAGACTTCACCCCCACTCTAATTTCTTCTCCCTCAGCAACAATAGAAGGTAGTGTCTTTGAGTTCAGAAGAAAGCAAACTTTTAAGAAAGATTTGCTTATAATCCACTAGATACTAAGAAAGATGCTCTTAAGATCATTCATTCTTGCTG
>VWZK01009431.1:0-16855 GCA_013396935.1 Baryphthengus martii
CAGCTCTCTAGTCTGTCCAGATCTCTCTGGACAGCAGTACAGCCTTCCGGTGTGTCAGCCACCCCTCCCAGTTTCGCATCATCAGCAAACTTGCTGAGGGTGCATTCTAACCCCTCATCCAGGTTGTTGATGAAGACACTGAACAAAACTGGACCCAGTACTGATCCCTGGGGAACACCACTGGCCACAAGCCCCCAGTTTGACTCTGTGCTGCTGATCACAACCCTCTGAACTCTGTTGTTGAGCCAGTTTGCAATCCACCTCACAGTCCAATCATCTATCCCACATTTCTTGAGTTTACCTATGAGGATGTTATAGGACACAGTATCAAAAGCCTTACTGAAGTCAAGGTATATGACATCCACTGCTCTCCCTTCATCTACCCATTTGGCCATGCCTTCGTAGAAGGATATCAGATCAGTCAGGCAAGATTTCCCCTTGTAAATCCATGCTGGCTATTCCTGATAACCTTCTTTTCTTCCAATTGATTAGAGATGGTCTTCAGAATGAGCCGCCCCATCATCTTCCCAGGGATGGAGGTGAGACTGACCGGTCTGTAGTTGCCAAGGTCCTCCTTCTTGCCCTTTTTGAAAACTGGAGTGATATCGGCTTTTTTCCAGTCCTCAGGCACCTCTCCCATTCCCCACGATTTTTCAAAGATGATGGAGAGCAGCTCAGCCACAACACCAGCCAACTCTCTCAGCATACATGGATGCACCCCGTCAGGGCCCATGGATTTGTGTGGTTTCAGTAACAATACAGGCTCCATGGGCAAGAGGTATTATATCCTGCGATCAAGTGAAGTAGGAAGGTGAAAGCTTGATCAAGTATAGATAAGGATGAAAGGGCAAACTTTATAAGGAAGAGAGAAACAATCTGGTCAAGTAATTCATGAGGGAGAAAGGAAGAAGATACAGTGCAGGTATAGAAAAAATGAGATGCATACTGAGGAACAGAACAGAAAATTTGGTAGAAAAAAGTGAAAAATTATGTTCTTGAAGAATGAGTCTGGAGAAAAAGCAGAGGCAGGCAATTGCAATAGACCAACAAATACCTATTCATGCTTTTCTGTTCTCCTCCCTACAGAGAATGCAAGTCATTACAGTCCCATATTATACAGTCTTCTCTCTCTCATTCAGGATAATTGTAGCTCCAGGTGTCAGCCACAAGAATCGCATCATCACATCCTAACCAAACATCTGAGCAAAAAGATGAATCTGCGCAGTCTCAAGGTGTAAGTGACAGGTAAGGATGACAGAGTCTGATCGGTTTGGTCACCTAAATGAAATCATCTTTTCGACAGAAACCACTCTGAGGCAAAAAAAGAAGGTAAAATCATGCTGCCTGATCTATAACTGAGTTTACCGCCCATAATTACCACTTTGATTGGATCTTTGCACAGTTCTTGGTCTACAGAACCTGAAGGCAGAAAATATGTAAGCCCTTTTGACACTACTCTTCTGATGGAATGTCCAAACCTGTGATAGAAGCAAACACAAAGTGACATTTCTATTGTGGGAAAATTCAGCAGCTGATAGCATGCTATTTAATCCTTCTATAGGTGCCATCAGACAAAATACTAAGGAGTGCAGCTGTATGTAGCACTTACTTATATTGATCCAGAAAACACTGCACATGGCAGCTTATTCACACCATCTGCTACAGAAATGTCAGTCAAGGGGAGCAAGGTAGACACCTGGGGGTGTCCACAATGAGAAATCACTTAGAAGAGGAAAGAAACTCCAGTGGCCGGGGGGGGGGGAAATCTATAAAAAACGGAGCTCACGCTGTCAAAAGACTAACACTTTTGAGGAAGAGTAGCAGCTGGCACAAGAGTTTTAGTGAATGTGCTGAACTCTCTGGAAATCAGTTAGCCCCTACCTTTTCATGCTTAAATGTCTGACAGGTGGCCTGATTTTAAAGCTAACAGCAGTCTTTCAGAGCTTTCAGTAGCACAAATGGTTGATGAGAAGTACAAGCAGTATACATCCCCTAAATAAACTATATAAGCCCTAGCAATGGCTGAAATTAAGGATAGCTTCTTCTTTAAAAATTCATGGTAGGAACGGTAGCATTCAGCTGACCATAACACATAATTTAGCTGTCACCCAGCAAATACAACCCACACAGGTTTGGTCGGAGGAGAAGCTCTTTCTCCAGTTTGGAAGACTGGAGTTTGGGTGAGGTTCATCTCATTTTATGTCACGTCTCTCTTAGGATGGGACAAACCATGCTTGAAAAATGCCGCTTGAAAATGCCTTGAGAAATGACGACAGTGGGAGTCCAGACAGCAACACGGAGAAAGCAGAGAAGGAAATAGTAGGAAGGATAACTTTTTAAAGAAGGGAACCTGCACTCTAAGGAAAGATTTGGGGACTTCAGGTGTTTTTGCAGAAGAAATATGTTACAATCTCCTACATGCTTCGGAGAAGAAGAGTAAAATTTTTAAAAAACAAGCAGTTCCCCCAAAAAAAGGACCAAAAGTAACAGCTTAATTTAGTATAAGAAGAAATGTGTTCTGTGTTCACCTTAAATAACAGCAGGCGAGATGTGTCTCCAAATAGCCACTACAGTAGATGTACTTAAATCCACTGTGGGTAATTTAGCCTTCTCACTTGAAATCAAACCAAACCTAAAAAACCTATATTGATAAATTATGATTATTGCAATCCAGTGTTATTAACAAAAATACACATGCTGTTATCAAGCCTGTATGTTTAGAAAAGATTGCCAGAGCTAACATATTCCTGTCACCAATATGAACACCGATACAAGTAGTAAGTCACTCTCATACCTTCTGAGGATTAAGAATAAAAAAATCAGTCTCTTTGTCCAACCAGGCAGAATGGGCTAATTCAAGAGAGAAAAGGATGAATGGCACTCAAGTCTAAATCTCAGGTCTTCAAGAAGAATAACAACAATATTATTTGCCAGAATATTTACCAATATTTCCAGAAGCAGGATTAGATAGCACATTTGAGACTCTCTCACCTCTACAGATTTTACAAAGATCAAAGTCAATATGTGACAATAAATTTACAGCACTATGCTAATTAGAGGAGGCAATAAAATGTAAGAGTAGACCTAAAAGCACACCAAATGGACAGGAGGTTGAAAAGAAACAACAAATAGTTGCACACTGGCCAGACAAACAAGCTTTGTCAGAAATTCAGCCTGCGAAAGCACATTCCTGTGAGAGAGAACTCTGCAAACATAATGAGGGACTGCACAAAACATCATCTTGTGTTTTGAGCCCCACCCAAATCCAGGTCTATCTGTATCACCTCTCTTTAAACTTGAGAAATACTAATTTTGCCCTTTGAAGTTATTTTACACGGGACATTGAAGCTTACATGCAATCTTAAAATACACAAATCACAAGCAATCGTTTTCCTTTCTGATATCTGCACGGTGCAGCTGGAAAAAGAAAATTGTGGTGTACTACACGCACGCCTGACATCAGTTCGTTCAGTACCACAGTAAGTACAGATCAATATTTCTCCATTTCTGCAAAGTCTACAGTATGGAAAAAGGCCTACCCAGTTTTCAGGCTGACCAAGGCATCTTCAACTCCTTTCTGATTATACTTCGTCATGTAAAGGTGCATATCAGGGTAGTTGTTTCTGATATTCCTCTCTGTGCTTCCATTTGGGACCGTTCCAAATCGAAAAGGAGGTGAATAATCATACGGCCTTTGAAACTAGAAAGAAAAGGGAAAAGCAAAGCGCTTCAGGCATTCAAAATATGAAGAAGGGCAATTTCAGGTTGAAAAAAAATTGAAGTTGTATAAGCTGCCTCAAATTTCTTCTAGGCAAATGCTGTGGGTTAATTCAGCTCTATCATACCAGAAATGGTGTCTTCACACTGACTGAACTTACAGAAACATCTACATTCAAAGTAAAAACAGCACAATTTTGCCACTCTAATGTGACTTTCCCCCACGTATTGTAGTATGACAGGACAGTAGAAACTGGAGCAGAGCGATACCGGAAGATGTTCCTCATCCACCAACCTCTCCCTAGAGAAGCCAAACTACAAGCAGACACGCTGGTAAACAGCAATCAAAAAAACCCAGCATTTCGTTGATGATCATTTCACACTTCCATCTCAGTTGAGATGGTGGGTTCCCACACAAAGAAGGCAAAAGAATCATTTTCACTACTTGATAGGGAGCCTAACATGCTGCTCCTGGAGGGGTGCAGCTGACTGCAGAAAGCTTGTGTGCAGGGAAGGACAGAGGGAGGGCTGCCCATCCTTCCACACAACTATGATTCATAGGGAATAAAAGTTCTTGCATCTTCCACAGGGGTTCAGCAGCTATGTTACTTGATATGAAAAGGTCTCTTGAAGCTCTCACACCTATAATCCTGGTCCCTATTTATTCCTACAAATTAAAACTACAAACCATTTGCTTGAGGGCATATAGGTTTATTCTAGAATTTTACTCTCTGTATCACTCCTGCACCAGCGCAGACAAAGAAGCCAGGAAGTAGCTGCAAAGGAATAGCAATAGCTCATGGCACATTCAGGTGTCAGATTTGGAAATCATCCAAATCACATCAGCTTTTGCTAACAGACCTGAAAGTTTTCTATATGCCTTCTCAATATCTCCCTTTAAAAGCCAAGTGACACTTTCAGATTAAGTTAAAATATCTCTTCAAAAAATAAATGAAAAAGGCCACTCAAATTAGAGGAACTATTGGCTAATGAGGAAATTCAGTTGAGTATTTATAAAAGCAGCCAACCATGAATTCCATGGTAAAATGCACTCTGTTTCTACTGTTGAAGATAGAAGAGCAACCTATATACCTTGTGCTGTGATTTTTTATACAGGTGTTGCTTCCTTTGAGCTACATATGTAATACCTCTCTTTTAAAGTTCAGTCTTGGAGTATCAAGAATTCCCAGGATCCAGCGTCAATTTGCAAAGAAAATATAAATAGATATATAAAAAATGGAAGCATTTTCAATTCCATCAAACCTTGACTGTGAAATTATTGCTGCAACCGTGTTTTCATGTTACAGAACTACAATTAAATGCTTCATTTTAACTAAGCATAATTTGACAAAGCATAAAGAAATGAACAGTATTTTTCTCTATTCATTTAGCTAACAGATGTTTTACTTTTCTCATTTTCCCTTTTCACAGTTTTACTGTTTAAATTATTACTTTGCTACTACTTTACACATACTAATTGACCCATGCACTAAAATTACACTGTATACTAGTCAAGGTTCTTAGTCTGTATTTGCGATCTCCTTTTTTGACTTTATTACACAGCACTGAAACAAACCCTGCTCTTAAACATATGTCCAGAGATTCTGCTGATTTAGATGCAGCTTGTAATTAACTTTATTTAAATCTACAGATAATGAATCCCTGAAGTAGTGAGATGGCTTCCAATATCTCCTAATATCTGTATCAAATTTCCCAGTCAATAGAACTGGGAAAAGTAATTAAAGAAACAAGGTTGATTTCAAGACCTCTAAACTCGCTCCTGCTCATACAACTGACAGTTTTTGGAAACTCAGCTGTGGTTAGCATTCTGCAAGCTCAACTCCTAATCCTGGGGTATGGCAAGGGAATAGGGGGAACAGGGAGATTATGGTGGAGTATCCTGGTAATTCAGAAATGGAGCTTAGTTCTAAATATTCTCACTTTTCAAGAACATTCACATGAGGTTAAAATGTTGGGAGGAGCTTCCTCCAATAGAAATGGTTGAAGGAATTGAGGTATCTGTCCCAAATTGAATATTCACGGAACACAAACATATATCTGCAGGAGAGCAGAGATTAATGAGAAGCACTAGTTCATTCAAAGATCAGAGGGATAACAAGCAGATGAATAGTTCCAAACACCATCCACAGACTGGAAATTCTGGGCACAAGATCATTTTTTGAAATGACGGTCTGCTACCACTGTCTGCTCACAGGCTACTACTATAAAGAAGAAAGAAAGGATTTAAAAATCTTTTTTATTAACAGTGCACTCATATCCAAGGTGTACAAAGTTCTCATCAACAATTTTGAGCTTATACTTTGTGAACTGACATGTTCTGAAGTAGAGGCACTGTGACGGCAGCGACGATGTATACGTCAGGCATGAGACAAGAAAGAAAAAAAGATCGAGTCTCTACATGCACTCATTTTCCCTGAAGTCCCACAGCGGGAAATAAAACATATCATCTGCTAGAAAGTAGTTTTCTTCCTAGATGCTTTCTGAAATGCTACATTTCTTTTAATCATTAATAAATTCCTTAAATCAGATGCACAAGTCCCCTGCTTGAATCATAATTGTGGAGAGATCTATTGTTATTCAGAAGACCAAGCAATTCTTTCCTGCTTCCCCATGCTCTGTCAGTTGCTAATCTGTGGCAAATGGCAACAAAACTCCAGTCTTTTGCTTTTATTTTGTTTTACCTATATGCCTTAATAAAACTTACAGTTTCATTAAATCGCTGAAGTGATCTTTCACAAACATTAAACACTGACTTAATCTGAAGATTTGCATGCTTACCTGGTATTTAGAGCAGTTACTTGTATTTTAAGGAATTGTGGAAAACATTTCCAAAATAATAGAAAAAGTAAATATGCTCTCTCTGCTATCACAGATTTTAACAGGAATTATGGCTGGTTTGGAGTGATAGAAAAACATCCGTATTTGAACTCTCTTCTTTCATTTTACCAGACGGAAAATACTGACAACTGATTTCTGATCTTCGAAAACTGTAGCTATTAGTAATTTCAAGACTGAAATACAGGCGGTATCTCAGCCTGAAAATCCTCAGAAAGCACTGTAAAGGTCTAATATTGAAGTGGAGTCATGGACTGGGGTTTGCCCTAACTATCCCATCATTTATCCTGTCTTTTGACCTCATCCTGTTCTGTTTTCACATGGACATATCTCTAAGTAACTATAGAAGTTGCTGCACTGCACAAAAATGCAAAGCCAGGGTTACAAGAATACTGTGAATCTTGCAAAAACAAGGAACCTGTAAATGGCATAATTAAGGCTTCCTATCAAGGTGGAAGAGACTCCCCGAGACCACAAGCACGTGGGGCATTTCTTAAATGTGACTGTGTGGAGGAAATACAGCAGATAAATGCTTTGCAAGACAATTCAATTCTGTCCATTGCTATCTACTCTCTCTTAATAACCTTGTCTCTCATTACATGACAAATGCTTAGGTGGTCTCAAAAGTAACAAGTGCTACGGATGCCAGCTTTGCTGGATACTTTTGGACTCATTTTCTGTACCTTTTTGTGAACACAAAGCTTTTAAAAATCTTTTTCATACACAAGAATGTCAAAATATAATTTTCTTCTCATTTTCTGAATCATTTGAGTTTATGAACACCCACCCTAGTAACTCCAGTACACGCTGTGCCATGTATTTCTGGGTGACACACAGACGACATGGCATTCAGAGAGTCATTGGCAACGTTATGAAGGTTGAGGAAATTATCAAGAGGTCTTAAAGCAAAGAAGGATAAATAGCACATTATGATGTCTTCAGCAAACCTGACAAACCAGATGCTAGAGTATAACGTATTTCCTGAATGGGAAGATACTAAACACCGAGTGTGAGGGATAACTGCTCAAAGGGAGGTTTTTTCCTGTCTTCCCTCTTCTATAGCCTGTGGCCTATGGAGATGGACTGAGAAACCCCAGTATCTCTGACTGGGAATACTTCAATGCATCGACAATACAGCACTGACAAAAGAGCTTGACGACTCTGTTGTGGCAGTAGGAAAAAAAACGAGAGGGGAAGAATAGTAATCTGGCATACCAGCCAAGAAGGTTTTTTTCAAAACTTCCTTGAATTTCTAGATATTACTTATTTTTAAATAATTTTGCCCATATTTCCGCCCCTTCTCACCGGCTTTTGCCTATTACCATTTCGCTTGCAGCAAGAGTCAGAGCTCTCTGATGAACAACAGTGAAATTGCTGCAAATTCCTGAACATTCTCCTACTGACAACACTGCAGCAACAAGGCAAAGAAGGGAGAAAAATAAATTAACATGAATCAGATTATATGCCTGTAAATTATCCTTAATTATTTGAAATTTTAAAATACTAATAAAAGAAACCCTCAAGATTGTGGAGGAGGCAAAACCTATGTATGAAAAAAAATTTTTTTTTTAATAGATCATTGCTTTTCTGGACTACTGGCTTGTTTGATTTAATCAGAAAAGGCAAGGCTCCCCTGATTTATCTCTATATGCTTCAGGCAAAATTTGAAGAACTGTAAAATAAAAACAAAGGTAGCAGATCAAATAAATGATCAGCAGACCACACAAAAACAGATGGCATTTTCTGATTCAAGGATTTTTCTATATTTATTTTGCCTTTTGTGGAAACAAAATCCTACTTAGCAGAAAGAAAAATGACAAAACCAAAGAAGTTACTAGCCAAAAGCTACAGAACGAACACCGACATTTTCCCAGCCCATAGGTGAGAGTGGAAAACAGCCAGCAAAGAGAGGAAGATAAGGGTGCACTGGCAGACCCAAACGTTAGTGCTGTGCCAGGTGCAAGCCAAATCCTGCCAAAACTGAGGAAAATGCTCTGTACTCTCTCACAAACAGAAGAAAAACGTTTCTCAAATCCTTTTTATTTATCCTCGAGAGATGAATACCTTTTATCTGTCTCTTAATAGGAATATTCTCTTAAAATAGAGGTATATTTAACAGTCTCCATACTCTCACAAAGGTTTTGTGACAACATGACTCAATGAAAACAAAACTGCTATCATTTTTTTGTTTCTTCTTATCTGTTTTTTCTCTAGCCATGCTTACAATTCATGCTTTGATATTTCAGGCAATCAATCAAAGGCTGGCCATAAAAAGCAGTTAAAACAAAAAATAGACAAAAGGCTATCTGAGCTGTTGCCTTCTTTTGAATAATAATTTCCTTTATTTTTGGTCCTTTGGAAAAAAAAAAACAAAACAAAACCTTGTGAAGTTCTCTCCTGTGCTATGCTTTATTTAAACATTATTTCTAAGTGTCAATATTTATTCCCATTTTCAAACAACAGGGCACAAACTTAAAAATGGCATGTCCTTCGTGTTATTTTGTGCATATTCACTACAACAACAATCTGCAAATGGACTTCAATCCCTTCATGCAATACCGCTATGACAAAGCATTCACACAAATGAAATTAGAAAACCTAACTGCTAGGTTTCTGATTTATAAGACTATTGACTGAAATTCAGAAGTACAAAGACCTGGGATGTGTACTTTCAGTGGAAGAAAGATCAGTCAAGCTAGAACTATATGAAGAAAAAAAAAAAAAAAAAAGCATATTTATTACTTGTCAGTTTGTGCGAAACTCAAATAGGGTTTAAGCGAAGTGAGTCTTCTGCTCAATTCTCACAGAAGTTCTTGAATTAGAAAAGCATTTTCCACAAATATCAAAATTCTGTGCCTTATCCTATGCAATTTACATTGCACTTTGATGTGATAACGAAAAACCCCAAATTTTCTCACCTGTTTATTTTTCTATTTACTCTTGCCATTTTATAGAAGGAAAACACTCAAGCATCCACAGACAACAGGTATCGCTTTTATCATTTGTCTTTGCCTATTTGGGTGTGCTAGCACCCCTTTAAATCTGAATTCTTTCTATGACTTTCTTGCACACTACATAGAAAGCAAAAAGATATTCTCTCAGGAGCTTTAACTGGTTTCTGATAATTACTGGATAGTTTCCTGGTTTATGACTATTTTTTCAATTAATATATTATTAATACTCAACACAGAGATGTTCAAATAATTTTAAATATGTCTTCCCTGCATTCAAATGGATTTTTTTCATTTGTCAAGCCTTTGTTTACTGGTGAGATATTCCTTTTAATAAACGAAAATATATTTCCATCACAGAATAAAGGTACTTTTCAATTAATGCAGTTACTTTTGAAAAGACGACTAAGGATTTTGAAAACAGTCTGATATTTTCATCCCCCAGGTCTTACATTTGTTAGTAAAGGGTTATATGCAGAAAGAATTCATCCGGTTTTTAGCTTATTATCTTGCTCACTTTTTTTCAGCACAAAGTACAAATTTGTAGAAGGATTATGAAGATGGAAACTGACCTCTTCTGAGCTGAAGACCTACCTTTTTATCACTCAGTCCAGTCACTTGGTCAACGAATTCCTCTTGAATCATAAACGCAGCTAAATTGGCAGTATAACTAGCCAGGAAAATGACAGCAAAGAAAGCCCAAACCGACACCATGATTTTACTTGTTGTCCCTTTGGGGTTTTGCACAGGCACAGAGTTGTTGAACACCAAGCCCCAGAGTAACCACACTGCCTTTCCAATGGTAAAAGATGGTCCATGGGGATCTGTAATTGCAAAGAGCTCTTATTTTAGTTGCAGATAAATTAAACCCTGGCAAGATACTCGATATAATAATAACAAATTACTCACAAAGACATAGCTAAAACATGTTTGAATACATTTTCACTATACTCCCAATTGAATCACAGGACTTACAATAGGTACTCTCTATCGTAAAGTCATTCATTTCCATATTTGTAAAATATCATTCAACATTTTTCTATGCAGCATTTAGTTCAAAAGTTTTCAAGTGTACCTGGAAAACATAGGTCTGGAGGAGAAGCAAACTGGTATGTCTACTGCAGTAAGGTATGTGCCACGGTATTGCCCCTTTCAGTCCACGTGCCAGCAGACACGTAAAATGGAAAAATGTGGGTGTAAGTCTTAATGATTCAATTCCAGTACTTTTCTCACCCAATTTTTTTTGTATCATTTCCAGTCTTCCAACATTATGCTTTTTTGAACTTTATGTAAGTATATTTAAGATCAAAATGTGCGAATACGTCACCTACTTTTAAGCAGCTTGACACTCAGAGGATAAATCAGTAAGTGAACACAAAGGAGCTACCTGTATGGATACACAATGTAGAGCAAACCAGACTCTGGCTACCTCACGTGTTCAGAGTCAGTTCCTTACAAAACATGCTTCAAATGTCTTGGCACTACTGGTAAAAAACGTGTCCCAGTTAATCCATTCTGTAATTTTTGTTATTCCTGTTTTCAACCAGCTTTTAATTCATCCCAAAGCAAGAAGTGGTCAGCACAAAGCCTGTATAGTGTCAGAAGTGGATTAGCAATGCCATTTCCTCCTCAAAAGGCCTTATTTATAGAGTCCTTTGAGAATAAAGGGAAGTTTGTTTTTACCCTGCTTCAGCTAAGTACAGTGCAGTCACCACGTATCGCTCATCATCTAGACTCCCTTTATCCTCAATGGAGAAAAACAGGCCTCCCCTCACCTTTTTATAAACATCTGTTTTTCAGTTAAAAGGCAATTCTGACAATAAACTTTGATGCAGACATCTGTAAGATTACCTCCTTCCCTGCCCTGTCCTTCTACCCAAGGTGATGCACATTACAAACTCAGATTTAGTGATTAATTTAATTATAATTTATTTTAATTATTTAATTATTATTTAAGGAATAAACCCCAAAGTGGGTATACAAAGTGCATGATCTCATTTCAGCAGAAATGCTCTCTCACACAGCGCAAATTTTTCAAAATGCAATCAAGCATAACATCTTAGATTATCCTCCTTCTACCCTGCAGCAGTGCTAAGAAGGTAAGTGCAGTAAAAGAACGAGAAGTGAATAAGTGAGTAAAAGAAGTGCAGTAAAATAAACACAATGGAGATGACTTTTGGTTTATGAAACTACCTTCTAGAACCATTTAAGATTGAGCTGGTACAGGAATACTATATATTTTCTGATCAACAGTGATAAGGCAAGTGTACGCCAAGAAAGCAGGCTAAAGTTTTGTTTATGCTGCTGGAGATTGTATCACCACTGAACTTCATCCTGCCAAAAATGCCTAGGGAAAGGAATAATCTACATAAAGATTCCCATTTATTTTAAGCTTCCCATGTTACAAATGAACAGCAGCTGGATTCGTGGCAAGTCTCTAGAGCTAAGTTAGGATGGTCTATTGCCATAATGTGCTTTTGCAGCCGTAAGTACACTAAATAAACAACTCTGGCACATAAAGCAGCACAGAAAAGAACAGCCTAGCCCCTAGATCCCCAGTGTCTATATTCACCTTTGATCCCCCCTTCGTAAACACAGAGTTCATTTTGGACAGAGGTTACACATTTACTTTCTTATAGAAATGATTCTTACAGAATCAGCTGGACATGACAATAATCCCCTTTTTCAGGAAACAAGCCAATCATAACTTAGAAGAAACCACTAGCTTCTAATAGTTTCCAGAACTGTATTCACTAAGCTGGACGATCTCCTGTTGTAAAATGAGGCAAGGGTGATTTAGAAATTACAAACAGGCTGCCTTCTCAACTGTCAAGTAAAGAAAGGATGAGGGTATCACAATATCATGGAATCCTCATTCTCAGGTCAAAGTGCTAATAAGACACAATTGTGCTTTCACTGAGAAAGGCAAGCTCTGTATTAACTCTGTTGTGCTGCTATACTTTGAAAATGAAGTTTCTATAACCGGGGATGCTACACAGAAGGACGCAATGCCCTTCTACAACTGGCCTCATTCCAAGCTTGAGTTCATTGGACTTTTTACAGGAACTATATAAAACTACAAACAGCATAACTGCTATTTTCCAGATTATCCAGCAAACCACACCGGTTTAGCTCATCCTCTCTGAACTAACCATGAATTCATATGAGCTGAGAGTCTGTAGAACTTATTCCAATGCTTTTTTAAGCTGATGCTCTACAACTGATACAGTATGCTAACCAAACACTGCCTGAATACAACCCTCTCTGATATCACTTATCCTTGTCTTCATTCAAACGAACGAGAATACAAACATGAGTATATACGCCCTCAAGAAATGATATTTTAAATGAAAAGCAAACAGTTTTATAGCTGCTTTTACTGTTTTATTCCTGTGTTATGTTTATTTTAAAAGATGGAGAGCAAAGGATGGGAAATAAATGATTTTTTTTTTTATAGCTTTAGGGTTGTGTAAAATGCAGCGCTTACCTCTCCCTTGTGCTAAGTTCCTGTTATATCCTACAGGACTAAAGTACTCAAATATAAAGACAGCCATGGCAGATACAATGAGAAGCATCACAAACATCATCACCCAGACAGAAGCACTAAAAGGCTCTGCAGCAAAACAGACAAGAGAAACAGAAACACAGTTCATTAAACCAGTCACAGCAGAATTCTAATGTCTTCAGCTAGGCAAGCCCAGCAGCTTTCTTTAAATTAGCTTTTACCAACCAATACACTACCAAATAACTAAGTAGCAACATATAAAGAACGGCTGTTAGCATATATACACAAAATTCAGAAAGGCAAAATCTTAACTGTAAGTTGCAATTCAGAAATAAAAGGTGCACCCTTTTCTTCAAAAGCCTTCACCGACACTGACTGGCAAATTATTGGTTTGACTCGCTGCTTCTTCAGTCTACAATGAAGTAGCCCTTTTGTCTTTATGCTATGTTACATGTATTTATCAACAGAATGGTCTAACCATTGTGACTGTTTTTCTGCAGAGCAAAAGCAATTAAGCATGTGTTTAATACATTCGGTAATTCAGTGAGATAGACTTGTCTCTCGTTTTCCATCTAACAAAAACTGTTAGGGAAAAAATACTTTCATTAAAAATAACTTTTTTTGTTCGAGAACCATTTTTTCTCTGTGTTCACTTTCATCCTCCTGCAATGAAGATGTTGTTTTTAACAATTGCAAACACATCCATTGAAAGTCTCATTCTCATATGGGTGCAAATTTCTGAAATCAAAAAGGTTTTATGGAAAACTGAAAGTCAGTTTGAAACACAGAAAAGCCATGATTAAGTAAAGAAGTAGGGTGAAATAGAAAACTTAAAGCAATTTCAAATATTAGACTAAGCATCAACTTTTTGAAAGGCCTGGATACAGTAACAGTAAGTGATAACACAAAGTTCCTAAATGTTGTCTTGCTCAATCTCAAATTCTCTGTCATTCCAGGAGTCCCCGCAGTACCTGTCATGGAATAAGGATATACATAAGAAAGGTTTTGTATGGGAAAGTAACATCTCTTTATCAGATCAGCTTATTTGAGGGCATTTTATATCCTAACTTTGGTAGATAATGCAAGTGTGAGTGTGCTCTCAAGTGTGAGTTAAAAAAAAATCTTAGTATACCATTTCAAATTAGGACAGAATCAAGAAGTACTTGAACTGACAATAAATTAGCGTGTTCCAATGCTTTGCCTGTTTTTGAAAGCCCAAGAGGTTCTTCCATCCTAACTTCTTCAATAAGATTTGAACCACTGAAAATTTTTCCGTCACTGCAGGAAAGGACTATGAGTGAGAGCTGAGGTGTGCGAAGCCCAACAGCCCAATTGAACTTTGTCTGAGTTACCATGAACTACACAGACCTAGACTGAAGTGCAATAATTGGGCCAAAGCATGGAAATCTCATGAGATGATTTGACTTTTCTACAATTTCTTCACAAATCTGGAACCAAAAAAGGACCAAACTCCAAACAAGTCCACCAGTGATTTTGGACGTAAACTAAAAAGGCAAGGCAGGGAAATTTCAAGCCAAACTGCTCTATTTGTGGGTTTAGGATAAGGTTAAAGATTAGTACTTTAAAAAAAAAAAAATTAAGAACAGTTATGAAGTTCTTTCAATTACTATAATTATGCGTTTGGAATAGAATAGTAAGTTAGCAAAATAACAGAATTCTTAAAAGGAAGAGAAAGATGCAGACAGGTAAAGGACGTTATGCAGCCAAATACAGTTAATAACGGATATTCTATGACTTCATATGTTAACTGGATTAAATTGGTCTTTAATTATCATACAATTTTGACAGCATTCTCACAGCAGAAAGCAAGGCTGATAAAACTCATCAAAAGCAACAGTGTAGAAACAACGATGGTATTTTCTAAAAAAGAGAAAGGGAAAAACAAACTGATGTGGAAAAAGCTATAAACAACAGTTTAAGCATAATGCTCTTTAAAAATTTAAGCAGTTTGGTAATGAGGTGGAGGATTAAAAGAAGCAATAGGAAAATAAAAAGTTATTTGGAACACTAAGCAGCAAGATTGAACAAGTATAAAATCAACTGAACAACAGAGTTGATATTCTTGTCATATCAGAGATCAAATGACATGTTCAGCACTCTTCTTTGATTCTCAAAGGACAGAAAGAGAACTTCCCTCGGGCAAGCAGCAGGTTTTATAAGAATTTTCAGTCAAGCTATGATACAGCAGAAAAATACTAATATATGACTCACCAGTGTACATTTCAAATGGTTGACAATGGAGAATATTGAGCAATGAAAAAGATGTCTTACTCCACTAACTTCGAGTTTTACATCTCACTACCAAAACCAATACTTAACACATTAATAAATAAGGGCATAGATTTCATATTCCACTAATGCCTCAAAAAAACCCCACAAAAAACTGATCTCACCTATGAACTCTCTCCCTCTTTAAAATACAGAAATTTGGATTAGAGGTTTCCTTTATTTTGTTTGTTTAAATAAAGTTCAATCAAATCTCCACAGAACGATAAAAAAATTACAATCTAGCATATAAGCATTTTAGTATATATGAAAATGTTTTAATATGGATAAAATCCTCATTTGAAGGAGACACCTGCATCAGAATCAGAACACAGGAGATAATGAGGAAGAAGGTATCAGCCCATCAGTTACTTAGATCTCTTGGACACAGGCACCAAATGGAAAATCTACTTTAGACAAAGTCCTGTACAGCTCACAGAACCAGATATTTCATGAACTGTAACCAAGTGCGATTTAAAAAAAAAAAAAATATTGTATTTGACAGATGTAAAAAAAAATTCTGTAAAAGAACTGTGTGAGATTATTCTTAGACACTTAATTGAAACAAAATCAGTCTGTGAATGAATTCAGTTTCTCTCTGGTAGTATTTTGCAAGGCAAAGCATTTTACTATAACACACACTTCATCAAAATACACAGTCAATTCCAGTAAAGTGGCAGTTTCATATATGGCTAAAAAAACAGAAAATACTCCAGAGAGCACAGACTTGATTTATTGGTGCAGCAAATCAGATTTCTCCAAAAGTAATGTTATTCTATAGAGCTTTATAAGAAGGGGTTATTTTTATTTTTTGAATGATATGTATGTCCAGCTAAACCAATAATATTAAATGCATTTTAGAAATCTAATAACTATGTTGTTGTGAAAAATGCAAAAGTAGTCTCTCTTTTGATGGTAGCTGTAAGCAGGCTTTTAAGAGATAGGCAAAGTCCCTGGTAAAACTCTACTGCATTTAGAAAACACCCAAATACTTATATTTCAAGTGATAATTTCAACATGCTGCAACTGCAATTTTAAAAGTGAAATCTGTTTAAAAGTCAATGACTTACAGAAACGAAAAGATACTATTCTCAATATTTTTATTAAAAGTACAACTTCTTATAATTTCATTAAAATGTCTTTCACTGATTAAAAAAAAAGTATTAACCAGCAACAAAATCCGTTTAGGCACCATATGTTTGGGAAGTTATTTGATTACTCACTGTGTTATATTTATTTACATCATCTCTGTAATGTGCCTTTATGGAATAGGTAGGAGAAATAAGTTCTATGGCTAAATGATGATTCTTGTGCAAGAAAACCCAATTATTTGCCCCCTTGTAGCTGATGGTACATAAACAATCTGCTCCTTGATGGCTACAAGCAATTTCAGTGGAAGTGCTGAACGTACACTTAGCAATCTAAAAAGAAACCATATAGTCAGTGATCCAAACATGGCATCGCTGTTGACCCAATGGGGACTTGAACATCCTAAATTGTCCCATAAAATATCTGGGAAACACTGACTTTTTTTTTTTTT
>VWZK01009431.1:16881-149456 GCA_013396935.1 Baryphthengus martii
TTTTTTTTTCATTTAAATGATTTTAGTGTCACAAGCACTATTTTCCTATGCAAAATATCTTTCAAAACACTGCGCCCAAATACACTACGAGGAACATAAAAACATTCTGGGCATTCTTGATCCATCTCATGACAGTCTCCTTTAAGCTTCAGGCAAACTCAGGCTAATCACCAAATACAGAAGTAAACAATAAGCACTAAAAGAGAGGGAGAGGGAAATAATGAAAAGAGAAATGAGCAATTTAAACAGCAAGCAAACAAAGAGAGAAGACCAGTCTTTGTCTCTTTATATCCCAGCTCCTAACAGCAAAGAAATGAGTGGCTGGGCAGTATCTCCACTGTTCAACTGCATCATCCCAACCCCACTGTTCAATTGCATCAAAGGAGAAAACTCTCAGAAGATCTCCAGTGCAGTAGTATGATATTAAGAAACCAGAGGGAACTGTTATCAAATTAGCTGTCAGATGTCTCCTAATCAAAAGGAAGTCTCTTCTTCTACAAGGGGTTTTAGAATTATTTTGTGAATGCGAATGTTAGACGTATATGAAACCATTTATAAGGGGCTAAACAAGCATACATTAGTTTGTAAAGAAGCAAGTTTTGTAAAGAAGTCATTTTCCAAGGAAGATTTTGGGGAATTCTTCTTCACATTGAAATCACTATCATTGGGTTCCACTTACTCCATCTGAACCCAACAGTACTAGCTTCATGTGCTAATAATCACATCCATCAGCACATCAACACAGTACAAACTTCTTAGTGTAAAATTCAAAACTCAATAGAAACATGTCAACGCACCATCTAGGTTAACTACAAATGAAACCTATGCAGCTTTACAGACATGCCGTTAAATGACCTGGATGGGTTGGAGAATCATACCTAGAAAAGCGGATGGTGAAACCGTGCCATTGCTCCGTGACACCATGACACTAATGCCAGTCTCAACAAATGGCACCGAAAAGTCGACCACTTCAGAGCGTTCTTCGTTAATAGTGAGAGAACCCACAGCCATAACCGCACGATGATATACCACCTAATTCACAAAGAGAAGAGAGCATCAATATTACTCAGCACACAATACCTCATTTCTCCAAAAGAATTAAAACCAAACATTGCTAAGTTCTTACTTAGGAGCTCTTTTACCTAACAGAACTTACTTCACCAATCATTCCATTCCACACATTATTGACTTTTTTGCCATGTTTCCCATTAGTCACCAAATACAGGTCGTATGTGAACTTGACAGTTTTAGACAACTTCTTCAAGATATCAATGCAGAATCCTTTGCAACACTTCTTTACATTAGTTCCCTCATTAGTTGAGTTGCTGTCAACAGAGAAACATAAATATTTATACTGGAAAAAACCAGAAGAACCACAAGAGCAAGACTAAACATAATGTGAAACAACATTCTGTCATACTTTGTGAGTGACTGGTTTTCTGATTCGATGGAGAAATGACCTGCAGGATACTTTATATAGTGTTTGCAGCTCTTACTAATCACAACACAGTGGTTTGTCAGGAGATACATAGAAGATAATAGTAGATCTTGTATGACATGCTTTCTGCTGCAGTGTCAAGCGTACTGCACTTCCCCATCAAGTCTCCTCTTACTAATCTCTCTCTTAGGCTTAGATTAAACATTTATCACTTACTTGCAAGACATAACACTACATGTCATTTAGTAATTAGGGAACTTCCCAACATTTAAGCTATATAAAGGCAAAGCAGTTCACTGTACTGAAAATGGATGCTGCACATCTTTGACACTTTGAGAAGGTGAATTTCAGGTCACCTTTAAGTGCAAAGATACAGGCTTTCCCTTTATTTGTTTTTTGAAATGTTCATTATCCCTAGAATTGTATAGTATAATCATCTTCAGAAACAAAGGAGAAATTTTATGGTCTGTGAACAAATTCAAAATTAAAATAAAACTAGTTTAGAACTTGACTAATTACAGTTATGTAAAAAAAAAAATGTTTCTCTGAAGTTCAGGAAGCATGTGCATCACTATTTAGCAGTCTCTGGAAATCTTCAGAAACAGGCATTATATTCTGCTGAATAGAAAATTGTTGCTACTATCCTCAGTTCTTAAATACGTAGATTGAAGCACACAACAGGTGAAACAACACTGATAAACGCACAAGGAGAATTTTTCCACTGAATTCTAGTGATTGGTCCAGAGTTACAGAACTATCAAAGCAGAAGACTTCTCTCTACATAGCATGTCACAGCAGTATTTTGTGCTGGAGCAGTTAATCCCGTACCAAATTTCACCATAAATATACATTTTCAACAGGACACACTCTCAGATTGTTAAAGCCTAATTAACCAGGCATGTTTCAACATAACTGGAAACAATTCAAAGGGGACTCATTAAAACAATTGTCTTCTAGAACGCAGTCTTCTTTCATGTGACTGAAAAGGGCTAAATTGAGCTGACTTTGAATTTACTAATAACTTACTATCTCATCTTTAATTCAATGTGATTTTCATATATCTAACCAGAATTATTAAAAAGCAAGCTGTGCAAACAAGATCATACCATATGGGAAAGAGAAAAAGAAAGAGGAAAGTAAATACAGAAAGAAAAGCAAAGATAGGAAGCAAGAGGAAAAAAACAGTAAAGTATCAGAAAACAGTTATACTATTAAAGAAACAAAGAAAAGAATTGGTGAGAAAACAGGGGAATATATTTTGCACTCGGAAAAAGAAAAAAAGAAAAAGGAATGCTGTGTATTTACTTACTTAATTTTGACAAATTTACGACACGGCACAGTGTTTTTCTGGCAACTCTCCATCAAAGGATCCACATCCTCAACAATGACAAAGGGAGCCTCCTCCAGGGTGACAATACTCAAATGGTTATCGTCGGGGTCGCTGTCTGCGAAAGAGCTGTACCTTGGCCAGACAGAGTACTTTAGGCTCAGTGAGTTGTTCTCCCATTTCCCCACCTGAAATGCCAAGACACAGAGGCTGCTGATATTTGCTGGCTGGTTTTTGACAAATTAAATCGAATATTAAATGTGATGGGATAGAAGTACTGGTAATTACATTGCAAAAGATAGTTGTCTTTTGTTATAAAAATTACTTCAGAACTTTCTAGTAATTGCAGGAAGTGAGAAACAAAAAACTAACCACACACACATAAACATCAGACTGGCGACCAGACTATTTCTGTATCTTCCCGCAAGAGAAGGCACTTGTATTTTAATAAATCGAAAAACCTTTGTGAAAGCCTTTCTCTAGGGTTCCATCACACCTGAGCCAGGCCAAACCACAGTTTTAGTACATACAAGCTCAATTGTGCATTATTTACTTCTTATTAGAAATAACATATTTTATTCTGCTTTAGTTACTACCAGCTGTTGAGGGAGTTTGAGGACGCATACTCCACCTTACATTACAATTGTCTATTTCTTTACTGTTATAAATTATGCCATCTAAATTAACCTACATTTCTTTCCATTCCCAGAAAAACAGAAAAGAGTATACAATTTAAATATTTTGAAAACTCCAGCATTTTATACCTCAGATTGTGTCTAACTACTTTGCATCCCTCAATCTAATTGCATGCTTTATCTAAGTAGTGAAGACAAATAATATAAAGACGCTGGCAATCCACAAAATTCAGAACCTAATGCATTTTAACAATTCTTCAGTTGCTTAAGCTAAACAAATTACAACATAATCATGAGACTGTTAAAATATTTGTTCAGCAAGGAAAATGGTGGAAATTAACAGTACAATGAGAACTTCAAGTACTAAAAAAAAAAAAAAAAGTGAAAAAATTGTTCACCTACCTTCTGTCTTCTAAAGTCATTAAAATGAACCACAAAATTTCCCAAAAAACATTATTTATATTCATTCCTTTTTAAGGAAACATATAAGCACAGATCGTTTGTAGATTCCTTTCCATCCTGTTTGTAAGTCAAGATGTTTTGCTGAACTTTAATGCAGGCAGCAAAAATGCCAAATCTCTAGACACTTAAATTAGGAAATTCAAAATATATCAAGGGAATTAGAAATTCACATCTAAATCAGTAGGAATCAGGCACAGGATTTATACAGACAGTTCCAGTATGAAATTTAACCAACGCACAATGGCTGAAGCCTTTGTGAGAAACACTATTCCATACACAGCGAAACAAATCTATTTAACTCTGTATGAGCCAGAGGCAGGTAGGGGCACTCCTAATTCTCTGTCCAAAGAGGTCTGTCTACTGCTGCAGTCCCGGGGTGTCACAATGACTTCATCTAGGCTTTACACGGTGCAAAAATAGTGTAATCGTCAAGTTACTCTACGTAAGTGCATCCACAGCTGAGTCTGTGCTGGTTTACGTTAGCTTACACTGTGTTGATCGTATCTGTGCCCTAAGTATGCCATCAAGCTGGCCATCTGGAATGGGGAGATTTCAAGCCAGCTCTGTACTTAAGTCAAAGAGTAAATGTGCCAAGTAATACAATGAATTTCAGAAGTGCCCAACCGTCTGCCTATTCCAACCAGCAAGAAGAAACAAAATGTGACTCAGTTGCATTTGTTTGTCCAGGACCATGGCAGTGGCAGCACCCGACTTTCTACATCACTCACAGAATCACAAAATTTCTATGGTTGGAAAAGTCTTTTAAGATCATCAAGTCCAACCATTATCTAACCCTACCAGGACCACTACTACATCATATCCTTAAGCACTATATCTAGATGGCTATTAAATACATCCAGGGATGGCGATTCAACTGCTTCTCTGAGCAGCCTGTTCCAGTTCTTGATAACACTTTTGGTATAGAAGATTTTCCTAATGTCCACCCTAAATCTCCCCCGGCTCAACTTGATGCCATTTCCTCTTATCCTATCCATTGTGACTTGTGAGAAGAAATCAGCATCCACCTCTACAACTTGATACGGGATCCTGGGAGGAGGCAGATCCCTCTGCAAGCCACCCCCTGCACTGGCATCACTGTCACATGAACCAATAGGAATACAAGCTGCCCACAATAATATGGGCTCATATGATCTTATTAAAAATTTAATGACTGTTTGATGCTGTTGAAAGAAGAATCATGAAGTAACTGTCATTTTATTGTTCTGAGGGGGATATAACCAGTCACATTTTTAAATGGTCGAATTTGGAGAAATGTTATTTTCTTTTGATAGTATCTTTATGTTATGTGTGAAGTGTTATGTGTTGAGCAAATCTCTAAAGTTACATTCAAAATTTTTTATCTGTTGCCTTCTATGGATTTATTGCAACATTCTCTCCGTGCTATCTTATTTTTTAAAAACAGAATAAATAAGAATTAAGACCTTGCCTTGGGTCTTAGGGGCATCCCTACTTCTGCATCCAAAGAGGTCTACTGGTGCAGTCCCAAGGTGTCACAGTGACTTCATCTGGGCTTTATATGGTGCACAAATCACATATCCATTGTAGGTCATCTCTACTACCACCAGCACAAAAAGTAACCCACAGCGTCAGAAAACACAGGGGAAAAAAATACAAGAGAAAGATACCAATGTCATGAAGAATGGCAGAAAAGCTAAAGGCAAAAAAGCTCTGAAAATCCTCTCTGGTGGGCTAAGAATGGCAAATGAGAAAGGGCAGCAATCAGAAAGAGCCTATAGGTCACTCCTTTTGATTGGGAAATGTTTCTGTCGATTTGTTTGCTCTAATTAATAAATGGCTATCACAGGCATTGGATTTGCTCTGCTGCTGATGCCAGACTCACAAGTGAACACTTTCCGGGTTTATTTGGTACTTTGATCTTAAAACAGCTACAGTGTCGAAGGTTACGCGTTACACTTCTATCGTTCTGCTACAGTTCTGAATGATCAAAACACTTTTTTTTTCTTTTTCATTTACTTTAAGTGGAAGGTAAGAATTTAATTTTATGCAATTAAAGCACGTAGTCAAAATATGGGAGGATTTTTATATTCATATTAGAAGCCTTTTAGCTTGTGCAGAACTAAATACAGCATTATTAAGAATACGGTTGGTATTAATGATCTACACAATGTTTTATATCTTCATATATTATTCAGTTCTTTCAACATCCTTGTGCAATTGACAGTATTTCTTTTTTTACAGGGTGAAGGCTTGAAATGACACAGAAAAAAACGCAGAATAAGCAAAATTAAAACATGAGCAGGTTCCCATCGTAATAAAGAGAATTTATGAAATTGCATCCATACGTAGCTGTCCTGCAGGGTCAGCGTTTCTGTCACTTATGGAAGTCACATCTAGTATTAGATCCAGTCAACATCTGTTTTGAATGCTTTTATAACCTTCAAATGCTTAGTTGTTATAACCTGATGGGTTTTTTCCTATATACACACTCACTGTACTTCAGAACATTATTAAGAGGTCTGCTTATAAAATGTAAGAGTTTCTGTGCAAACCCAGATGTTAAGTCCTTATTCAACACTGACTGTTGAAGGAGCTTACCTTTGACAAGAAAGCAAAATATCTGAATTAAAAAACCAGCACGCCAAGTCCTGGTTTTGCCTGTGATGATCATTATAAATGCTGTAGAATAGGAAAATTTCCTATGTCAAATATGGAAAGTAGGAAATTAAAAGTTCAGTTGCTGTTCTCAGTAGGAGACAGTGGCAATATCTCAATAAACCATTTTACAATGAAACAGTTTACCAGCCTGGACAGCTTCAAAATTTAGTTGCCTCCAGTGTTTTACAGCCCTCGTTATCAGAGCGCTACTTCGTGATCATCGTAGCTACTGAGGAAATTAACTAAACGTGGCATTCTCTGACTACGTCCAACCATATAGATGGGAAGTAGAAAAGGTCTATGTTTAAATTAGCATTTTAGGATACCTAACAATGTTGGTATCCCTGATACAGATATTCTTTATGCAATCTTTTGTAATTTCAATGACAAATTATTTGGACACTAGAACACATTAATTTGAGGGTGAAACTACAAATCTCCAATATGGAACAGTAGCGAACACCAACTCTTGATACTGTTAGCAGAGACCAGAAACAACTTTCATCGCCAGTCTATCAAAGACTAACAGGTCCACAAAAACAAATTGATGGTAAACCCACATGTAGGATTGAAGCACGCTGCCTCTACCACGGATCTACCAAAGAAATGTTATCACTGCTGCGAAGTATTACTATCTTATTCTTTCCATCTCTAGCCTAAACTTTCCTACTCGAATCTGATCAATCCCAAGGAAACTTTTTGCCATTCAGAAGCTGCTATTTATCTCCCCAGTCTCCAAGCCATCACTGTTTGGTCAAGGGTTGCCAGAGGACAACAGGGAGCTAAAATACTTCACAGGCCTGCCAGGCTGACAAAATTATGTTTTGATAGAGTGGGAGACAGGTAGAAGAGAATTCTTCTGAAGAGAATTTCCATTGTCCCAATTACTTGGGGAAAAAAAAAAAAAAAAAAGGCAGTTCATAAAGTGGGCTTTTTACTGTTCAAAACATAAAACCACTATTTGAAATACCTTGTAAACAGAAATAAAGATGTTTTAATAAAGATACTGTATTTACACTTCTGGACTTGCTATGTAGAAATACATGCTTATTTATTAGAATATGTAGAGACAAATTTGAGATGAAAGAATTTCAGCTACTCCAATCTATTGTTTTGTTTTATTTGGGTTACTGATTCATAGAATTTGAAATTGAAACTTTTTAAAAATCTGAAACGGAATGGAAACATTTGTAAGATTTCTAAACTTTGTGCTGGTCAGGATAATTATTTTCCCTAGCTCCTGGAAGCAAGGCTACTGCCCCAGAGAACTTGGTTGAGCGCACACGTTTTTAATAGTAAGCAGCCAGAGATATGTTCCAACTGCATCAAGAAGAATCTCATGTATTTGAGTTGGTTTGGTAATTATGTCCTGAATTTAAAATGAATCTAATATAAAATAAAGCATTTATACTTGGTGTAGTCACTCCCTAATGACAGGAAATTTACCTGTAGATGAATAAGTGCAGTTTGCTCAGTCTTACCTGCATCTCTTTCCTCACCAATTTCTTTCCTCTTTCCTGGTAGATTAAGAATATTTAAGATCCCCATCAATCCCCATTTTGGTGTAACACAATTTTGGTGTAACTGCAACCATTTGCAGTTTCGAAATCTCATGTGCTGAGGAATCATTTCTAGCTCCTCTAGACACATGCAGAACATAGGAAAAATACAGCCATTTTTGTAAAATGTATTCTGTAAAATCTCTTTTTCATTTAGGAAACGTGACTTTTTTAGAATGACAGCCATTTATGAGAATGTTAAATAAAATACAGGATGAATGGTTGGAATTCTGGATTATACAATCTGAAAGAAGAAACTACTGAGTAGTTCAAAGACAGGTCCGAAAATGTGATTTATGCTCCAGCCTTGAACCCAATTAAGTACATTTAGTTAAAGTCTACAGCAAGTCAAGCAATGGAGAACAGAATGCTTAGAGTGTGAAGGGCACAAAACTGTGTCTAGAAGGAGAGGTTTCCCGCTTAGATCTCCTAAGAATCCAGCTAATATTACTATAGAAATTAGAAGTTAAAACGAGCTTACTCTTAGCAGATAGGATGAAGTATCTGTGTTGTCAGATTCAAAAATGGAAGGGGAAGGCCAAACTGCATTAAGAATGATTTTAAAGTAATAAACACAGTAGTGTGTATTTGTAAAATGATCATTTTTTAAAAAAGAAAATTCACGCTGAGGACAGTGCTCTCCATAACGCAGACCTGCTTCATTACAGAACTGTCTAAAACTGCATGCAAAAATTTTTACTCTACTGTGTGAAAATGCCACAAAATATCCAGAAATTTATTATAAATTTCTGTCATTCCCATAATGATGTGGCCTCAATCCCAGAGAAATATAGAGGACGGCCCTCACTTGAAAAAAGGGCACTAGAATAATTTTTGGGAAAGATCCTGGCACAAATTATAAAAATACTTATTTATGGCCAAAAGACCAGGACATAAAAAATGTGGTTTCAATAGCAAACTGTAGGTGCTAATTTCAACTTTAAGTACAGATTTGCAATGATACATAGACCATATTTCTTTGGAATTTGCACATTCTTTCCTATTTTCTCCATCTTCATACACAGACTGGAATAGTCCCTTCGGTTTAATCTCTGCAGCATACAGGAAGGAAAGCAGAAAAATGCTGAGGTGATGGAAGGGTTTGTTTGCTGTCAGACTGAAATAGCAATTGTCTCACCCATTATTGTCCAAAGCACCTTACAAACTCACTGTATCACATACGCGGCGTAACCACCTCCTGCGTGCCTATGGATCTTTTGAGGGTTGCAGCCAAGAGGGGTGATAATGAAGCACTTGGCAGGTTTGTGTGTAACAGCAAGATGAAGACGGCTAGCCTAAGACAGACAGGCTTGCAAAGTTACTTGCAAAGTAACTTGCAAAGTTACACGTTGCTGTACCTCACGCAGGCCCCTCTCCCACTGCACCCTAAAGCAGTTGCTAAATAATACGAGGATGACTGACGTCATGCTAATCACACACCCTCACAGCGACCATCGAACTGGAGAAAAAGAGCAAGGCCAGATCCTGAGCAGAGAGAGAAAAAAGCAGAGTATGTTTTGCCTTGCGTGCCAATGCTGGCACAAAAAGGAAGTCTGTCACACCGGCACATCTCACAGAAAACAAACAAATAACTCGCTCCTATCACCCTCTTCCCAGCAGATGGGAACTGTACGCAGCGCACAATCTTCATCCTTCTGCGAGAAAAAAATGTTACATGACAACATAGATAATAAATGCACTCCCAGGACTACCTGACTGAACCTTTGAAAATGGAAAAAATTTTCAGGGATGTTCTTTCTACATTAAACACAGAGATATATTACAAACATAACATCTTGCTTTTGTGAAGAACAGAATGCTGGGCAAATGCATCGCGTTATAAAAAACTGTTTATTTCTTTGATTTCATCACACTTTTCCACTTACAAGGAAGAGCTACTCTGGCAGTTTTTAAGTCAATAATGAGAAGCATAAATTGAGTTTGTTGGGTTAGCAATAACCGGCAGCTTCAGACCAAAGTGCAAGAGCAAAATCCTTCCTCCAGAAACAGCATCTGTTGTACACCTTCTACTACAAACCTCCGTGTTCCTTCACGTTTCTGAAGGTCCTTATTTTACAACGACACTTCACATTTAAATGACAGAATATGATGCAAGCAGTTTCATGTCTTATTCATAGGGAGTGTTTTACAGTCCTGTGTGGTTTGAAGGCATCCATTTAAAGACTCTGATGTTTTCAAAATTTGCTGCAAAATTTCGTATGGGGTATGCAAATGCACCACTCTTCCCTCATGGCTGCTTACGCTGACAGGAAGGTACCAACAGTGTGACCAGCAGGACTCAAAGGAAAACACAGATATCCAGAGAGATTATAAACTAACAGGAGGAGAAGGAAAAGCTACCACCTCCCACAGCCTCATTTTTCAATACAAAATTAGTAGTTAGCACTCACCAAATCTTCAGTGGCTGGTATAGTTTTGGTACTGGGGGAAGTCCCAAATAACTCTATGGAGCACAAGAACACAAACTCATGCCAGAGAAGCCATTTTATGAGTTGATTATGTCATTAGAAAGGAAAAGAGCTAAAACTGACAGCTAACCTCCACCACCCATTGAGGGAAGGCTTTTTGTCACCTCTGCACTCAGTGCAGGTCTTGTATCTCTCCAGAAATGTCCAGATAGCCATACTTCTACCTCCACAGAGGAAGAGCTGCCCTGAAAGTTTTTCTGCTCTTTAATCTCCTCTGTAGTATTAGATGTAACGAACAGGAGCAAAACACACTTTACCACTGCTTTTCATGGTAGCTCTGAGGGAACCACCCTCCTTGGGAATACAGGATTTAGGAAATGCTAGATAGTAATTGGTGCAATTCAAACATTTGAGTACAGTAAAGGTCAAAGAAAAGGCCTTTTGGTTAAGTAAAACTCACGGAAATAATATGCAATTTTCACTCAACTAAGTGTCAGGATAAGCATATTTAAAGGAAGACTAAATACACTAAGCAACAAGGATGGAACAAAGAAAATGACAAGCCAACAGATGTTAAAGAGCATGCTGTTTCTATGATGGGAAGAAATACTGGCCACAGAGTTTCTGACAAAAGATATGCCAGCAAATCAATGACTGTATCATGCAATTTCATCTCTTGTGGTTAAAATACATGCATTTCTTCATAACTTTTAGCGAATGTCTACCACGAGGCATCAGGATCCTTCAGCTGTCACAACTTTTACTCTGCAATCAATCGAGATTTTCCAAGAAACTACTCCGGACCATCTCAGCGACTTTTTATCACGGTATCCGACAAAAAGCTCTGTCAGAAATCTGACTGAGTGTTAGGTTTTTTGGTTCATGCCCAGTGAAGTTTCAGCTATACCATTAGATATGAGAGCTGCCTTTTCTTGGCTACATGGTGGATGTTAGTAGCCAGATGGAGCTCTCCGTGGAGACCTTGGTTCATTTATTCCAGGCAGGAATTGCACACCCTCTGCCTACTCATTCTTCCTTAGATAAAAAAGTGTACAATGTCACACAGAGCTTGTCAATCTGGCATATGCTAGTTAATTGGAGCAAAATCGAGTTCTACATAAGTTCCTGCATTAATAAAAAGTTAAAGATGATGGATTATGTTTAGAATAAAACTGGATGTAAGTAATAGTTCTCGCAGTGGCATTTAACTAGCAATTGTGCCATGTAGTACCTGCTACTCCTGCTTCTTGTAAAAATTCACTGGCTATAAAAATGTAGATAGGACACTTCTATCTCACAAACTCATCCAGAACACAGATCACCATGGTATCTGTATTGGGTTTGGGTGAGCTGGAGTTAATGTTCCCCAGAGCAGCTCTTATGNTATCTGGGAGCACCAGCAAAAACTGTTTCTATTCTGGAACTCATCTTTAAATGCATCACAGTCTCCCCTACCTTACTTAACATTATATGATGTGCACAGCTAATCAAACTGCCTAGTTTTGCCACTGCTAACTATATTCTAGTATATGATTTAAATATTGGATTGATTTGTTTTATTTCCATATTGAAACAAAAAAAAAAAAAACACAAAAACCCCCACACAACAATAAAAAGAAAGAAGGACTAACAGACTGTGAAGTTTGCAATTCAGTGAAGTTAATGGGCCAGGTGAGACACCCAGGTAACACCTCACTGGGATAAGCTTCATGGGGGAGTTGCAGCTGGTATTGCTGGATCTCTGAAGATTTTTTAGCACTAGCTCGGTGTTCCTGCAGCACTTTGGTGATATTTGGGCAACACTGTTAACTGGCAAATTTATCAAGTGAAATAAGCACATTAAGCTTGTCTTAAAAATCTCTTGCCTGAGAACAGCAGCCCCTTTGCCTGTCAAGATTAGCAGCAAGAAATATGAATGTTGATGTCAGAAATTTGAGTACCTCTTTTAGCACCTGTCAAAACACCATGCTGGATGCCTGTTGAACATGTCCAAAAATCACTTTCAGTCTTCAAACTATTACCTTCCAACCATTTTTTTTCTGAACCTGATATGGGACAAATCCCTCAGTCAACCCCATTTACATGTTAAGTTTCCACTTCAAAGTTTTGATACTGAGTCATTTGTAAAGGGAAAGGAACTTATTTTCCAAAGGGTAAGATGGATGCTCTTCAACTATGGTCAAATAGATTTTCTATAACCTCAAGCCTCGAGTGAAGTATATGCATTTTGAGACAATGAAAAATTGTGTTGAAGTTAAAGCAGATTATTATACTAAACCCAAAGAACATTGTGTTTTAATACTAAATCTTGTATTTTCAGGAGAATGCTAGGTAAAAAAAATCTTCACATAAACCATAATTACTCTTTCTTACATAAATACTAAGTTAGTTACCCGCAATTTCTATGTACATTAGTTACATCACAAGGATTAGCAGGCTATCGCATTGTCAGTTTTCCACATGAGTAAATCATTTAATTAAGATTCTAGGATTTGATGTTATCCATATAGGATTGAGGATATTTAACAGGACTTCAGCAAAACAATTCTGTGATACTCATTGCAATACTGTAATTGGAAGTAAAAGCATGCACCTCTCTGGAACCCTGAGCAGGATGAGTAACTTGGACAGTTTTGAAATTGAGCAAAATGGCGCAACGCGAAAGGAACAAGGAAGAAATTGGTGAGAAATGCGACTTGTAAAGGATGTTGAGATGACACTGGAGAGATGTTCAAATCAACCAGGGAGTGGAAAAGGGCCTTCTCATGTCTCTAAGTCAGAGCAACTGTCCTATTATTTCTGAAGCGCACAGTGACGCTCTGCTGATATAATGTGGGATGCTCCAAGGTAGCCGAGAGCTATATCCAGCTTGATAGGATAATTGATTAGTCAGTTTATTTCTCTTCATCCACAGAGGCAGGGATCAGCTTGTGGTCAGAAGAATAATTCTGGTGGTGACAGCCTGTTCTTGGCCGCCTTTCACTTCTCCCCTCTGACATAATTAAACTTGGCCCCTCTCCCATAGTCCTATGACAGAGAAGCAGAGAGGAACGCTGCAGCTAGGGGCAGGCTGTCCCTGATGACAGAACTCCTCTGCCCTGCTATCACAGGGGCTCTAAAGCAAAGGGGCAGTTAGGACCAGGTGTATAGATATTTTTCAGGATGGGAGCCTCCCTTCAGTCACTCTTTTTTACCTCCTAGAAGCCCTTCAAACACAACACTGATCAGGAAGGGATTTCCCAGGTGGAAAACTGCACAGACAAGGTAAGCATCAGCCTACAGAGAGCAGGGCAGTCCAGCACAGCAGGTGGAGCCTGCGCTGCTGCCCTACAACATGCACAGTGCGATACAGCAAAATTGGCACCAATTCTTCCATTCTCCCATGGGGGAGTCACTTAAAGGTTAAAACAGGCTCAAGTTAATTCTTGGAAGTAATTATTAGTTCATATATCTGGCATTTCTTTGCTGCTGTTAGCTCACTTCTCAAAAGCATCAAACCTATCTCCCCTTGTCTTTCAAGTGGTCTTTTTAGAGAAGCTTCAAGGCACAAAATGTATGAAATTACTAAACCATACGCATTTGTTGGCTGCCTCTCTAACCATTTTCTCCCTTTGGTGCCTCATACTAATATTCTCCAAGTAGTGTAATATTTTTTTAAGAACGTTATATATGATATGCAGACTGTTGAAGAATCTTAAAATATAGTAAGAAATGTTCATCATGGTTACTGAGCAAAAGAGTCCTCCAAAGATTCAAATTGACACATATGGATTTAGAATAAATTTTTTCAGATAATTAGATTTGCATCAAATGAACTTAAAGAAATAGCATAATATAGGACCACTCTCTATGTTTTTGCACGACTAGAAAATTTACTGAGGTGTCCTTCAGTAATTCTTATTTTGTCATTATTAAACATCACAAAGAGTTTTCAGTCTTAAAAACTGGAGTCTTAAGTTGATTTTACAGAATCCTAAAACTAGATAAACAGTTCACAGATTTCAGCAGCAATTTTGATAATGCAGGATCATGCCTTACGAATTTAAAATAAAAGTGGTGGATGATAAAGATACATATTTTCCTACAGTCTCACATCATGAAGAGTTTCTAAGGTTCCCTGTTTTAAAACATGGACCGACAGATAACCTGCAAAACTCAGAGCCAAAACAATCACATGTGGGTGTTTTAAAGAAAAAACACTCATGATAAACTTTTTCCTTTATTCCTCACAGATATGATTAACTGATATTAAGTCGTCTCTTTCTGTCCTTTATAGAGGCTTATGGAAATCACTTGCCTATCAGAACACAACTCAATATTCTCAAACATTATGGGGATCATCCCCCAATTCAGCAGGAATTTCATAGTTTAGGAAAAAAAAACAAACAAAAACCCAACAAAGAAAGCACAGTGTACCTTTTCTTCAAAATCTGTCAGAGTACAAAACCAAGCAAAGGACCGAAGTTGACAAGATATATAAATCCATCCAAATTTAGGTAGTTAAGGTTGAAGTTTCTGGAGATTTTTCAGTCATTCATTTTACTTACTAAATGGTAAGAAGAAATGCAAGGTGTGTTTCACAGAAATCTTCTGAGACCCATGTGGCTTATCTTCACTGATACATTGCATTCCCTGTTAGAACTACTCAGAATACAGTAAAATTATCTTTTCTGAACTGTCGTAACAAACCTGCTACAGCAGAATATTATTATTGACATCCATGACATTAATCTGTCTACTTGCCTTTAATAGTCTCTCCTACCTCCTCTCCCATCTTCTACCCAGAGGTAATGCTCACCTTTTCCCATTCGCGGTCGTTGTTCAGTACTATCACCACCAGCCTGGGGTGTGCCTGATAACCATCTGCTGTGAAGGACAAATCTTTACCTTCCCAAGTCACATTCATCATAAACCTAGAAGGCAAGGCAAAAAAGTTCATTGAAAAAATTAATGAGCTGTCCAGCATTTAATGAGCAAGTGAGTTCAGTCATCAGATCCGCGGGTGAAATACATGCGCCAGATCTGTTAATGCTGTGAAAAGCCTGTGCTTGCAGCACGGAGAGTCTGAGTATTTCAGAGCACTCCAGAGCAGGAGACAGAGTAAAATATTGTTTAAATAGGATTTTTAATGCAGACACCAGTTTTAAAGCAGCTTCCACATGATATATGACTTGTGCAGTCCATGAATAGCCTTTCTCGCACTTTGCACAACCTCACCAGCATTTGAGGACCATTTTAAACATGTCTACATCAGCTCTGTATGTACCCTTATACTACTGTCTCACTAGAACAATGCTTAGAGGCCATCTACTCTGGCTTCACCAGTTTAGACCTCCTAGAGTCCCGTCAGCCCTTCTTGACACTGTAGCTATACACAGTGTCTTTGTGGCACTTGGATAAACTTCACTAATGCCTTCAGCCAAAACCAGACAGGAAAACTTTGAAGAGGTTGACCCTGACAATTCTACGATTCTATAATATTTCAGAATAGTCATTTCAAAAAGAAAAAAAAGAAGTTCTAAACTTTTAATATTTAGCTTAATTTTCAGTGGTTTTCAAAAGATACAGAAACTTATTAGCACTTCGAACAGAAATAAAAATAAATTAGAGGGACTCAGAAATAAAGTGTACATGAAAAAGGAGGACTTCTAAAATTTTGTTGAACATGTCAGTTCAATCCCACATTTCCTGTCTTTAAATTTAGGAGTTTGGGCCCTGAATCCATAAAATTGCTTATTTACCACAGGCTCTTTGTTCATCTACAAAGGAAAAGACTTAACTCAACTGAAAATTTTGTATTAATTTGTATCAACAGAAGGAAATTACTAAGTGCTACGACAAGAGGTATCTCACCTAAGTTGTGCCACAGTACTGTTGCTTACTTTCTCCATTCTGTATTACCACGCTAACCTGCATGTTCTAAGGACAGACTACTACTTCTTATAAGCAGTCCTTGGCAGTCATTTCTGCCAAGCCCTTGCTCTGACCTGCCCTGGCCATCAGGGACACTTTTGAACTCTGGCAAATAATACTGCAGGTGGCTTCACAAACATCAGCCATGGGCTGGAAGTGCTCAGCAGCCAGACACTGCAGTGGACTGATCTACCCTGGGGTATGGATCTCGGCACTGTATTCATCACCGTTGAGACAACCTTCAACTGTACAGAGCCCTGTAACTTTTACAGCCATAGATTTTCCCCTGAAGGTCTTAAATCTCTTATGGAGTTTATACCAACTCTAATACAGTCTACCTAGTTTTTCCATTTCCTGGTAATATGCCTAATTTTTAATTTCTAACTGTTGCTCTCCATTCATCATTGAATCATGTACTCTCTTTTCCAAAGCACTGTCCTTTTGTTGATTCAGAAATGCTGGTATTCTGGCCATCAAACAAACTTGATTTCCCTTAAAAATAATTTTCTTTCAAAAGTTTCCACAGATTTATAACATAAATCCATATTTATATTTATTCCAGTTACACATAGTTTCAGTGTCTCTCAGGAAGAACAGATTGTTTCTACCACTCCAGGGTCAGAAAGAGTGATGAGAAACTGCACTTTTATTTAAAACACAAATACAGGGAACTTACTGCCAAGAGTCTGAACTACCACTGCACACATGTCAAGCTCCCCGGACTGTGATATTGAAAAAAAAAACCTATCATTTTATACATCAGCTGAAATTCCATCACCTAAGAAAATCAGGCATGAAAGGGAAGAGAATAAAAGGCTGGTCCTGGCATTGGTGGTCTTTGGTCATGTTGAAAAAATATCAAAACTCCAGACTGTCAATGTGAGCTTGACAGAGCTATCCCGTAGGTGACAGGTAAAATGGCAATTCAAAATTTGAAGATCCCATGACACTTCCAGAAGGTGATGTGCCCTCCACCCCATATCCACGGTCTGAAGTTAATTGCATCAAACTGCACTGAATTCTCAGTATGTTTCATGAAAAGAAATTCAGCCCAAGCTTATTCAACACCAATATCATTCCATCCTGCAGACAGACATGTTTTGAAGGGCATTAAAATTACTTTAACTGTTCTTCGTACATTGTTCCGTAACATTTTATCCACAAGAAGCTGACACTGGTTTACATATTTGTTTGAGTTTTGATTTTGCAGTAGTAGTAGTAGCATGGTCTCCTGGTGAATCTGAAAACCAAAATTCTTCACCTCCACATTCAAAGGAGAAGACTTTGTACTGGCATAGCTGCCTGAAAATCCCAATAGCAGAAGCACAGTAAATAAAACTATATAGACCCAGAACAAATAAAGGAATTGTATCATAACAGTTAGTAATTAAATGTGCACTGCCTTAAACAGCCATGTTAACATCATTCACCACTGGTTTGACAGCAAGTTGTAAATTCACCCATCATAATAACTCATATTTTGTGACAGACTTTTGGCGTGAAAATTGCCCCCTTGGCAGAACTTTGCTTTTCAATTGAACTAATTTCCCGTACGTTACATTCTTCATCTAGCACTGAAAGAGCTTACTTGGGAATAGAAAGCTTCTTTGCCACCTTAAGAGGAAGTGACAACCCACCAAACAGAATTTGCTTGTGCACACATCTAAGATACCAGCTCACCATTGAAAACCAAACACATCGTGGCCCAAGGAATAAAATGCCCAGGAAGTCATGACAATGGGAAAACAAAGACCTGCTGTGAAAACATGCACCGCTTGTGCTCGTACCTCTGCACCCTCCCTCACAAGTTCCCTTCCAGTTCATACAAGTGAAATAATGTCCTCCACAATTAACACACTGACTTACGGGACCAGGCAGAAATCATCTTGTTTCAGTAAAACTGAAAGCCAAGCATTTTGTCTTCTCATAAAAGCTGGAACACAAACATGCATACCATACTACAGCAGGCTTTTTTTTTGCCCAGCTGGGTTTTTAATTACATAGCCATTGATGCGTGGGCTTGAGTTGAACCCTTGTTTTATGTAGTTTGGTAGGATCACTACCCCAGATTTCAAACACTACTCATCATATTTGGGGATTACTATGCCAATACCCTAGCCTACAAGCTAGTCAAGGGCCATCATAAGATGCTGTGCTGTAGTTACAGTGATGCTCAAGTACTCCAAAAAGAAAAATGGACCACAAATCTAAGCTGAAAAACAACTCAGTATATATTTTTAAAAAGTAAGTTTATCAGCCATTTAGTAGAGAAACACGTTTTGCAAGTTAAAAAAAAAAGTACCTGATCTCTAAGTCTCTTAAAATTGTATTATCTGAGTCACATACAAAGGTATCAGTGAGTAATGCAGTCTCAGCTACCCCACTTTCTCAAACTGCAGCGATAAAAAAGAACTTCAAAGAGATTCTTGTTTTCCCAAGCACACTCTTATGTACAAAATTCATCAGCTGCCTGCGTTCTTCAGAAACCAGTGACTACAATCTACATTCCCTTCTGAACTGTCATTTTTCCTCCATAAAGGGCAGAAGTCCTGCTCTGCTTTTAGTGGCCTAGATCCTAAACTTCCTGTCCCTATGAAAAACAAATGTGTGCTTTTCTGCTCCTGGTTAGCAGGAATGAAGAAAAGTACTTACATTGTAAATTATTCTTACAGAGTTTTAAGTTTGCCCAAGATTAATTCTGTACAAAATGCAGTTGGCTTCTGAATTGGTCAAAATATATTTCTAAAGAGGTTTGGAACTGCACATTCCCATTCTTAACTAAATGAGGTGCTTGATTATTTGAGCTTATTACTTTAAGGGGGCAATTCAGAATAAACCTTGGATTAGTAGTTAATCTGCTTTTATACCTCATTAACTCTATAATCTTTGCAAAGACACGATAACAGGAGGCCTTGTGATAGCATTATGACATCGAAGTCTTAACTTTTGAAAACTGAAGTTTGTAAGTAAGATTCCCCAGGTGATACCTGTATGAAAAATGGGATTTGGAGGGCAGAAGTTAAGATATTCTCACTCTGAATCCAAAACAGGTTTTTATCATGCAGAGAACTAAGCCTGTACTATATATCTCAAAACACTTCAAAACATTTATACAATTCTTTTTTTTTTGCTTTAGCAAAACTGAAAAGTGAAGTGTTGAAACACCACAGCAAAACACTGTTCCTGTTGTATTTACAGCAAGTCTTCAAAGCACCAAGATTACAAACTGTTCTCAAGATTTCCAACTTAATTTTTATAGACTCAGAAAGGCCAAATAGTTCAGATAGATAAAGCTTCAGATTAATGCCCAAACTGTGCAATATTTATCCATGTCAAAATTCTGACTATCCAGAAAGACAGGACATATTCAACTAAGGTGAGTTTTCCTACCCTGTAAATATTATATCACCACCTCATTGACTCTAATTTCCATTAACAAATGGGGGAAGATTTTTTGAGGATTGGACCTCAATTTTTAGAAGACTGTTCGCAAGGACGCCGTATTGCTGAAACAGAAGCGCCTTTCTGGTCAGTCTCCTTACAGCAGACATGGATCTTCTTTGTGCATAAAGTGTTTGGTAAGGAATTCCTATACTGTGTGAGAACAATTAAAACACCAGCAAGGCCACAACCACTCCTGCAGCAGAATCTTTGAGACTTTCTGCTTCTGTGTTATACAATAGCAAACATGTTTGCAATCTACAGGATTTCTTTTTATGTTTATCTTATGTGTGTGTATACGTATGTGCAAAATACATAAGTGTTCCCCTAATCTATACAAGGACTTGAGAGCAAAAGCAAGAAAGTTTAGTGGATTTTGTGGTGGGCATTTTTTTAAGAAAAAACCTTATACGTGAAAAAACAGTAAAAAAAATTACCTCTTCTCCCCCCCAAACCGTAGTGGGTTTTTTCGTGTTTTCTCCATTTTCTCTATTTCATGTTTATTTTCTTTCTATCTATACACTGAAATACGAACCTGAAACTGACTGTGCTAGGATCATGCTGTGCAACTGAACACAATTACTAACAACAGCGGCTTTTCCTACAGAAAGGACCCTTTGGCCTCTCCGCTGCCAAGGCCTAAGCCTTCTTTTTCACACACCTATTTTCATAACATTACAGGATCGAGTAATAAGTAAATTGCTAGATTCGGGGCAGGGGAAAACACTGAATTTGCAGGGTTACCTTTAAAACCTTCACTCTGGCAAGTGCAAGTGTGATCACAGGAGAAACTGGTGCAGTAAAGCACCAGGAGCACTGCTGGGCACCCGGGAGAGGTGGTGAGGTGTTGGGGGAGAGTGGGCCAGGGGCCTGCAAGACAGAGGGGCCGCACACCTACAAAGACTATGCCTCTAGAAACCAAACAGGGCCTGCAATCATCCTCAGCAAACACCCCGTGCTTCTAAAGCAGGTTCAGAGATAGGAAGCACAGGCTGTCTCAGAAGCCCTTCCTTTCAGTTGCTCTGTTATTTGCTCCTTCCTTTTTTGTTTGATAATGATAATTTTATACAGATTCAGACTTTTAAAAGTAGAAGTTCTGGACTTATCAGGCTCAGGAACAGAGCCAGCTCTGCGATAACAGGCTGGATTAGTATTAGTATCATATCCACCTCGTATCCAGCTCCCAAACAGATCACTGGCTGGGAAAAATATAATGGGTAAGGCAGAGACATTAATGAAAGCATATCTCTCTTAAGCTACCTCCAAAGAGGAGAATGTAGTTACTAGACTTGTAAAACAAAGCACACGGCCTCATAGCTGCAGCGGGCAGAAAGCCCACAGGACTCCTCGCTGCCCTAAGTTCAGACCCATGTTTCCTGCCCTCATCATGAGGCCCAGATTAGATAATCAAACTTGATAAATTCCTCAGGTGCCTTCACTGGGGACTATTATTTTTTATTTAGAGTTTTCTTCACCATGGGGCAATGTTTCAAATCTGTGACAACCAGAAGCAATGAAGAGAAATGGCAGAGACTTAGGGAAATACAGGTTTCATAAAAGAAAGCCTCCCCTTCTCTCTCGTATATGGAATTTCCAAATGGAGATTTAAAGCGGATGAAATGTCTCACAACCAACATGTTATCTGATGACATTTCTCTTTCCTTCAAACAGTACAAACCAACCATTTTAATAATCTAGACAGCCAGCCTGCTTGGCATTCACACAGCATCATACTTAAAAAAGCAGAAGAGAATTCAAATTTCATCTTTTTTATCTTGTTGAGGTTCTGAACTGCTGAACTTCAACTATGATTCTACTACGAAATTTGAAAGATACTTATCAACAGAGACCCCAAGACAAATTATTTATCATTAAGAAACAGATTTCCGAAAAAATCTATATATTCTACTTTCAGTGTTTCTTGATTTAATTGTATAATGTGTGGTCTGAAGTACACAGAGAAATAGAAATAGGTCTGAAACAAATCAGCAATGGATTTTTCAAACAGCAAAGCTTTTTTTAAAGATGATTTTATATCTTAGGCTCTGTAGAATTTTTTTCTAAATTCAAATCCTCTGCAGTGATGCAAAGAGCCTCCTTCCTCCTCCTTGATTTCCCCCAGCCCTTGCTCTCCTGAATATAACTCCGTGACGATATCCTGCTTTGGAGCTATATCTCCCTAGGCCTTCAGCCAGCAAAGACGAATAAAATTTTGGGAACAATATGCTCAGTGACTGTGAAAAAAGAATGACATGCCAACTACTTGTACTTCCTTCCAGCTGCTCCTTAAAAGCGTTAGTGGCCACCAGGTCTGGAAAAGTCATTTTGCCCCAATTCTGCTAGACAAGCAACAAAATTCTTGGGGAGCCCTTCTGAAAGGAGGCCAAGGGGAGGAAGCAAAATTAGAAAGGGCCCAGCCCAGCCCCCTGGGAGGATGCTGCAGACTAGTGTAACTAAACACCAGCAGGTTTAGTAAGTTAATGCTATTATTAGTAAAAATATTTCATAAAAAGCACTAATACGGTTACATTTTGCTACACCACCTCAGAAGCATCCCAAACTCTTCCCCATGAAGCCTACCTGGATTCCTGAAAGGGCATGATGCCTGCAGCAGCTCCATCTCGGAGAACTTTCACTTAGATTTGCAATTTCAAGGCCTGCTTTCCACCCCAAATGCTGGCTCCCCTAAACTCCAGGTCATACTTGTTCTCTTGTTTTAATTTTTTTAAATTATCACACAAAGGGGGAAATGTTCTAAAAGTCTCTAATCTGG
The DNA here is from genome assembly GCA_013396935.1 of Baryphthengus martii. NCBI lineage: Eukaryota > Metazoa > Chordata > Aves > Coraciiformes > Momotidae > Baryphthengus > Baryphthengus martii. Next base: position 39,496 of record VWZK01009431.1, read on the forward strand.
TAATCATTTGGTACCTCCTCCTAACCTGACCTAACCTGGGAGAAAATTTGGATACAGATTTTCTATAATTTCTGGAATCACTTTATCACTAAATCAGTACCACATCAGGATCTCTTAGGGCCGTGTTTTCCTCCACAACCCCTCTTTTGTTGCTAGCGAAGTTAAATTTCACATTCAGAGGAACACGACTCAGTTTCATCAGTTCAGTTCCTGCTGAAGAGGGCAACTACAGAAGAGGGCAATTATGGCACATGAAATAAAAGAAGTGCAAATAACTATTTAAAACAGTGCACATATCTATTTTAAACAGTTGCTACTGTTTAAAATCTCCTCATCAACAGTAAGGTAAACTTTGTGTACTCCCTCAGTACCAACGCAATTGCCACAACCTCCTGATCAGAAAACTTCCCCACCCATAGGAATGAGGCTAAGTGGGATCCTGTAATGGAGAAAAAACAAATCTAGCACCATCCAAAACCTGAAACTTCTTCAAGCTTTGAAGTTACCAAAAATGAAGAACTAAATTGAAAACAAACTCAAATTAGCTGTTTCCCACCACAACACATAAGCGATGCATGTGACTACTGAAAATCAGATTACAGTCTCAGATCATCACCCTATGTGCAATGGACTCCCATGAGCACACAGTGGCTCCAGTAAAACCACAGTGGGCAAAATGGGAAAGACAAACAAAATATCCTGGAGAGTCTTAGGTGAAAGTAAATAACATCTTTTTCTGCGCCGCAATTATGCTACGAGTGAAAAAGCATTTTGCTTCATATATAATTAGTTAAACAATGATACATCTTCAATCAAACAATAAAGCAGATGATATTTATTTTTCTCAAGTCCTTTGACAGAAATTAAATGAACAAATCCTCTGTAAATTAGCTGATGATCTGTATGCGAGAAAAGATTAAACAGATTTGCAGGATTATTCATCAAACCATTGTGTCTGTTTAATCCCTGATTTTGCTTCAACAAAAAGGAGGAAAATTTATCTGTTATTGCTAAAAGCTGGAATCAAAATATTAAACTTGATGAATGAATATCAGGACTAGAGACTCAGCATACGCTCGCCCTCTGAAGAAGCAGCTGTCTCGTAGCCATGCTGTCAGCTAACAGCAGCACAACAGCAAGAACAAGAAAATCAACCAGGTAGTTGTCCCTGAAAAGACAGCAACATTGGGTAGCACATTTCAAAACACTGTTCCCACCGAGTCCATGAGATTTTAAAGTAGGGTGACTCAGGGCAGGATCAATTAACGCATTTTTACCGCATTTTTACCTGGCCCTTCGGACTTCACATCGCTCCTGCTCCTTGGCTCAGTGATGGCGAATAAAGGAAACTATGCTCAGGAGGGGTATGAAATGACAGCCTGCAAAGAGCAGTTTGTACAGCTCTCTAGCCCTTCACTACTGAAACTAGGATGAGCCTCTAAATCCTGCATATTATTTGGAAAATTAATGAACCTACATGTAAACAAAGCAGGGTAAATGCCTGACTGCCAATAGATGGATCTTTTAGCTTTTCAGGATCATGACAACAGAGCCAATAGCTTTGTCATCTCCACCCATCCCTGTGTGGATTAGAGCGGTTGGAAATGTTGTTGGGAAATGTATCTCCCAGGGTTATGACTTTTATACACAGCATGAGTACTCTTTTAGACAAAGCAGAAGCATTTCTATTCACAAAGTAGCAGCATTTTCCATGATGACTGGCAGGGTTATCTTGTTTTATTGTTTGGTTACATGTTTTTCTTTTTTTTTTTGAGAGAGAGAAAGCAAGCATTTGTTCAACTGGCATTGTATTAATGGGCTGCTAATTCTATTTATCCTGCTGCTTTAGTGCCGATATTTCATACAACACTGGTTTTCTGCCTTGAGAGAATCTGAGTCTTACACAGATGGGAAAAGATGATCTGAATCAATACATATAAATATATGTGTGGGGTTTAGAGCACTGAAAATGATGCCTCTGTTTTATTTTAAATCCCTTATTCATAGGGAAAAAAATAGTTTTCCCATATGTATCAGAAATGAACATTGATCAAATAATTCCAAAAGCTAAAGCACATCTGATTTTTTCTGGGTCTAGAAAGCCATTAAAAGCATCTTAGAATTGCAGTGATAGGAGAAGAATAAACTGTGTGCTTTAGAATGTATATATCTTCAAACCAATTTAATACTTAAAGGATTTGAGAAAGAGGGAGGAAGAGCTTTCACTTCATGGCTTTCTTTACATAGAATTTCTTCACAAATGGAGATGAAAATCACTAGATGTGGGAAGTCACACATAAAGAATTACTAACCTCCATTTATAAGCAAATTAGGTATTATGGCATAGTCTTAGAATACTATACTGAGTTTAGAGCTGAATTAGACTGTCATTATAATAGATGAAGTCCAAAAATGGTGGGGTTTTGCTCCATTCTTGAGCTTGGTTTTGCTCAAGCATCACCTTACAGAGCTTCTTCCCTGCTTTCTACTGTTCTCTGCTCCTGAGCTTGCCAGCAGTGGCCCTTCGTGCAACCCTGCTTCTCCAGCACTGATTTCCAGCACGAACAGGAGGCACAGTACAGCAGATCCCACGTCCATAAGCTGTTTACAGTTATTTTAAGCCCTTTTCCTTGTGAGGTTGCTCCAAAATTCCTTGTTAAGTTAGCTCTTTAATACAGCATCATATACATTTTTCTTGTAGTTAAAATCACAAAACCTGTGATCTGAAACTATGAAGATTACATTTTAGAATAAAATCCCAATTTAGGCCTTGATTTGGCCTGTGAGGAAGAAATCTACAATTTAGTGATGAGGATAAGAAAGCACAGTAAATTTATGTAATTCACCTTGGCATGGAGAGACTGGTCAGCTCCTAGAGATTACTTAGCACTCCTAAATGCTTGTATATACTTGCTTTTCTTTCAGATTATATTTGACAAGAATAGTCTTGGGGAGTTATTACGTAAGAAGGACTGTTTAAAGTCTATTCACTTTAGCGTAATTCTGACATTTCTAAATTAAAAACAGCCTGCTTCACCTTCTTGTGGTGTTGGAGAAGCTAAAAGAATCTCTGCTATGGAAAATAAATTCTCACTTCGTAGAGCAAGTGTTTCACACTGGGAAGTGACTTTATTAGCCACGGTGCACTATATTACAACATCTCCTATTAATCATTTCTGTGTCCATCATGCCCTCCACACTGCAGAATCTTCTGGTGAAGTCTGATCTCGCTGCCCTAACAGTCACAAGCTCCATTCTTGCAGTCATTTAATGAGAAAAAAAAAAAATAATTGAAGAAAGACAACTTATGCTGAATACTGAATACCTAATTCAAGTTGATACCAGTGTATTACCAAAACACCGGGGTAGTAAGAGTGCTTTTCAAAAGATGTTCAAGTTTTTGTGGCCCTTCCAATGGAGCACAGTATTTTGAACACCAATACATCTGATGACATGCTACAGTTTAACTTTCACAGAAACTAGAGTTCAAATGTTAATAGTGGATCTCTTTCTTTGTACAGATCCCACTGTTAAGGCACAGAATTTGGTTAATGGGATGCCATTAGCTTTCACTTTTATCTGGCATTGACAGTGCCTGCATTAAGAACTCTCAGAGGATCACATACCGGGTGCAGGTAGGACAGTCATCCCAATAGTGCCTCCCAGCTGCTCTGCCCTGACAGGAGTGACCACAGCTTTTCCAGTGTCATGTTGGACCAGAGAGACACCCCACTGCTGCCTCCTGTCACCCCCCTCCAGGAAAAGAATCATAGATTTTGTGCAATGCTTCCAGTGAATTGGCACAGTTTCAGAGGCACAGGCTTAGAAACAGGAAAGGGGAGACCAAAATAAAGTAGAAGTGTCATACTAAAGGCAAGTCCTTTTTAAGAACTGTGCAAGCTTCTTAACTATGATAACTTTGTTTATAAAATATATGTATGAAATGTTAAAATCCATTTTTCTTGACAGTATTTGGCTTTTAAGAGAGCTTCTGAATAATGCTGTGCACAAAGATGCCATTTTCATGGAAAAACCCCAACTGTTCCAGGACATGATATGGCAATCAGATCCTAATCTAAATATGCACGTACATATCAGAAGATTAAAAATGCTCCATGATCTCCTATATGAAATCATCACTGATTTACCTTCATGTGCCAATTCCATCCCGCTTTTCTGTAGAAAGCACTTTAACTGCAATATTTGCTTAGAACAAATTTCAGAAATACTGTTTAGTAGCTTCCATATGAGATGTCGTAAAGAGCTATTAAAAAGCTTGCAAGATTCCTCCTCTCACAAACCAAATAAAGGAATATAACACTGTATGCCATGTATTATGCAATATTTTTGACAAAAGTAATCAGGAGTACCGTATCTAAAATGTATAGCTACAAGTGGGAAAAAAAAAAAAGCGGCAAAGAATCCTGACATAAACCTTGGCAGTTCTCATTTGACAAACTGCTTTGAAAAAACATCCGTATCAACTTGGATTAAAGCAGATTAATTTTTCCAGTTATTCTAGTACTACAGGTGACAAAAATAAAATCCTCACAATCAGAAGTGACAGATTTCAGTTGTTAGGTGATAGAAGCTCCCTAACTAATCCAATACTTCTATAATTTCCAGGGACATCTCTTTATCACTGCACATCTCTTGTCTTCTAAAACATTACCAGGTTCCTGCTGATGCAGTTGATTCAGGCACAGCCTCTAGAGCATTCTGGCAATTTCACCTCCTAGTTAAAGCACACAACAGCATGGCTTTATTAACTTAGCTTCATACCCTCTAAGACCAATTTCTGTCATTTTCTCCATCAAATCCAGAGCAATATTTATTCTCCACAGCACATAACATCATCTCCATGTGCACAGTTATCAGTGCAGCAAGTCCTCTTGCATGTTCCCTTGGAACATTTGAAAATCATTGCTTAAAAAAAGCATGATGGGATTAAGAAAAAACAGTATTCCTTCAAGAAACATATAACAGCAATAGAATGGAAATTACCCAGGTTACGTAGGGGAAAAAAATTCCCTAACCAGTAAGCCTTACTTGTGCAAGGTCTGAGATGGCCGGTCATTTTTCTCCAGTTGTCCATAGCAGCTAGTTTTTGCTTCAGGAATGAAGGAGTATTTTTCCATCATGGCTGATGCAGCAGTGGCAATAATTCCAAGGCCATCCCGTACCCGAGCTTCTAAGCTGTAGTCCCATTCATCATAAGATGCTGAAATGAGTCCTGAAGGAAACTCCTTGGGAGTGATTTCTGTGTTACCACTAACCAGGCTGGGAACTATCCAAAAGAAATCATAGCCAGTAAGGCCCAGGGAACGAGCCTCATCCAGTATGTAGACAGCCTCATCCTTGGAACAATATAGCAAGATGACAGATGAATGAATTTTCTTTAGCTGAATTTGGGTCTTGGCATCGCCAAAGGCAGTATCGAGTATGATGACATTTTGCATGTCCCAGCCCACAAAACTATTGTCCACTGTGGTCTTAATGACATTGATGAAGTCTCGATATCCAGGGAAGGTGGTGGTGACCAGAGAGAACACATGCCAGTCATAATCTTGCATGATCTTCAGCATGATGATGGCTTCTTGCTGGATGGAAGCCCCAAACTGGAAGAATGTGGACATCACATCCTAGAACACCAAACACAGTGAACGATTACTAATTTTGTGCAAGTCTAGAAGGAACAGAATACCTGATTCTTCTGCTCTCTTCAGTTCGCTATGGTTATGAAAATTTCACTGCATTCCGATAACTTTCTGTGCCTTATCATATTCATATCATTGATAAGCAACACTGATCTTCAGTAGCACAGCTAACTAATATATTTGCCAAAAAGCAACAAGCAGGTATTTATGTAGGAAATTTCCATGTGCTTGATCACTTAAAGATAACGACTCATATCAGTACTTCCTGAGGAAGCTTCTAGAGACAAGCACCTGCTGTTAAACAACTCATCTCCAGCAGGTAGCTTTACATTCATCAAACTTATTAGAAACATAACATAATAAATTCAGAGTTTTAGTTACAATGGAAATAAATTGCAATGTACATGCTGTGTATATATGAAGAAGCTCTGCACTTCCAGACCTAATTCCTGAGGGATACTTCATTTCCACAGGTTCATTGGACTTGGTGGAAGCTGTCAAACTCGGCAGAAGTAGATTTACCATCCCCAGGCACTCAGTTCACTATTGTTTGTGGGCTCACTACAGATCATGCTCCATTCAGAGCACAGGGCCCATTGATGCCTGATGTAGAATTAACAAGATGGGACTCCAGGGACAGCCAGCAAGCTGCTGCCGTCCTCGTTAAAGGACTTCACCGGAAGTAAACTCACACAATGGCCTCATAGTCTATAACTGGTAGCTGCATTGCTAACAGCAGTGCTGTCAGTTTGCTAGGAGACTTGTTTCTTATATTTATCTTGGGCTTTTACAGTATTCGTAACATTTTATACAGCATAAGGTGCCTCATATTAACAACATCTTTCAGAAATGGGCGACAATAATATATTTTTTTGGCAATGAATTTACAAACATTTTCATTTTTGCCAAGTCACTGTAAGATCTAAATCAATTTTTTAATTTTACATTCTAGATTTATCTACATCTCAATTATTAGGGTACCAAAACTATACAAAGGAAGCTATACAATTCTTTATTTTCATTTTGCTTCAGTATTTACGTCTGACCAGTAGTGACAACTTATGTGCATCTTTTTCAGGTATAGAAAGCTGCTGAAAGAAAAGCTTATGATTTAAAAATAAGATGTTAAACATTCAAGATTTCTTATGCAGCCTTTACAGGAAAGATACAGACAGTGCTTTTACTGTAAAGAGTTGCATGAACATTGTTGCAAACTGCTATCCTATTTTACACTTGCAGGGAACAGAACCAGATTAATTGACTTTCGTGGCAAGGTGATGTTAAACATACAATTATTAGTGAGAACGGTAACTCAGTCCTACAAGTTCTGTATTTTATCTACGGAAATCTATTCAGAGCAAACTGTCTACATTTTTTTTAAAACAGAAGATGAGGAATGTTACTACTGTCCAAGCGTTAAGGGCCTGATGCCAAGATATTATATATCTTGACAGCAATAAAAGTCTTACGGCTTGGGTCAGACGATGAAGACTGATATTGAAGGTACAAAATACACACTACAGGTGGTAATGACATCATCTGCCATGGCTTCTTTGGTACTGAATGCCAGTGCCGGATTTGGAGTAGGTTTGGGTTAATTACAGATGTTATAAAGCATATTTCAGAGAAGAATTGAGTTAGGAAGATTTGATTGTTGAATGCTTTTAGGAGCTACTTGCTGGTGACCTGCACTGTGGACTTGAAAACAAATGAACAAACAAACAAACAAACAATCTTTTCATCTGGGGCCGCTTACAGCTAAAGAAACCAGCACACCTGCTCACAGTCAGCATTTAATGGATTCATTTACTTTTGCAAAGTAAATTAGATATCTAGAGACAATGCGATGAATCCAAGATTGCTGTAGCTTCCTAATCATAAAATATATTAAAATGCAAAATCAATCACTTTAGGATTTTCTCTAGCTGTTACCCTCTTTTTTACTTATGATTATGCTAAATAACAGTAAAAATAAGTTGATATAAAATAAACAAAAATAATTTACAGTAAATTAAGTAGATTTTTTTTCCATCATATCCTTTCACTCTACCCCATCTCTATATATGGTTTATGGCTTCTAACGCAGTGGAATAATTTTTTCATACAATATAAACTGTTTGGTCCTTTGTGCATCACAAGACATTTCTCCAATAAGGCTACTGAAGATGATGTCTTTCAGGGCAAAAAAACAATGTATAAGGACATTTCCAAGTGTTATCTTTCTAACTAGTAAATACAGATTTTTTAACTCAGAGCAGTCGTTGTCATCTTCCCTGGCAGTGAACAACAGTCTTGTACACAATGGCCTGTGTGTACTCCATCACAGGAGTCTGACAACAAAAAGAAAAGTACTAAACATAAATCCTTTCCCTTTGTAAAGATTTTCTTAGAAAAAATAACTTATGAAAGGAGTTTTGATTAAACATTTTTGTAAAGTTCACAATCATATTACATGAAGCCTTTTCATATAATTGTGAATGTGAACTTTAGTCAAAATCAGGCAATTATTTGTGATCAGAATGGTGAAAAAAAATGTAATTGTACGGTGTAAACAAATTTGGCTTCAGGGAAAGCGGAGACACAAGCAAGATTCTCATCTGGAGAAACTCCCTGTAGCTCAAATGACTTCATATGATGCTTTCACAGAGCTGAAGATCTGACTGTATGTGTTTACAATGAATTTGAAACAGAAGCGTACAAGCAAATTGTAGCCTTAGGATCTTCAGCAGATATTTAAATGTCTATAAGGAGAATATTCAGACATACTATGCATTAAGTTTAGCAGGAGGGAGAAAGTTTAGTGAAGAAACAGTAAATTCAACTATTGTACCCTGAAACATCTACAGAACTGTTAATTTGGGGGCTTTTAAAGCTCTGCTTTCTTCCCCAAAAGTATTATTACTGCTTTGTACAGACTTTGGGTTTTGTTACACATATAGGATTTACATTCTACTTTCTATATTCAAAAGCAAATTAAAGCCATGTTTGAAAAAAAACCAAAACAAAAAAAAACAACAAACCAAAACACCAAAAGATCTCGTTATTTTTATTTAACTGTCATCTTGTCATCTATCAAGACATCCACCTAAATCATTGCTGGGGTAGGAATACAAAGGTACTATCAGAGATGCTTTAAATGCGCATCAGGAATATCTTTTTTTTGTCTTCTTCAATGGCCCCATCTATTCAGATTATTGGTGGAGGATGCAAGGGAGCTCTAACACTCCTCCAATACAAAGCACTTTGATACAAAGGAATTCCACAGATAAATCTCAACACATGAAAATCCCAAGATGTTTCTCTGGCATAAGCAAAAAAATTTAGTTAGAAGTTGTGAAAATGATTAAGTAATGCTTTATTTGATTTAGTTGGTTTAGTTTCTTAGCTGGATTCTACCACAGCCATGTAAACAAAAAAAAAAAAAAAAAAACACAATGAAAAGAGAAGTAATGAATGAAATTCAAAGAAATGAAAACTTCTTGTTTTTTTCTGTTTTGCGCACAAACATACAGTTTATAGCTAAACATCTCCCCATATGTTTCACATCAGAAGGAAGTAATCCTTCAATTGTTTCTTGCTTAATGTTGTTCTTGATTTTTGTATCAATATAAAACTCTGTTTTTACAGGAGAAGGGCAGTTGAATGTTCCCATGCTTGTGCACAAAACAGAGCAGCTCTCTGTAGTGCTGTCATTTCATAGATTAATATATTAGAGTAAGTTGCTTTTTAATTAGTGTACCGAGTCTATAAATCTGCCACTGCTGTCAGAATTGCACATTTCACTTCCCCAATCCCAACAAATTACAGGAATATTTCTCTTGAAACCTCATCCTCAGCTATTTTCATGACATCTTCGTTTCCTAGCTCCAGCTTTTCCCTGAGATCAGCAGGGCATATTCACAGCTGCTGTAACAGCTGAGCTAAGCTCTGCATTTTATGCCTACTAGGGAAAAAGCTGCAATAGTTGGTTAGTTAAGGAAACAAATATTTGTTGTTTAAAATAGTATACCTTTTGTTAAACCAAAATGAAATCCTAAACCAGAAGAAAAGAGGGGCCAACGCAAGACCAAATTGACTCTTCACTTGGCAGACTTGTTGAGGACAGTTGTTTCCACTGGTAAGACAGTATTATGACAAGAAGCAAAAACCAGTGTGAAGCATGGCTTAAAAAGCAATCCTGAGGATGATTTTCTTCAGCTAGAAACACGATTATTATGACAGCACTGCAAGTAGAACTTCAAAGCTATCTTAATTACTTCATTTTAACTCACTCTATGTCTTCCACAGAGATCCAGCAAAAATTATTTTTCTCCTGTTTTACACCACTGTAACTTAGATTTTCCATTTTTATAACAGATTTAAGGTATGTGGTACTAGGTCCACCTATACAGTGCAAGCCGTTTCCTGTTTAATGAATTATAGTCTTTATTTGGCATTTTTATGAAGACTGGAAAAACTGAAAGCCCAAGATTAGTCATGAATTTAAGCTGAATAATTTAGCATCACATCAAAAATATAAAGAAGGAAATTACTTGTACCAATCTCAAACACAGGTAAATAATGTATCTTGCAGCGTAATAACTTGGTACCATTTTCTTGCATTACTTGAAATGAAGTATTGATCTGGTAAACATGGTGTGAAACATGTTTATCTATCAAAGTATCTAGGTTTCAGCCATATGGTCTTCCTTCGTGCTACTGTACAGATCCACACAAAACTTTCAGTAAATACAAACACTGAAGTGGAGGAGCTAAAAGGAAAACCTTTCTTCCCAAGATACCCTACACATTTCTGAACTCTTAAGTTATTAAATTCCTGCCTCTATTCATTAACAGGATAGAACATGCAATTCCCAACACAAATATCTCACTAAGGTGCCCAGGGAGAAAACTCCCCCATTATCACCATGGGAGCAATTTTGGGTAAATTACACAAAATTACGTGCTTTCAGGCAAAGCAGAGCAAGTGTGAGGGTGGAAATAATTTACCAATTCTTGCAAATAGCAGAAAATACTTGCTTCCCAAGAATCTGTCGCCTCTCTGGCCTCACACATGGTAAAAAACGCATTCTCTGCTAATACCAACCTCTCCTTTGGGAGCTGCACTTCTAACATCCCACATGGGCTATGGAGCTGTCCAGACTCCAGGCATCCTGCTCCAACCATCATCATCCCATGCAGGACCCCCCAGCTGCCATTGGCCTGAGACAAGCTCAGTTGCAGTGAGCCTCAGTGGACACTGACTTGGTCCTCACACTCGACCTGGAGCCTGATTCGTCGCTGTATCCTTGTCCAGCAACGCCTGGACCCCCTGTGCCAGCCCTCCCAAGGCATGGGCTGAGCGGACCGGGAGGGAGGGCATCAGGGCAAGGGCTCCACAGATGGAGGGCACATGGGCTCTGCAGCCCCCACATGATAGATTTTAAATTCTCCAAATCTGCCCCCATAGACCTGTGAATGTGTTTAACGATTTCTCTCTGAGAAGGATAAGGCCTTAAAGCAGAGCTAGGACATGGATGGAAATTCTCTCACTCTTTAATTTAACTGGTGCAAATGCAGAGCCACAAAATGTATAAAGGTCAACAAAAAGGATGAAGTGAGGCCTTACTTTTTATTTTTAAAGTTTGCTCTGGGAGAGGAACACAAGTTAGAAAAGGGCAGTAGCAAGCAAGGGAATACATTATGGCTTTCCAACATCTGACATGTCCGCTTTTATTATTTCAAGGAATAAATATCAGAGAAACAGGATTTTGAAAGGTTAGCACCAGCTTAATCAAGCATGTTCTTCCCCATTTTCAGAGGGAGCCTGCAGGGATTCATTTTGCAGAGGCTCCTGTATTTTCAGTTCATGGTTTTATCCTAAGAATTTTGCTAGATAACAGATAGATTTTGTGGTGCTTTTCTCTCTCTCTCTCTCTCTCTCTCTCATATAACCATTTAATTCTATACTATCTGTTTGGCTTATCTGTGCCCACTACAGGGTTTGGAACTTTGTCACTATTTGTTTCTATATTAGAATAGCAAATAAACAAATACAAAGGAACGAGAACAGGGTTTCCACAGATCATTACAGAGTGCCATGGTTTTTGATCCTTACGTTCTTCAAATAATACAGTGTCATGTCGAATGAATTAAAGTAACTCAACATGCCATTACAGTTTAACAACATAACTTCATTATGCAAGAAGACTAGTTTCACACAGAGCTCATGAACCATTCCCTGGGCTGGAGCACACCATCTGGGTCTCAGTCTGAGCTCCTGTTCAACTAAGACAGGCAAGTGAGAAATGCTTTCAAAGGCTGAAATAATATCAACAAACCTGTGAAATCCTGAAGAAATCATGAAGAGATTCATGCAAACCAGCAGGGATTTTTGCATGGTCATTTGATTATTCACAAGATGCCTCCTTTCTAGATAAATTTCAACTTTTACAGTTACAGAAATGTCTTATACAGTGATTATGCCCATGAGGAAGGGCAAAATTGTGGTTCCGCAAAAAGGCAGCATGGAGCTGGCTGTACCATAGCTACTCAGATGAGTAACAACTATGGTACAGCTTTTGGGGTGAAAAAGAATCCCAACATGTAAGAAGTAGAGTATTGATGCCTGCAAAGAAGATAAGGAAGAATAAAGAGTAATTTCTGACAAATTAGATTTGCTTTGTATGTTCAAATATTCCTTGAATGTAAATCTTTAACCCATACAGGATCATGTAGTGCTGTACATCAGTGTAAAGTGTTAACATTATCCTAAAATATTTTTCCTTTATGATGATACTTGTACAAAAGTTTCTCACTCCCTGTAAGTGAAATCACCATGAAAATAAATATTGAAAGATTAGTGTGACCTAATACGCTAATTACTTAGCAAGGAGGACAGATTTTATGTCATAGTTTAGAGTAGAGCATCATTTCTCTTATGCCTCTTGTCATGGTTAGAGAAAAATGTTTTGTCTTTTTTTTCATTTAGGTGTCAGATTATTCTCATGGTTCATACAAGCAGCATCCTTCTGCTTTATTCATGTAATTAGTCAGCACTAAACTGATGCAAGTAAATAGTCTCTTGAAGAGCTCCAAAATACCTCATTTTCAATAGGAAAATGACTTTAAATTAGGCATGCAGCACATCTTTCACCTCAAGGAACATCTGAGTTCACATGGAGAGCTCTTGAGTCTGTCCTTTTAGGGAAAACTCTTCAAACAGTTGGTATGAATGATAGGAGAGCAATCAGGAAAGTCAATGACTTTTCAAAGACAGAGAAGGCAATTGCTGCGAAGATATTCCAACAACAGTGGTGAAAGTAACTGACTTTCTGCTGTATGGAAACATTCTTCTGCCAGCAATTCACATTTGATACATCACAGCAAAGTTGTGGTGATAGCATTAGAAGAAAATGCGATCCTGTGCCTGTTCTCCTCACAGTAACGTGAGAAAGTTTAGAACAAACCGATGATTTGTTCTGTACAGGTTACCTACCTGGATGAGAAAGATAAACAATGAAACAACGTTATAAAATGAGATAGAAAGAAACTCAAATCCAAACCATGATTTTATCGCAAAACTTTCAAAATAAACTTCTTGAAACAACTTTTGTTTCAGAAACAAACAAACAAAAAAATCATTTTTAAGAATCATAGAAAGCTTTTCACCAGGTAACAGAAATCAAAAGCATTGAGAGGGCTTCAGTGAGCTTGTGAATTAGCCTGGTGAAAGGCCAAGACTCAGGAAATCCAGCAGGGATAGACACAGACAACCAAGGAATGGAAAAGTCTGGACAACTTTCCTCTCCTTGTATTAGTATTTCATTGTAACTGACATAATTTAGAAATAAAATACCACAAAGACATAGGATGGATGAAGGATACCAGCTAAATGAGCCAGATAGGTTCCTGGCAAATAAACAAAAAACTTGGTACACAGACTATCCATCCCCACTATCCTTCTCTCTTATATTCACACTGGGGCGTTAATCACCAACACTCACATTGCTTCGTATCACTACTGAGATACCACGTATTTTGCTACCAAAACAACATATTGGTCTATGAGGAATTTCTCACCTTAAGTTTCAGTCTGTGACTATAGAGAATTATCTATCAAACCAATTACTTCATTTACTTTAACCACATCTGCTCCCATAAGGTCACAGAATCGTCACAGTTGGAAAAGACCTCTAAGATCATCGTGTCCAACCGTCAACTCCAAAAAAAACCCAAGCAAAAAACCACCCCCAAACCCACAAAAAACACTTCACCATCACACTAAAGTATGTCCTGAAGAGCCTCATCTATGCATTTTTTTAATACCTCCAGGGATGGTGACTCCACCACCTCCCTGGGCAACCTGTTCCAGTGCCTGATAATCCTTTCAGTAAAGAAAATCTTCCTAATATGTAATCTAAACCGCCCCTGGTGCAACTTCAGGCCATTTCCTCTAGTCCTGTCATTATTTGCTTGAGAGAAGAGGCCACCTCTCTACAACCTTTTTTCAGGTAGTTGTAGAGAGTGATAAGGGCTCCCCTCAGCCTCCTCTCCTCCAAACTAAACAATCCCAATTCCCTCAGTCACTTCTCACAGGACTTGTTCTCCAGACTTTCACCAGCTTGGTTGCACTTCTCTAAACTCACTCCAGCAACTCAATGTCTTTCTTGAGGTGAGGGGCCCAGAACCGAATGCAGTACTCGAGGTGCATCCTCACCAGTGCTGAGTACAGTGGAACAAACACTTCCCTTCTCCTGCTGGTCACACCATTTCTGATCCAGGGCAGGATGCTGTTGGCCTTCTTGGCCACCTGGGCACACTGCTGGCTCATGATCAGCAGGGTGTCAGCCAGCACCCCCGCCACCACCACCCCCGGTCGCTTTCTGCTGGACAGTTTTCCAGCCACTCTCTCCCAAGCCTGTAGCGTTGTCTGGGGTTGTTGTGACCAAAATGCAGGACCCAGCACTTGGCCTTGTTTAACCTCATACCATTGGCCTCGGCCCAACAAGTTAACCTGTCCAGATCCCTCTGCAGAGCCTTCCTACCCTCAAGCAGATTGACACTCCCACTCAATTTGTTGTTGTCTGGAAATTTGCTGAGGAAGCACTCAGTTCCCTCATCTGGGTCGTTGATAAAGACGGGCCCCAGCACTGAGCCCTGAGGGACAACGCTGGTGACCAGAGAGGAGCTTCTCTTGATTCATGGGCAGTTTAGGGAACTTTAATGGGTATAAAATCAAAGCATTTACATTACAGTTAGTTATATTATTTCTTGAAACAGACAGCTAGCTCTAATAACAAACCTTGAAAACAATGCCATGCTTACTGAAAACAACTTTGTCTGCGGGGTTTAACTGGGTGTTTTCAAAATGAGTCCCTGATAGACAGGTTTTGGAACAGGCAGATGGATCTCTGACACAAGGGAAGGGTCTGAAATATTCAAGGAACTCTAAAAAGAGAAACAAATGAAAAAGCACTAGTTTGTCTTCCTCTTTCAATAAAAACTGAAGATTGTTATTCCATATTTTTAAAATTTTCAGTAAATAAAATTTAATTCTAATATTTTAGTCTTACAAATTTTACTGCAATGGACATTTGATGCTGTCCCACATGATATCCTGGTTGCTAAATCGGAAAAACAAGGATTTGATGGATGGACCACTCAGTGGATAAGGAATTGGCTGGACGGTTGCACCCGGAGAGTTGTGGTCAACAGCTCAATGTCCCAGTGGACACCAGTGATGAGTGGCGTCCCTCGGGGGTCAGTGCTGGGACTAGTGTTGTTTAACATCTTCGTCAGCGACATGGACAGTGGGATCAAGTGCACCCTCAGCAAATTTGCGGATGACACCAAGCTGTGTGGTGCAGTTGACACACTGGAGGGAAGGAATGCTATCCAGAAGGACCCGGACAAGCTTGAGAGGTGACCCCGTGAAGTTCAACAAGGCAAAGTGCAACATCCTGCACCTGGGTTGGGGCAATCCCAAGCGCAAACACAGGCTAGGTAACGAGAGGATTGAGAAGAGCCTTGCAGAGACAGACTTGGGAGTGCTGGTTGATGAAATACTCAACAGGAGCCGGCAATGTGCACCGGCAGCCCAGAAGGCCAACCATATCCTGGGCTGCAACAAAAGTGTGGCCAGCGGGTCAAAGGAGGTGATCCTCCCCCGCTACTCTGCTCTCATGAGACTCCATCTAGAGTACTGTGTCCAGCTCTGGAGCCTCCAGCACAAGAAGGAGATCAAACTGTCGGAGCGGGTCCCGAGGAAGGCCACAAAGATGATCAGAGGGCTGGAGCACCTCTCCTATGGGGACAGGCTGCAACAGTTGGGGCTGTTCAGTCTGGAGAAGAGGAGGCTCTGGAGAGACCTTTAAGCAGTTTTCCAGTAACTGAAGAGGGCCTACAAGAAAGCTGGGGAAGGGCTTTTTACAAGAGTTTGTAGTGATAGGACAAGGGGAAACGGCTTTAAGCTAGAAGAGGGTAGATTTAGATTAGATATTAGAAGGAAATTCTTTATAGTGAGGGTGGTGAGACACTGGAATAGGTTGCCCAGCAAAGTTGTGGATGCCCCTCCCTGGAAGTGTTCAAGGCCAGGCTGGATGAGGCTCTGAGCAACCCGGTCTAATGGGAGGTTTCCCTGCCCATGGAAGGGGAGTTGGAACTAAATGATCTTTGGGGTCCCTTCCAACCCAAACCATTCTATGATTTTATGACACATTTTGTCTGATTAACATTTTTTTACAGTATCAGCCTAATTCTTTTTTTTTTTTTTTTTTTGCAAATCAGTCACCCAAATCAGTTCTGCTCTACTCCAGCCAAAAGTTTAAATATGCATGCAAATTACTATGAGCTATCTGCAGAATATGCTAGAATCCAATTTACTTGACTTTTTTTTGTGGGGTATCAGCTAAATTAAAATATGTAGATTTGGTAATTTTTTTTTCTGTTTAATGGTAATATTTTACCTAAGCAAAATTTCACATTTTATGTTATTATTGCTGTGGAATCAAAAAAATATTAGTTGTTTGAACAGCTTCAAAAATTTTCAGGAATCAAGGCTATACAATAATTCATCCCTGGGAAAAATTTTCGTTCTAACTTTTTGATATCTAACACAGTAACCATTTCACTTAGCTATAAGATGACATCACAGAGTAATTTAATAGGTATCATGTACCCCTATCTATAGGAAAAGTTGTTCAGAACAATGATTTAGAGTAATTGAGGACAAGTATGATTCTCTGTCAAATTTTCTATCTGTACTATTTCTAGTACAAGTATTGTACAAGAAATTACTGCAAAAACAAACTGCTTACAGCTTATACATCAATTAAATTTGTGAAAGAATTTTCATACAGTTTTTGCTATTAGAAGCTTTAAAACCAACACCATCCAAACTTACTAATCCTGCAAATAAAATCAAAACTCTTACTTACCTACAATAATATTCAAATATTCTATGACCGAGAATTCAGCATTAAATCCAGAATCTGTAACAATTTATCATTTAATCGCAGCTAAATAAAGCTAAATAGGCCAATTACTTATAGTATGTATTGCACGTGTGCATAAATGCCAGACATTATATAAAGAGATACACATAATTAAATATATCAATTAAAATGCCTTAAGACATCATCTCCTTATCTGAAAACATTTGGTCTCAATTAAATGCTAAAACACCTCTCACTTGTGTTGGTGCTGAGAAGCCAGAAAGCCATTAACGAAGTCATTTCCACACATCTACACTTTACAAGTAGAAATGAAGGCAACAAACAACCTCCTCCTCCATCCTCTTTCAGCAAATGGTGAGCACAAAATATTAAACAAATACAAGAAATATAAAGCCAATTTAATTTTTCACGGTGTGTTTTTCCCCTATGAGCCTCGACTGCTGGACTAGCCACCTCGATGTACCTATTCTGCTTCCCAGCATCAGATCGAAGAGACGACTCCAACAGCAAGAGGCCAGCAGGGAGGACAGACAGACAGATGGGAAGGAAATTTTTTAAGAGGAAGCCTGAACAGAGTTCAAGGAGACATTCAGAGCGACCTTCCATGGCAACAGAGATATGTGGGATATATTCAGGTATCAATGGAAGATGATGATAAGATGAGAGATTCAAGTTTCTTCATCTCTTCAATAAGACACAGGCAGTTTGGTTCCCCAGGTAGTTTGGGTGCTAATCAAGAAGAGAAGCCAATCTGACTCATCTGCCTCTGGGAGGCAAAGTCACAGCAACATCGTAACTTAGCCAAAGTATGCATGCTAATTTTAAATTCTTCTAGAAGGAAGTGTTTCAAAATACTCAGTATGCTCCTCTGCTCTTACGTACAATAAGCAGATCTGAAGAAGAGAGGGTACTCAATGGAAATATCATTTATGCTTATCCTTTTATTCTCCTCTTTGGGCACTGTCTTTGGCCCCTGGGCAAAGCTACAGCTGCTCTTCTGTTATGCTAATAAAAACTACACCCTTTCACAAAGTGAGTGATCAGCCCATCAGTCCAGCAATGAATGTCCTTTTCCCTCCTACATTTTATACCAGCAGGTCAGAAGCAAATTTATTCACAAGGTTTTTGATATGATCTACATCAGTACTTACATATCACCCTAGCTCAGGACAAAAGGAGGGCTAACTGCATAAGATAGCCCAGATAAGGGAAGAACATAGCCCAAAGCACACCAACAATGGATGGTATTTCACTGGTATTCATTGCAGAGCCTTTGAATAGCCACAGCCGAAATCATAAAACAAACCACATTTGTGTCAAAGTAGTTGCAAAGTCTCCAGTACTCAGAACTACTGCATCCACACCACAAGGGACACAGAAAGAATGTGCAATGAGGAAGAATGCGGAATTCAGCTGTAAGCAAACACAACAGATTTGCAGTGTCAACCTGCTACCCAGATAAAGACGTAAGCGTTTAACGTTGGAATTCTGTGATGGGTGGTGAACGACGTCACATCCCAGTGATATGCTGAAAAAACCAACTCGGTTGCACATACCTTTTTCTGACTCTATCCACATTCTTCCACACCTTAGACTTAAATCTACATTTTCCTTTTGGCATTCTGTTTAAGGATGTATTGACTTCCTTAGTTTCAAGAATATCACGCATCAAGCAATTTGCCAAGCCTTATTCCCATGAGCAAGTAACATTCTGAGCAGAAAAGCTTTATCAATATATATTTATATTACAGACACTTTTACACGGGTAGTAAAACTACTACTTCTATGAAAGAGCTTAGCTCATTACTTTTCCTTAGTTAAGCAGAGGCAAAATATCTTTAAGCATGGTTCTGATTCACAATAAGTATCAGAGGAAAAACATAACTCTGAGAAAGATGTTAAAATGCTAAGTTTAGGTCCTTACAGAGCATAGTAATTCTTTCTAGAAATTATTAGAGATTTGACAGTCATACTAGATACAGTAAATACTGCACTACTATAGCAAATTGAGTATCTCATTTCCAGCTATAAAAAAGCCATGTTTGTACAATGTTCAGTACAGTGTGGAGAGGATTGAAGCCACCTTCATCCTTACCCTGCATAGTATCTTTATACTTCAAAAAGACAGACATAATAACTCTTGTACTCAATACAAATAAGTAGCAAAATACATTACTTCGTTGATGTTTTAATGTCAGAGGTTTTTATTACTTGCATTTGACAACACTATGCGTGTAGCTACTTCCTAGCTAGGTACACCACCACACAAATCAATGATTTCTATAGATTCTTACGCTAATATAAAAATAAACTTCAGAGTTTTCTTAACCTAGGCAGGAAATGAAAAATATTTTAAACGAATCTCAGTATAGACTATGACAGTTAATAGATTTCTTTACGCATCCACAATGCAACTAAATTGTAAGTACTGTCGCATCTAAATTAAGTGGGAGCTCAGGGTGCTTAACAGCCTCCAAAGGTGGGTATACTCCTGCTGAAAGCAGCATCTGCACAGATGTGAAGAGTTCGGCCATGCCCATTTTGTTTACGCTTCTCCATGTGTCCTCAGAAAAGTACTCAGTTAACTGAAATAGATTGTCTACCATTCTGAAGTGGTTTTTTTTTGCTCGTTTTCATTAATGGAACCACGCATCAGAGGGATTTAGATGCCAATCCTCTGGGCTCCTTTGAAAAAAAAAAAAAAAAAAAAAGCCTTTTGTGTAGGATGGCTAACAAACAAAACACCTGCTCTTATAACTTGTTAAGTGCCTTAGGTTCTACAGATAAAAAATAGGTCTCATTACATTGCAGGGACCTTATGTAACAAAGCTTGTTAAAAAAGTTGCAATTGCAGTTTAGATTTCAGAGTAATAGGCACAAGGGATTGTGTTTTGCCTTAAACTAGCCTATCTTGATTTGTCTCCATTTGCGTCCCCTAGTTCCATACCCTGGAACAACAATTTGAAGTTTACAGACTACAAGATTGCTGTTCTTCCACAGGTCCTTTAGAAATAACCCATCAACCTTCTGGCATCCAAAATCCAGTCTGTAAAATACTGATACTTGCAAGCAGATCCTCACCATTTCCATCTGATACCAAGGGAATATTTCACCATGACTAAATATCTTACAAAAAAAAGTATTTTAGGATTGATCCTCAGACTTTGCACGGCTTACCGTGACACGGTGTACTACCAAAAAGGAAGAGAAAGAGCCATGATCTGATGCTTTGCAATATACTGCAACAAAAGTCCTTGACTATGGGTGGAATGTGGAAGAACAGAGGAAGGGTTCACTGTACAGCTCTCATTAGGCAGTTCTGGCACTGCTCTCCATGAATCAGAGTTCTCTGTATAAAAACAAGGTGACTTTGAGTTTGCCAGATGATGGTATTTCATGTTATATTAACAGATAATTAAAAGACAAGAAGAGCTCCATTCTGATCCTCCCTATTTTCCAGAGGAGTAAACTCAGTTGCTGAAAATCAGGACAGGAGCAGGTACTATAAAGAAAAATGTCACTACAAAACATGCGAAGAACTAATGCCTATGTTTCTATTATCAAAAACACGTTGTGGGGAATGGGTCAGCCTTCCACAAGATGCACTTCTTTTTTTCTCTGCTAGGCCTTCCTTGCACAGGACAGCCTGGCGCAGTCTTCAGAACCACTGGCAACAAATTCAGAATCGCTGAGCTACTGCAAAGGACCTTGGATAACAGTAGTGGAGGAGAGCAGCAAAACTGCATCCTTTGAAAAGTGAGCAGTTCCTCAGCATAAGCCGGGACAAGAAAGATAGATGTTAGAAAGCACCAGAGAGAGGAGTCAGGTATAGAAGCACCTCCTGACCCATGGGTTGAGCTTCCTGCTCCTGACAGACACCTTGCCAGGCAGCCCAGAAGTAAAAATTGCATCTGCAACACTGCCTCTGAAAGCCAATTCTGGTGACAGCTCAGTTATTTCCAGCACATCCCATACCAGTTCTGCTGTCCAGAGCTGACACAGAGTCAGAGATAAATAACCATGTTGGAAACACCGCTAAAACAGATGAACAGTGCAAAGCAAATTAACTCCCTCATGGGTAGCAGCAGATACTTTCTTTCACTATTTGTGGATCACGTATTATTAATAAATATTTAGACAACCACTGGTTCTTGATAAAAATATTAAGTGTGAAAGTTTTACATAATTTTAAACAAAACATCTTCATTTAAAAACACAAACACAAGATCCTCTCACTTAGATTTGTCCGTCCTTTCAGAAAATACAAAAAAGCATAGAGTAGAAATACTACAATGTGCCAGGTGACTGGACATAAATCACAAACAAAATGCCATTTACAAACGCTCATTTTTTTAAAACATCCTTATTACTAAACAAACACTAAGAATAACACAATTTTAAATAAAATCAGTGAGGGTCAGTAGAAGTTTAACTCATTAAATTACAGCAGTAATTATGCATTATTCTCAGTAATGTAGCTTAGCCAGCAATTACCTGCCTATCGCTTCAGACTGTATTTGCACAATGAGCGTATCATAAAAAGATATTTTCACAAAAGCTGCAATTCAACAGCTATCAATTTTCAAAGATATAACAGGTTCCCTTTGTAATAAGGAGTACAGCCTTAGAATGAGGAAGTATAATTCATTTCCTTGAAAACCTTCCCTCCTGGAAGACTTACATATTCCTAGGGATACGCAGAATAATTTCTCACAAGTTATGTTACAACGCCATACCTCAGGAAATGTCTGGAAAGCATCCATACAGAAATAGTTTCTAGTCTCCTCTTTCAAGTGACCGCAAGTTGGGTCTGAAGGTGGTTTTACTACTGCATATGATAACACAAATTATTACACATCATCTGACTGATGAATAAAAACTACAGCTGAAAAAATGTAACTTCTGTTATAGTCTGATAAAAATTTCAGATCTATCAAATACACTACATTGAGAATTATATACATTGAAAGACTTCTGCACACTGAACGCTTCATTTGTCTCCAGAAGATTAAGCAGCACATTTTCCTTTGATTTTTTTTTTCTCAACCAATCTCATAAAGGAGTTAAATTTATTATTATACAGACACTCCATAGAAACAAGACGTAGTAACATTTTCTTGCTTACTCTGAAAATATCAAACTGCTTGTGGTGATCAGTTAAAATATTCCATTTGATTTTCCTATGAAAAATTGTTTTTCTTATAACCTCACTTAAATCCCCAAGGAAGAACAGATTTTATAGAGTATTCATAAGCAAAATTCAACACAAAGCACAGAATTAAGTATACATAAAACCAGCATCATTAAAATAATATACAGATGCTTGGTGCTATGGCAGGAATAAGCATATATGCAAGAGTATTGTCTGCTCATAAGGAAGGACTCAAATTATTACTTGAAAATGATACTACTAAATCAAAATGAGAGCCCAACTACAAAATGATATTTGTACATACATTGGTGCGTTTGTAAATTCAGTGGATGCATAACAGATATTTCGATCAACTCATTCATATAAATCAGTATACAATGAGCAGAAGAATTTGAGAGGACAATGCTAAAAATGACTGTAGTTACTTCAGCAAACAAGCCGAAGAGTGATAAATGCCGCCCAGTTGCTAACACTGGGAACACTCTGTCATCTCTTCGGTTTCTTTCAGAGAGCTAATTAAACGCACACCAGTGCGTTATGAAGCCCAAAGCCAGGTGCATATTCCTACTAATGAATAGGAGGTAATTTCCCAAACTATTTAAACATTTTCACAGTTTCTTAACACGTTTAACAGAGACCTCTTCCCACCTTCACCAAGCAGCAGCTGACAAATGTGTTTATCTGAAAACATTTGCACCTTACTGCAAAGCTTAGGACAAATTCCTGTCCCAATCAGAAAGATGGGGCCCACGCACTTAAACTCTGCAGGATCTCCACACAAACTCAGCATATTTGATGACTAAGAGAAGCAAAAGTTTAGTCAGCAAATGTGATTTAGTTGGCTATATATTCATAAAGCAATTTCATTTATTCCCTTTGCCACGCAAATCAGAGAAGTCAACCTCTTTTTTGTTCATCATCTGGTTTTCAGAGCCCTGTGTCTACACAGAGAGTAGCAGGTGGTCACATACTCACCCAAAGTTTAATATACATTTTTGAAAAGAGTATGTTGACCAATTTCTATGTACTGGAGTACTATGAAAAACGGGACATTCAGAACAAGCATTTTAGCTCCTAATCAAAGTTTGGGAGAGCACACCGCCCCAGGATCTTTTCATTATCGTGTTTTGCCATTGCAAGATCCAAGACTGGGACATCTTGTCAATCCTGAGAACAGATAGTTGGACAGAATTTGTTCAGCTTTCTCAGGCCAATGAATGATAATCAATATTAAAGACAGATGTCTTTAAATTTATTTAACTGATGGGTCCCATTTCCCTTCCTTTTTATCGACCTCTAATTTGTTACCTCTCATTGGTAGCAGTCACCCTTGTGGTGCAGCTGAAAGAAAGATTGATGTGAGTACTCCTTGGTCGCTTCAGCCCAAAATCAGTCAGGTTGTCTTAAACAGGCTCTTGTCTCTCATTCATCGTAAAAATGGCCAACTCTGCTCTGAAGATGATGAAAGATATGCAGTGATTTCAGTGCTGCCAGGGCAGCAACATCGAGTGAAAGGGATGATCTTGAAAGCTGCAGGGACTTAAGCAAGGTATGCAGACTGGAGTGAAATAATTTATTTCTGCAACTATTATCTGATCTTAGACTTAGTCTCCTATTATTGAAATCTATTGAACTAATTACACCTTTAAAGTTCAGGATAGATTCAGAAACTAACATTAAAAAAAATTCACCAGTGATTAGAATCTCACTAACATTTGTAATGATATAAATTCCTAACTGCAAAGCCAAACAAAAATTGTATCACATCCCAATCAAAAAAAAAATCAGATTGGACAGACTATCTCAAAATCACATCTACCTATTTAAACTTATATTCAGGATTTATATTTTCTGTCTGAACTGTAGCATCAAGTGACTATTTGGAAATATTAAGCATATGCTAACACATTTAAGCAAGCTTTGCATTTATTTAATACAGTTTTTTGCAGGTAATGTATTACACTTCAGCTTTTCAGTTTCATTCTGCTTTGCATTTTTACTAAGACCTTGAAATCAATAAAGAATTACTTCATTTTTGATTTTCCTGCCAAGCACATAGATATGACATCCTCTTTTCACATTCTGAACAGATAGTCCAAGATGCTGTTACACAAGAAGAAAATACAAGTCTCTGACAGCTCCTTGGTACTTCGAATTTGGCCACGCAGACCAGCATAAGGAGGGCCTTTTAAAAAATATCTTTGCAGAAAAGTAGGAAAATCTGTACATTTAAGAATCAATACTAACACAATCAATCAATGCAACCAACCGAACGTGCCGGGTGCACTAGATGAAGAGAATAAGGCAAAAGAATAACAAATGTAATTTCCATCAAAATAGATCAGAAAATGCATACGCCTTCCAAACAAGCACTGAAGGCGGCTGTTATGTGAGGTTATGATACTTGATCAGCCATGATTAGCACACTTCCCTCTTGTATAGCAGAATGCTCACCAGTATCCAATTAATTTGAGGGTGATGAGTAAGTGACATCGGATGACTGGAGTTATAGGATGAAAAGTAAAGTCCACAGGTAAAAGAAATTCTGGAATAATCTGTTCCTTGAAGTTCGACCTTCTAAATTGTCATAAAGTCATTCGATTCCCTGCAGGATACCCTCAGTCTTTTCCAAGTCACATCATTATATGCATCTAGGTACTGCGACATCCAACATTTGGAGGCCACGTAATAAACATCTGTTTTGGAACACATAATTGGACTCTATTTGTTACATAACTACTGCATATAAAAAATGTGAACAGTAACATGTATAAAATGTACAATGCACAGACAGAATCCCTATATATATCCCAAAAGACCCCCAGTGGATAGTGAACTGGATGAAAGAGAAAAGTCAGAGAGTTGTGGTCAAGAGGACAGAGTCTGGTCTGTATCTAGCAGAGTCCCTCAGAGGTCGGTACTGGGACCAGTATCATGCAATATATTCATCAACGACCTGGATGAGGGGACAGAGGGCACCGCCAGAAAGCTTGCTGATGACACAAAATTGGGAGGAGTGGCTGACACACCAGAAGGCTGTGCTGCCATTCAGTGGGACCTTGACAGGCTGCAGAGCTAGATGGGGAGAAATTTAATGAAATACAACAAGGACACATGTAGAGTCTTGTGTCTGGGAAAGAACAACCCCAGGTACCAGCACAGGTTGGGGACTGACCTGTTGGAGAGCAGTGTAGGGGAAAGGGACCAGGGCGTCCTGGTGGACAAGAAGATGACCATGAGCCAGCAACGTGTCCTTGTGGCCAAGAAGGCCTTTGGCATCCTGGGGTGTATTAGCAGGGGTGTGGTTAGCAGGTCAAGAGAGGTTCTCCTCCCCCTCTACTCTGCCCCGGTGAGGTCACACCTGGAATACTGTGTCCAGTTCTGGGACCCTCAGTTCCAGAAGGACAGGGAACTGCTTGAAAGAATCCAGCTCAGAGCCACAAAGATGATGAAGAGAGTGCAACATCTCCGTTATGAGGAAAGGCTGAAGGAACTGGGTCTCTTTAGCTTGGCGGAGACTGAGGGGTGACCTCGTGGATGTTTATAAATATGTAAAGGGCAAGTGTCAGGAGGACAGAGCCAGGCTCTTCTCAATGATGTCCAATGATAGGACAAGGGGCAATGGGTGCAGGTAAACATAAGGAAGAACTTTTCACGGTGAGGGTAACAGAGCACTAAACAGGCTGCCCAGAGAGGCTGTGGAGTCTCCTTCTCCGGAGACATTCAAAACCCCCCTGGATGTGTTCCCATGCGACCTAATCTAGGTGATCCTGCTCTGGCAGAGGGGTTGGACTAGATGATCTTTTGAGGTCCCTTCCAACCCCTAACATTCTGTGATTCTGTATATTTATATACACTTACATACACACAGCAGCAATGCATTCCTCCTGTCATACTGACTCCATCATACTAAGTGGTGCCTTAATAGTTGATGAGTAATTTGAACAAACTGTGAAATCACTGCAGATTCAAAGACATTTACTACTTTAGTCATTAAAAGCTTAACTATCAGACTTTATTTTAATCAAATGGATTTCATAATGCCAAAGCTATTTGAGTTATTTTCCAGTAGAGGGCAAGAATCGTGATTTCTAGTTCACTTACTACCAGAGGAACATTACCTATAATTTACCCATCAGCCAAATTAAGCACTAGAATAGTAATACTGATCTAAATGGATGTTTTGAAGACTTGTGACGAAGACAAGCAGTGGTAAAGTATTTTGGTGTTTACTTATTTGCTCTTTTCACAACCCAGGTCATGTTCTGAGCTCCGTATGTATTCCCTCTCCAATGCAGGTCACAAATCCTCTTCGTACCCCAACGCCTTCCAAGTTTCTCTCCAGATTACACCTCAGAATTGCCAAGGCCATTTAAAGTTAATGAAGGTGGATTGGCTGAAATTTTCTTCAGGCTACAGTTCTTCCCCAGTGCTCTCATGCCTGTCTCTCATGTCAGCCATACTCTCTGTACTGACAGAAACTTAACTTAGCTTCACTCCACTTATACATAGGCAGACTGATGATATACTACAGAAAGGAACAGCAAATTCCACAACACATCACGCCGAACAACCATACAAATACACGTGGAAGACTGCAGGGATGTTCTTTCATTTAGCACTGGTAAGAATTTAAAGACTTCATAAATTTCTAGGAGTTTTCCAGAAGCAAAATCCCAAACCAGTCAAAGATCCAAAATCTCAGAAGATTCTACTGCTGATGAACATCGATGGCTGTAAAACCTGCACTTCTAATCATGAAAGGAAAGCAAATATCCATCTTGCTATCTGTTACAAGTTATCATAGAATCATAGAATTGTCAGAGTTGGAAGGAACCTTGAAGATCATCTAGTTCCAACCCCCCTGCCATGGGCAGGGACAAATCCCACTAGATCAGATTGCCCAGAGTCCCATCCAAACTGGCCTTGAAAACTTCCAGGGATGGGGCTTCCACCATCTCTCTGGGCAACCTGTGCCAGGGTCTCACTACCCTCCTGGGGAAGAACTTCTTCCTAACGTCCAATCTAAATCTATCCTCCTCTAGTTTGAATCCATTCCCCCTTGTCCTATTGCTATCCGACATCCTGAAAAGTCCCTCACCAGCTTTCTTGTAGGTCCTCTTCAGATACTGGTAGGCCACAAGAAGGTCTCCTCAGAACCTTCTCTTCTCCCAACTGAATAACCACAACTCTCTCAGCCTCTCTTCATAGGAGAGGTGTTCCAGCCCTCTGATCATCCTCGTGGCCCTTCTCTGCACATGCTCCAGCATGTCCGTATCTTTCTTGTAACAGGGACTCCAGAACTGGACGCAGTGCTCCAGGTGGGGTCTCACGAGAGTAGAGCGGAGGGGGAGAATCCCCTCCCTCGACCTGCTGGCCACGCCTCTCTTGATGCAGCCCAGGATAGGGTTGGCTTTCTGGGCTGCAAGCATGTGCTGATGGCTCATGGTGAGCTTCTCGTCCACCAGCACCCTCAAGTCCTTTTCTTCAGAGCTCCTCTCAAGCCAGTCACTGCCCAGCCTATAACGGTGCTTGGGATTGCCCCGACCCAGGTGCGGGACCTTGCACTCGGTCTGGTTGAATCTCATGAGGTTGGCATGGGCCCACCTCTCCAGCCTGTCCAGGTCCCCCTGGATGACATCCCTTCCTTCCAGCATGTCAGCTGCACCACACAGCTTGGTGTCATTGGCAAACTTGACGATGCTACACAAAGAGAGTTACACAGGCCTTTTCCATAATATCTTAACCTAACTGACTTTTAAATTTCTAGGCCTATAAGGGATTCCAGTTAGAGTAATTATCATGTTATGAGTACGTTTTTCCAAAATACAGAGGTCTTTTTTGTATGATCAATATACTACATTTATCACCGCTACAATCTCAGCAGTATTCAAACTTGTCTCAGGAAAAAAAAAATGATCCAAAAGACCAGAGAGTGCCATCAGAAGGGCAATGAGGGTGGCACTGGGAACTACTGGTGTTTAATGGCAGGATTATCCCAGAACTGGCATATGATCATAACTTCCAAAAACAACCCAAACATGTTCTAAAGTTTCTTGACTTAGAGAATGCCGTATTATGGTTCATTTGTTGAATTAAACTACAGACAAACCTGTGGGTTTTTTTTCCTAGATTTTGCAAATGCATATGAAAACTTGGAAACTGGTATATATAAACAATCAGTGGGAAAAATAACCCCGATTTTTCTTCATCTGTGCAGACCTGGCATATCCTGTTTTCCATACATGACAAATCTCAGATTAGAAAAATCTGACAGATCAAATTTCAATTTAACGACTCGTAAAAACTGAGTGCTTAGCTGGTTGTCACTCAGGAATAGCAAGCATTCACTTTCGCTAAAGGAAAGCAAGTATCTGTCTCTTTAGTAACAAAAAGGGTGCAAACCTCGTCCATAACACTTTAATTTCCAAATCTGTGAGATACTCCTTTAAAACCTCCTGGCATGATGCCTTCTTGGGTGAGGAACCTTGCTGGTTTGTGGAAGGCATTTTCTTCTGTCATTAAAAGGCTAAGATTGAAATCACCTTTGGGCTTTTGACAAATAATGAAGGGGAAATTAAATTACTCCTGTTTTAAATGAGTTGTTTTAATTAGAAGTGGAAGAGAGACCTAACTCCCAAGTGACCCATAGCGCATGGATTCTCATTTGAGATAAACAAAAATGTCATCTGCAGCAAGAAAAGCCTGTTTGTGGATGCTGAACCCCACGTGTGCTGAGCCATAATGATGACTTCTGGAGTGCTCACAGCTAATTTACAGGCTTTCTACAAACACAGCATTATATTGTTTGAATGATTCCTAAACATAGAAGAGTTTATCCCAAGAGGTCTGTCTGTAATTATCCTGTTGAAGGAAAGCAAAGCAGAGTAATCACATCTTAGAAAAGTGATTTCTGGGAAAACAGCATATAAACCTTTCTTATGTCTGTCTTCTCTTTGAAAGTCATTTTACATTTTTGTTACTTAACACATTTTTAAAAATATCTAGTTATTACCAAAAAATCCTTGCCTTAAGTTTAAAACCATTTGAGTTTTTGGGGGAGGCTCATTGCATAGGGAGGGGCCTAGCTAAGCAGATCCACCTTAACGATCAGCTTGAACCAGAACCCTTATCACACTGTAACTTCTATGATCACTTTTCCTTGACCAAAAATTGGCCCATCATAAGTTCTCTGTTTCATGCAGGTTAAGAGAAAAAGTCTAACTGGAATCGCTAATTTTTTTAGCAAACAGGAAACCTTCGTTTTTAGATTAGAAAAGCAGCACTGATTAGATGGCGGGGATTATAAAGTAGCTGAGCCAGAGATGCAGTGTTTGTGGCAGATACATGGAAAACACTCTCGTTTTGGAATTTATTACATCAGGCTGTCTGAATCAGCCTGCTCTGAGGCTTGCCAACCTGCCTAGTAGATCAAGAAAAAGACAAAGCAAGTTCACAATTAAAGATGAGAAAGTCCCGTAT
The DNA here is from genome assembly GCA_013396935.1 of Baryphthengus martii. NCBI lineage: Eukaryota > Metazoa > Chordata > Aves > Coraciiformes > Momotidae > Baryphthengus > Baryphthengus martii. Next base: position 69,222 of record VWZK01009431.1, read on the forward strand.
CACTTCTATCCTACCCCTCACTAACTAGATAGTCTAAGCAGCATACGGCAGCGCTCTGACTGAAAAGTAGGTGTTAGAGGAAGCAGGAAGCACACCAGGACTCCAGAAGCTTTATTTTATTAAATAAATAAAATCTATTTATTACTCTTTATTTTATATGTTATTTAGTACTTTAGTATACTACTAAATAAAAAATATAATGCATCCTTTATTATAGAATTAATACTATTAATAGAACCAATTGTGTAATTTATTATCTTGCGATGCACTGAGTTTTAACTATAGCTGTATCATCACAGCTTTGATTTGATTGCCCAATAATTCAATATCACAGCAGTTCAAGCTGACAAGTCAAGCCAAAGGAAATACATACGCTCAATGCTTAAAAAGTCACCAGGTCTGCAGGCAGAATAGAAGAGATCTCTTGCTATGAAAAGGTTGCAGTTCTATTCTCTTGCTGGCATCCTACTCTTTGGTCATTGCCCTCTTTAGTTCCCTGCTGCTTTCCATTGTAGTGGAAAAGATATAAGTAGAAAAAAACTAAGAGGTTTCGAGGTTTACTGGTAGGTTTTGTGTTTAGGTTTTTTCCTGCCAATTTTCTATATATTCGTATATGGTTATCCAAGCAAATAAGCAAATTTTGCCATTTAGCAAATACATTCAACAAAGAAAATACGGTTTTAATAATGTACCTGTCTCTTCAAAACTATGACCAACAAACTGCTCTCCCCATTTCACATTCAAGATCTTTTACACCAGCTTGAAAAATTAAGCAGAAAGAGACACACAAAAAAAGCTAGGTTGCATCAAACATTTGTTATGAGAACATATACAGACGCATCTTTATTCAAAGCCAGTTGGAAAGTTATTGGTTTGTCATGTTTTCACATAAGGGAAAAATCTATTCCATAGTACCCTCCATTTCTCTCTCAGGGTCACAGAGGACTCAATCACAGGCTTTTCTGCTAGTCCACCAGCAAAAATTGCCTACTTCAAAGCATACATTCTGTATCTACATACATAATCCTTCCCTGAATACATTGCATTCTTTGGGAAAAAAAAAATTCCAATGACAAAGGATATATTTTAAAAATGGGTAGTAACTATCCTTTTATAACTCTAAAACCTTCAGTGACAGTCCTAATGAATAGTGCCTCTGCAAACATTCTTTATGACTGAATGAATTAATTCGGCAAAATCTGTAAAACGGTCTAAAAATTGATCTCTCCGAATTTCTGAAGACGCCTACATATTTGTCTGTGCTTTTACAAAATACTACATCATTGCTAACAATGCAAGAATTTAATATATTAGTTTAACCTAGCATTGCTCCAATCAATAAATAAAATTAGAATAATTTACTCTCCTATGACTAAATGCTGAATTTAGCAGTTTTTCCAGATGCACAGCCAGATGAGACCAAAGATTTAATTTCATTAGGGATGCTTTTTGCTGTGCTCTTCTAAAACTAAATCTAACTTTTCTATGAATAAATGCAGCCATTAAAACTGCTTTGCAATTTTAGAGAGCAGTGTTAGAGCCAAATCACGCATCAGAATCAGGTTACCAGTAAAAAGATCATATTCCCTTTTTGTTTCACAAAACACTATTTCAAAAGAATAAACATGTAAATAAATAAATAACACAAAGCAAATTACTTAAAGCATCACATTGGCCCCACTTGGCTCTGACAGCCCTTGAATGAATCCTATTATCTTAGGATCCATAATACATGAAATTGCCATAGGCGTGAAGCATCACTGGGACCAGCTGTGGTTTGGATCAGGTCAAACAACAGAATTTCTCCGCTGTCATTTTCAGCATGGAAAGCATTTCTCTAAAATAAGATGTTGGCTGTCACTTGGCACAGCAGGGAGACAAAACTGTCAAAGAAACCATCTACCCTTATCTTTTCCCTTTGATACTGCTAACTCTGTGCTTTGCTTTGCTAAAGGCTTTAAATTCTTTCTCCTTTAGGAAAAAGAGTTTCTTACAAGAATAAAACATTATTCGATTTAATTCACTCTACAAGAGAGAAGTTCGTCTGAAAGCTAAATGCTTTTCCCAAGGCTACATGCACTGCAGGGGTAAAACGTCCTATGGGCTCAAGGCTCAAATTCTTCAAGATATTTAGGTAGGTGTCCAGTTCGGTTAAGTTCAAAGGGATATCAGAGCCCAAATTCTTTTGGAATCCAGGCCTTATATTCCTAACATATGGTATTAAAAAAAAAAGTGTTCTATGTTTAATAATTGCCAGTATTCCTCTGAGAGAAATGTTAGAGTTCTCTAACATCACCTACATGTATAATTTAAATAGAGCCAACAAAATACAGTAACAGTGAAAGTTTGTATAGCCTATGGATTACATTCCAGCATCCAGGGAATTAAGCGTATAAAAGCTACAGAGCTGAGGGGAATTCCACAGCTCGCTGCTTTTGTAGTGGAGATAGAGTTTCTGCAAGTTGCCAGATGGCAACTGCAGAGCTTTAAGGTTCTTAGAAACTTCAGAAGAGGGACTGGTATAAGTAAAACCAGGATCTGTAGACTTTGCTTTGGAAATCCCTCCCTAGACTTCACTGCCGCTCTCTGATAAGCGTAGCTTCACAGATCATGATGTCCCTATGAAGTGCCAACAGATACTGCATACTGCCATTTGTACTGGATATATGCCACATGCTTGGCGTGATTCATTATAGGTGGGTTTGTATTGCCTCGAGGAGTTTTTGAACCAGTTTTATATATGACAGAGCGGGGCTACAAGATACGTAAACATAAGCTTCAGAATACAGAAATCATAAGCTGACACAATTAATCAGTGTGTGTAGAGAGCAAACAACACTCATATGTTGTGCAAGTACCTCCAAAGACCACCAAAAGGTGGATCATCTTAGTTGACCATTTGAGTGAAAGACCACTCGCAGAGAGGGATGGATGTAACTAAGAACAGATAACTGAGGTACAAAGACCTCCTACCTCCACTAAGGAAACAGATAGTATGGTCTTTTGATGGCAAGATTGAATTCATGTTAAATCCTTCACTGTTAAACCAACTGGGAAATAGCATTTCTTGCTCTTATGAGAACGTAGTAAGCACAAGAGCCATTCACAGGGAGAAATGTTTCAGCAGAAGGTTGGAATTAAGCCACAAGCAGGGCATAGTTTCTTCCCAGCAGTCAGCAAAGCTCCTACTGAATAAAAGATTGAGTCATGGCTGTACTGGCCAAATCCCTATCATTTCCTTGTGCTAAAGGACTGAAGAGCTGGAGCACAGAAAGCCAGTACACCCCATATTATGTAAGGACTCTCATCAATTCCTTTGATTGCATTGTATTCATCGATTTAAACACTGAAAATATACCTTAATCTTTGCAAGAACCACCTTGGCCAGCACATGATGTTCTAAAGTGAATCCTCACAGAAGAGCCTTTCTAAGCAGCATGTAAGCCTCCTGGTATGAAATTCAAGATTCTTTCCTGGACATGACTCTCTTTTGTGATCATTATAAACACTTTAAAGCCCAGGACTGCTGTATGCAAATTCCTCACAAATAAGACCTAGTAGTTGCCAAGCAACTTTCAAAAGATTACCACAAAAATTGCATAGTAAAATAATCACTAACGTGTACAAAAAGCACAGGAGTTTGGGGGCAGTAGAAGGAAAAAAGGAAGAGAGAGGAGTGACAGCAAGAACACTAAGTTTTCAAGCTTACTTTAAGTATCTGCTGTCACTAAATGCACAGTTCTGTAAGTAAACCACAGCTCCACATCCATCTAAACACTTGGAAATTTTGCCAACAAACAGGTATCACGAGCTGACGAACCTTAATAGCAGTTTGTGCTTTTGGAAAATACTTAAGTCTCCTGAGCTATCACTATCACAGACCTGTATCTTAAACACATACTGAGCTCGCTCGCTCTCATTCCATCCCACCAATCAGTAACAAACACCTATAGTCACGGTCTCATCCTTCTTCCCCCATCCTCTGCACTTCCTAAAACCCTGGGAAGACCTGAAATAAACCTAAATAAAGCACAGAAATGGCTAACTCAATAGAAACCTCTAAAAGAAGGTGTTGTGACTACATTCCTGGAAGTTACTCAAATCTGAATTAAGCATATAGACATTTCTCATTGTCAGCCAAATCCACCACCATTACAGCCCAATGGCCTCAGCATTATTGCCACTAAAGGGACAAATTCAAGTACATTGTCATGCACAATCCAGTCCTGGGTAGGTTAAAATAGTTTTCAAATGAAACGCACCATGTTGTAAGACCAGGTAAAAGAAAACGGACTTCAGAATATTACAAACTGATTTTTCATTAAGAATCTTACTAAAAATCTTTCCAAATAAAACTCAAGAGAAAAAAACAAAAGTTTTTCCTGTTCAAAGAAAGAAAATGCTTGAAACATCACTTAAAAGCTAAATTATGTTTCAATTTAAAGGTAAATGCATACATATCTGAGCATGCACAAAGACTCCTTGGAACACAGAACAAATATACATACCAACTAAATAGCCAGGCCCTTTCAAGTCCACCCTTTTCAGTCAGGCAAAACAATTCCTCTGGAAGCAATATAAACAACTTGAAGCTTTTATTATCTCATTCTAGTTCCCTAGAGCCTTGAAGAGCCAGAAGATACCAAAGAGTGTATGTATCATCCATGTGTCCTGTTTCCTGGATTTTCTGATTCTTTTTTGCTAAGCACAGTTTGAAACACCAGTCCATAACACACTTAACGAAGGCATTTTCTAACCCTGCCAACAGAGGCGTAGTTCCTCACTCCCTCACTCCCACTTGTCACCATTAAAGCAGCACATGATTGAGGGGAAAATGACTTTGAACCTGCCACTTCAGGACTTCTGCCTTAAGCAGGGGTTAATAAACGCTTGAAAAGAGTCAGATGCTGGAGTGCTTGAGAGCAGCTTGCTAGAACATTACCTGAACAAACTTCACAATCAGTCACCTCTTCTTTCCTTAACTTTTATTAGTGCCGAAATTCAACAGATTCTGAGGTTATATGGTTACATTAATCTAGATAATTTGCATTTACACAAGGTGGTACACCAGGTTAATATTTCATGATACTTATGGGAGGATCAAATGTTAAAACCTCAAGGTCCTTGGGGCTGCAGCTGTTACCAGGCAGCAGCATGTACAACAAGGAAGCAATTCTGCTCCCTCAGCAGAAACTGTTGAACTTAAATCAAAACAGCACAAACCAAATACAGAACCAAATCTTATTTCTTTTTCCTGGCAAAAAAAAACCCCAGAAGAATCCAGGCAGTCTATCACCAGCAACCCCAGTCTGAAATGCTGTGCTGGTCACCACCACTTCTTGACCTGTTTCTTTGTAACTTGCCAGGAAACCAGAAACAGTGTGATGCACCTGATTTACTGTCATGCAGGGTACAAGTGCTTGATGACTATGCAAAGTATAAATTTTCACTCCATTATTCTTCATATATATTTCAAGAGGTTAAATTGAATTACCCTCAGTAAGATCAACCGCACACAAACAGTGTGTTTGTGATTATAAATAGTCCTAAATAGACCATTTTGCATTTGAATACAAAGTTGACGTTTTAAGTTTCACAAAATCAATCTCATTTGCCCAATGTCTGTCTTTCTAACAGCTAGAAGCTTAGAGCAGATGTATTTATCTTACTTATTCTGCTAAACCTTTAGTGAACTATTTAGCCTCTGACATTCTAGTTTATACAAGAAGGGAAAATGTCACAATATCTCCATCACTGCAGCCAGAGTTGCCAATAGACTGCAGGGAATCAGATCTTTAAAGGGAAATACAACCTTGGTAACTACCTAGATGGAGAAGATTGAAGGGAACCCAATAAAACATAAAGCCATGTAAGGCTGCAAGCCACCTCATCTCCAAAGTCAGCATTGCTTTGAGCAGATGTACCAAACAACATCCAGAGGCCCTTCTGAAGCCAATTTTTTCTTTGATTGTTCAATCTACTTATCAAGCTGCCCAGTGACTAGGGAATCTCTTGTGTTTAACAGAATTGTGTTAAACTTGTAGGCTTATATCCAAGCGTCTTGAGCCATCGTGGTGCTGTGTTTGAAAATATTACAATACTGCCCTATTTGAATACTTGCTGCAGTTTTACATTTACGTCATTGAGGAGGGGTAGCTAACTGCAACGTGCTTACCACAGAACCATTCAGAGGATGGCACAAGAACATTCAGTTCTTAATCAGCTTCAGAACTACTTTCTAAGCAGTTGTTCTGTTACATCAGAATTTCAAATTATTTCAATAAAGGGAGCGCATATCAACAAGCAGTGGTGCATCATTCGGAAATCCTACGAGTTGAGCTAGTTTGTCAACTTAAATTTGTGGAAGCCTTTTCAGAGCATGGGGAATTTAAATTAATACTATAGCAGCTTGCAAGCTCTCTGCAGAAAGTTCTTGTCACTGAGGTGACACACAACCTCCACAACTCCGGAGGCTGGTGCACCTGTCTCATTTGACAGTTCTATTGCAATCATCTGCAATACTAACACAGAACAAAGCACCAAAATGATTCGTCCCTACAGACTAAAGCTGAAAAATACTTGGCTGAAAAATACTAGATTTCCTCCTGCTGTTTTTACAACCATGTGCTTCCACAGTTTCCAAAGCTCTTCATTCTTCTTGGTCCCAGTTAGTTTTGAGGCATGATCAAGACAATTGCTTAAAAAGTTGAGCAATTATGATAAAAATGGTTGTTCAATTGCCTAGGACAGCAACGAAATGCATACATACTTCCTAATTATTGAGTGGTATTGAGCCCACTGTATTCTACTCATCAGCAGATATAAATTGCTTAATATCCATCCACAAATCACCGGAAATAAAAATAAAACTGTACCTGACATGGGTGTCATAGGGCAAAACAGTAAAAGAACACCCAAGAAAGCAAAATGGATCAAACTACTGGTCATACACCTGCCCATGACTGTTGAATATTTTGTATCAATATCAATCATGCTCAAACAATTACATTTTCTGAAAATATTCACACAGACACAGGGACATAGGCACAAACCAAAGCAGCAAAAAAAAAAAATAAATCAAAAAAAAAATAAATATGCATTTGAGATCCTCTCTCACAGGATCTAACCCATGAGCTGCACATTTCAGTGCCAAGTCCTTAAAGCCGGCCTCACCCAGCTCAGAAGATTAAACTGTTCTAGTCCAGTGAACCTGGGCAGCCGAGAAGCCAGTCACAGGCTGTTCCTGGGATTGGTGTCAACTGAAAATCAGCATCTGAAAACAGAAATCTCCAACTGCTGCTTTGACCGTCATTTCAGTGAGGAGCAGAGTAGTTGTGGACACCAAAAAGCAAGCATTGTCTGGATAATTTTAAAAGTCTAAGCATGTCTTTTTGGAGTACGGAAGAGACTGCCTCCAGCAGAAAGACAGAAGGGAGCAATGCTTGAACAGCATTGTGGTGAGTCGTGGCAGAAAAAGAAGTGGTAGAGAAATAGTATTTTTAAACCAAGTGAAATGTGGACTGGATCAAATGCACAGTAAATTTGACTTGTGATGGCGCCTATCAACTCACTACGAAAATCCAAACATAGCATTCAGACATCATCTCCCTCAGGATTGCTGGATCCTACCAGGAATGGTAGGGAGAAAATTACCATCAGTTATCTAGTATTATTTTAATTGACCCACAAAGCCAGCTGTCAAAATGTTTTCAGTTCGCCAAATGTGTTTTTAGGTGTGTGGGAGGACACCTAAGGGCTCTAATGTGTTTCTTACAAAGAAAATATCCATTATACTGGAAAATAGACGAGAAAGTGAGGGAAAGCCTCCAGCATGTTCTGATAAATTAAGGGCTATATTCACAAGCATATTACACTTTGTCAATGATCTATTCCCATAATAGCTATAGCTTAAAAAAACCAAAAACAAACAAACAAACAAAAAAAACAACCAACAAAAACAAACAAACAAAAAAAAAAAACAAACCTCCATATCTGTGCCCTGTGACATCAGTGAGTTTTGGCACTGCAGAGTTTTGTGAACATCTATTTTTGTAAGCATAAAATGTTCCAGGAAATTTTCTCATAATGATGGGGGGTCATCCTCACTGTTCTCATCTCAAAATCATCTAGCCTCTTCATGTGAAAGAAGTGTATGTACTCATTGACGGTTGCATCCTCATCCAACGTTAACCAATTCAACCAGCAAGTTAAGGCCGAGGTCTGAAGGGCTTCAGAAAGAGAAGAATATGTACTTTCATTTTGATCATGAAACAAGTTCATGCCATACACAGGAAATACCTCTATGGACACATTTTTCCAGTCATTGCTTTATGAAATTCATTTACATTTTGGAAAGAGATCAAATATCATACAGTCTTTATAAGGTTGTTTTAAAAGCTAGATCAGTTCTTTGATCTGGTTCACAGCACAGCCGTATGAACATTGTGCTGGCACAACAGATGTTTGGGGGAAGGTGAGGAAATGCTGCATGCCTCACATTGTATTGCTATCCAAATTTAGTATGAAGCCAGAGCGTATACAGACAATACACAAATAAATCCAAGATGAGGTCATTTGAAAAATATACAACACCCTACAGACACAAAACAACAAAACAGAAGTTTTCTAATATCTTCCATTTTCTGTAAAGTCTTTATTTTTCAAGGATAGTAAACTGACAACAATTAAGATTCTAAATATTAGCTTAAATGAGAAAAAGTTGCACTACACAAAAAAGGAATCCAAATTCTATCATATCATCACAGTCAAGAGGAAAAGCATTGCCCTAGGCTTTATACCAAAGAGTTTGACAACACTGCACATAAGAAGTGATTTGAATACAAAACTTATATAACTCTGATATTAAGCAGGGTTTCTTCTAGCCTAATATTGGACCAGAGAATGTGCTATATTTTTTTTGTAAAAGACATGTCTGTCCGAAGCCCCAAAAAGGCCACTGGTACCTAGCTGACTTCCTCTGGCAGACATAGTCATTACTTGAATTTATTCCTGCCGGAACAAAAATGACATACTTTGGAAGAAGATGAACCTAGATTCTCACTTTTTCAATGAAGGAGTATCCATCTCAGCCCATCCATCACATTAGTAAAATTTTCCAATAATTAATCACTCCAAGTTAAAAACTTGCCTGTCTTCTGTAAATTTCAGCTTAAAGACCTTTCACCCCAAATCTGAAGAGAAGGTCCTGCTGCCTATTTACTTACTGTGGTCAGGACAGCAGCTGACTTGATCTGCACAAATATAATAGCATCTTCTAATTTCTTGCTGAAGAAACGTTCCCAATTTTTGTAACACAGATTTCCATTTGGAATTGTATTGTCACAGACATCTGTAGCATATCAGTGTTAGCCAACTGAAGGTATGACTGCTGGATGCTGTCTAACTTTTCTAAAAAAATTCATTAAGCATAACTAAATTAAACATCTTGTAGTAATATACTATTACTTTTAATCTCATTACAAATTAAAAGTAACTTATTTTTCACTTTAATTGACACTAATTTTGTTCCTCTACTAACTTTCTATTAATCAAGTCACATACTAGCTGTTCCACAATCTTAACTGGAATTGATGAAAGGCTGAGGCAAGAAATCCCCAGGTCATTTCCTTTGCCCTCTCTGGTATGTATTTAGGGCTCCATAATTTATCAACCCTCCTCCCTACCCCAACCCTTAACCCCTATTCCCTGCCTCCCCAGAAAACCCAAACCAAACCAAACAAATGAAAAAACAACCAAAAAACCCCTTGCCCTCAGCTTTAACACTACAGAGAGGGCACTGTCCACTTCTTGGGTGTCAGATATGTTAGAGCTACCCATTTTTAAATAACTTTTTAGCAACTGTTATGTAGCTTGTGAGTTTCAGATAGGAGTGCCCCTAAAATACAACAGTTGTACTCATAGCTTGATTTTGCTTATACAGAGATGGTTTTATGTAGGCAATGCACTTTTATCAGCCTTCTGTGCAATTACTCAAAACGTAGGGTTAACCACAATGTATAATCATTTCAAATACAAGTTACTGTGGATAAAAACATTTATTTTCTTGCTGTCAATATGCATGTTCGCTGTGTGCAGGAGCACCTCAGGGAATGGTTTAGGTGCTGTGCATTTTCCCAGCTTCAAAACACATTGCTGCAAGTCCACTCCCTCTTAAGTGGGTACGTGTATATATATATATATAAAAAAATGGTAAATATACTGTTGCTCAGGTATGGCTTCAAACTGCTTATTACTCATTCATAGACTGCTGACTAGAAGAGAGAAAAGAAAATATTGTGGAGGGGAACAAAGAAACACAGCTCATTTAGTCAGCCTGCATACAAGGACAAGATAAAGGAAAAATAAATAAATACAGAGGCATCAGCTCAAGCAGAAAATTCAGTACAAATTACTTGCTCCTTAACCTAAAATATAAAATGCTGTACTTTTATTTTAATTTCTGGAATGCTCAAATGCCCAAACTTGAAATAACACAAGCGAAATACCGATGAATCTCTTGGAAGCAAAATCCACCAAGTGATCTCCTTTATCCAGAAGGAACTGATTGTTCCCAATATACACACTATTCATATGAAAAACTAAGAGGGATTTTCAGTCATAAAATTTAGCTGTACTTGATATGCACTAACAACCACCTCATGACTAGGGCCCTACCTCCTATGTCAACTATTTCACTACATTAAAATAACCCCTTATCTACGTGAACATGGTAGAAGATTTGAGGATTGCCAAATGGCAGGAAACTATCGTTGCTCTGCTTTGCTTCAGGTACAAATAGTATATTATTGCACCTTTGATAGATTCAGAGAGTCAAAGCATTTTTCAGTTATCAAACTTCATGCCTTTATTTAATTATTCTGCACCTTCAAGCATAAAATGCATTATTGACACAAAGTGCTTTTAATTTTCTAGCAATAATTTCCTGATAGTACTGACTGACTTCAGCTTTACACTACGAAAGTTTCTGGGTTTAACTTATCTATTTGCTGCAAAATAGATGTGAGTTATAGGTAACTACTAAGAGAATAAATGTCTCTGGAAAACCGTGTGTTTGATCTGTAATGACAGAAGACTCTAAAAATATTCCGTGCCTTAACTGTTAATTACTACAGCAATTGTAAAAGTAAATAAAAATCAGCTACAGAAGGCAGGAGGAGTAAACACAGTAGAGTCCCTGCCTGGAAGACCTTATCAAAGGATGGGCAGGGAAGTTGTAGTAGTTTTACTCCCCTGACACTCAGACTAGCTGCTGTCATTCTGCGTTGTATGGCATTGCACAATGCTGACTTGCCCAGAAAACAGCTAGTCCTAATCTAACAAAATAGATGCCAATAACATACAGATGAGTGGGAAATCCTTTTCCCATCCCATGAATAACTTGAGGAGAAGAAAAATCCCAATTCAAAATTGGGATAAAAAACTAACAGAATTCTAGAGCACCCCAACTGAAAACTTAGCACATTTAAACAGAATTGCTCTATTTTCATAATTGTCACATATTTCATTTTTCTATTTCAATAAAAATAGTATTCATAAAAGATATTTAACCTGAGTATTTACATAGAAAGTGCATAAATGGAATGTCTGGGTATTTCTGAAGCTTTCGTAATTGTCTCCGGAAATCTGTGGAAACAGAGATCCGCTATCTGAACTTGCAGCATTTTCACAACATCAGCACAGTTATTTTCTGTGCACTTCTTGGAGAATGAGAGGTGGAGAGAAACTGCTATCATCTCCCCTCTTTCCATGGTTTTTCATAGTTTCTACCTACATCTACCATACCTCTTTTGCTACTGCTTTATCATCTTTAAGATAGAGAGTTTCCTCTGAAGCACAAGTAACTTCTTTATTTTGCCCCAACAGATACTTATTTTTGAGCCAGGACCTAACTAGAAGCTGGAAGCCTCCCACTTCTTCAGTAAATGTCATGAATTTCAAGCCTATGTTTCTCTTCCTTTTATTCTTTCAACACTGTTGTCCATAATAAAGCCTTTACACAGTAAATAAAATTCTTCATTTTTCATGATCTCAGGAGTTGCAAGTGATTCATTCGGACCCGAAGATTCTTGGCTGTATTGCGCAGTGCACCAGGAATATAAACTCCTTATTGTGTTCCATCCTCAGCTACTGGTACTCATACTGAAACTCCACCTCATGAAGAAAACATGCCAAACCCCTAATCCTAACAAGTCATTTTGGTGCAGAGTACTGTACAGTTCCTGTAAGGCAGCCTGTAAGCCCAGTTATGCTAATTACACACTTCATTGTCTCCAGAAAGATTGATAGGAATTCCTTCACGGAAAAAAAAAAATTGGCTAAAAACTGTAATAAAAGTGTTACTGTAATTAAAAAGTCTTGGACACACTGGAAAGAGTGTGTTGTGGCAAGCATCCAGTATACAATAATCAGACACTGACTTTGAAACTCCTTAATATGTAAAAGAAGAATAATGGGACCGAGAGAGAAATGATATCTAAACTCATTTAAGCCTCAAAATGAAAAAAAAAAAAGACCAAAACAACAAACTAAAACAAACTCAAAAAAAGTCACCAAAAACCACAACCCACAAACAAAAAAAAAAAATTAACTTGTAAAACTATGAACAAGTTCTCACAAAAAAACCCACAACACCCCAATGCTCTGAAAAAAAACAACAAATACAGATGAAGACATTATTTCTTAGTGAAATTACGACAACGAGCCCTTCGTGTTTATCTCACATTTTCCTCTTTTCTGCTGTGCCCCTTTTGCGTTAAGACATGCCCCGCTCTCAGCCACCAATCTTCTTAGGGCTGCAGCTGATGAAGAGATGAGCGCTTTCACAGTACGGCGTGGGCGAGGGCTAGACAGGACACATCAGCTGCCAGTCTTCAGGCTCCACTCAAATGTTTGATACACAACAGCAGGAAACGTACAGAACCATCCCTGGGTGAAAACAGGCGATTGAAACAGATTCCCTTCCTTGCCACTCAGCATCTTCAGTTAGCAAATACTGTTCATTTAAATTTGGTAAGAATACTTCTGGGCATTCACTATCCTTATTTGTGACTTGTCTCCCTCTACCAGCAAATGACAGCTTATTTATACTGAGACCCTGATAAAGTCTGCGCAACACCTGTCATGCTGGAGTCTTCCCCAACTTCATCTGAGCCGAACAGTCTGATGTGACTTGATATTATACAAATCTCACTTTCTATCCTGCTACTAAAAACTGCCATGTCAGTTAGAGAATTGCCCAGCCAACTACTAAACCTGCTGGAAAACAGTAGTTCCATGAAGAGCCACGCTTCTTAACTACTCAGTGCTCCAAGCTGGATGGCTCTTCACAGCAGTCACCATCAGACGGGACCACAGCAGAAGCCAGCATGCCCCCGTTACGTAGGCTACCCCTTTGACAAAGTTTGGAGTTTGCGAGCCTATCCTCAACACAGATAGGCCAGGCCTGCTGCACATTTAGCTGTTGCCACACCACGGAGTTTATTTATACTATCTGTTGTTTCATCTATAAACTTCCAAATATTCAAGAGTTTGACAGAAGTATGAGTAATGCCCTTAAGACTGTTTTAACAAAACGACTCTATTGGATTTTTTTAGCCGAGAATTAAACAGAGGAAGCAAAGCCATGAACTTCAGCGAATTTCTTTCGGCATTGTACATAAAAACACAAATGATATAAAGCAACTCATAAGAGTCAGGAAGAAAAAGTCAGCATTAATCTGAAGAACAGAGGGTTTAAATAAATGACTAACATGACCTTGCAAAACTTCATACTTATAACAGTCAAGAGCCCAGCACTGTTCATCTTCCAGAAACTGCTCTGACTCCTTGAGAAAGCATCCACTTTGCAATATTTACTTTATTCATAAAGACTCAGGGTTTCTTTCTCCTCAACTCATGAGTTTTCTGCTCATATCCCTGCTCCCCAGGAGAAATATAATATAGAGAGGATTTCAAACTAATGGAGCAATATGCTAAGAAAATAAGATGATCAAAGAAGAGAGTTATGATGAAAAGAGAAAACCACTGTAATGTTTGCTGCGTGGGCCTGGGACCCAGCAGATCAGTTTCTTCTCCCAGTTTCTCATCCCACCCTATTAATAACCGCAAATAAACAGTCTCTGCATAAGTTGCTTCTAAGAGCCAGATCAGCTGATTCTTTCCTGCTGAGATCTCCACCTAGAAATACATCGGTTGCAAGCGATTACTCAGTACCAAGAAGATCCATCAGTCACGGCAGCTGCCAGGCACCAGGGCTAGAGCTCAGGAGAATGTTCTGCCTGTGCTGTCGTCAACAGGAGCGTGCCATTTTCTCAAAACCGAAGAGACTTCATGAAATTTGGTACCATTTAGCTTTTGGAAAACAGAAACAGATAGCCTGTTTGGGCATTTTTTAGAAGCACTGGGGAAAAGGTTCGAAATGAACAGCGGCACAACAACAGGCAATAATTACAGCAACTTTTTTCTCAGGAATTTCTGCAGTTTAAGGGGTTTGATCCCCAGCATCAGTGCTTGTGTAAATTATAATCCTAGACGGATGAATAGTAGGGCATACTCCTCTAAGACTTTTAGTGGTTTCTTTTAATTATTATTTCTTTTCTCAAAAGGAGGCGATGTCAAGATCTTTGGTTTATTATAGTCATAGTTATCAGTACGATCATGTGAAACGTCAGTTCTCAGTTTCACGGGGTGATTCTGCGACAGGCCTAAACTATGGGACATGCCAATCCAAACGAAAACACCTACTGAGCATAAATGGGCTAAATCACTTTGTCAGTGAGACAAAAACACTCCTGGGTATTTCATAAAGCTTTTTAAGAAAAAAGGCACCCTAGGACCAATGTTTTTTCATTCAAAGTTCATGAGCTCTATTAATCAATCAGGTATGGATTTTTATTGGATCTTACACAGCTCCCTTAAGGCAAGGACATTTTAAAGTGAATTAAATAGAAACTACCAGATCACTGTACTCTGTGCTCAGCTGAGGATATTTGCTTCCACACTCAGTCACTGAGCCTTTCCCATCAACGTGCTACCTAACTTTTTCAAAATACATGTAAATATACAAATTGATATGAATTAACAAATCAGCGGGTATTCCTTGCTTTGTAGAAATCTGTCTATTGAAAATACAATAGTACTGATTTAGCTGCTGATCAGAAAAATCTTCCAAGTATTTAAACCACATTTCCTCTGATAGGCACAGCTTTCTAAAAATACATATTAAAATGCCATTCCAGGGCTGACACGTCATGTGAGGTTTCTGCTCTATGTGCAAGTTTATGTGAACTTCTGAATAAACCCCCAGCATCGTTTCAGAAGGTTAAGACAGTACTGTCAAACACTTACAAGATTTTCACTTAGATTATAACCAATAGACCATTCAGTGATGGATCACGGGTCTTTACAAGCCAAATAGCCCATGAGGAGAAATTCTGCCCATCTGACATCAGTCCTTACATTACCAGACTAAATCCCAAGGTAGTTCTACTGCTTCCAGAAACTCACTGGCTCACTCTAAGGAAAAAGTCACGTTTCCCTAGCACACACTATAGGTGAGACACAAGTGCTAAACGGCTTACAAAGCAGCATCGAGCTAATTAACATCATATCAGCTCTTATTGGAAGTGATTCAGCAGCGTTAGCTTTGTAGTAGAAGTCTTTTCAGGACTCACTGATATGAAAGGTTAACACTGACACCAAGAATTGTATAGTTATCTAGCTCTCAAATCCCAGAAGAAAGCTGTACAGTAATTGTTCACTGGAGAGTGGTCTGGAGTCACCACCAAGAGATAACCCAGCCACTGTGTTGCTTTTTCCTTTATGTGATTTTATTCAAGCTTGCTGTTGCAAGTACACAGGACTACATGGGCTGGCTATATCATCTCTGTATTACTTGAGGGGTCCAGAAAAGGAACAAGATCAGAACCTCATCTCTTTCAATTCTCAGAGGTCCTCTGTTCTTTCCAAGTTACTTCATGCAATCTGCACTCCAAGACACATTTTAACTCAACTGTCCATTTCTTACAGAGTACACCAATCACAATTTTAATTCTTTTAATAAAGATATAATTAACGCTTGCATTTCTCAGGTCATGCAAACCCTGACCTACTTCTTTGCACTGCTATGAGTAGTGAGAACCTCATCAATTTGACAAACCAGCTAAAGATAAGTTCTCATGAGAATCTTTGTTTTGAGTGTGGGCATAAAGGATGTAGTCAAAGTAAGCAAAGAAAAATAAAAGACCTTTAAAACCAAATAAACTTCAGCAGCATCTTACTGTGCATCTTCTACATGTTACTGCTGTCCATCTAAACAGAATGGAAGATGAAGCTTAATAACTTCAAATGCTCACCATGGTCAACTTAGTAAATCATATTAAATTATCCCTTCCTTGCACTCAGATACAATTTGTAGCAGGTTTGTTCTAAACCACACATGAAAGACCGAGGCTTTCACATAAACCCATCCAAAATCCTTCAGCTTACCATGCTGTGGTATAAATATGGTAATGCCTACCTTTCCGAATTAGCCGTTCAAATAGAAGAGTGAATATTTCAGGGTTTTTCCCCCTCACAGATGCCAATAGGAAGTTCTCAGGAAAATTATTAAGCAGGATGTAAACCAACTTAAACCTAAATCAGCTTTGGAACTTAAGTGTCTGTGTATTAAGGCAGGTATTTAAGAGTGAAAGTATCCCACATTTCTTTCATCCCAAAGAAGTAGTACTTAATATATATATAATAAAAAATTGTTCCAGAAAAGAACTCATATGCCAACCTCATGAAGTTCAACAAGGCCAAGTTCAACATCCTGCACCTGGGGCAGAGCAAACCCAGGCACAAATACAGGCTGGGTGATGAGGGGATTGAAAACAGCCTTGCAGAGAAGGACTTGGGGGTGCTGGTTGATGAAATACTCAACAGGAGCCAGCAATGTGCTCTTGCAGCCCAGAAGGCCAATCCTGTCTTGGGCTACATCAAAAGAAGTATGGCCAGCAGGCCAAGGGAGGTAATCCTCCCCCGCTACTCTGCTCTCGTGAGACTCCATCTAGAGTACTGCATCCAGCTCTGGAGCCCCCAACAAAAGAAGGACATGGATCTGTTGGATAAGGTCCAAAGGAGGGCCACAAAGATGATCAGAGGGTTGGAGCAACTCTTCTATGAGGGCAGGCTGCAACAGTTGGGTCTGTTCAGCCTGGAGAAGAGGAGGCTCCAGTGAGCCCTTATAGCAGCCTTCCAGTACCTGAAGGGGGCCTACAGGAAAGCTGGAAAGGGACTTCACAAAAAGGTGTGTGGTGATAGGACAAGGGACAATGGTTTTAAACTAGAGCAGGGTAGATTTAGATTAGACATTAGGAAGAAGTTCTTTACTCTGGGGGTGGTGAGACACTGGAATGAGTTGCCCAGAGAGGTAAAGATGCCTCATCCCCTGAAGGGTTTAAGACCAGGATGCTCAAAGTCCCATCCATCCAGCCTGGTCTTAAACACTTCCAGGGATGAGGCACCCCCTCCTCTAGCGGGAGGTGTCCCTGCTTATGGCAGGGGGGGTGGAATGAGATGATCTTTAAAGTCCCTTCCAACTCAAGCCATTCTGGGATTCTATGACTCTATGAAGAGAAGGTCCAGAAGCACTAATGGAAGCCTGAGCTATTTCACAAAAGTTCTTCTGGCACAGAAAGAGTACAGCACTATAAAAATCAGCTCCAAGGACACATTTCACATTTAAGTAGAGTCTATTATCAAGATATAACATTTTCATGCTTCATTTTATATTAAGAGAAACTGTGTAGTCTCAGAAATAGCAGTGTCTAGCCCTTTCTGGCATAAAAGTCCTCCTCTAGTGCCGTGACAGAAGAGCAATATGAGCCACAGATAAAAAAGTAGCTTTTCTCTTATACTTATTTCCTTATCAAGTGTAAAAGTCCATAATTTTCCATTTCGCAGACAGCAACAAACAGATGGACAAAAGCTTTGCTTCTGTCACAGCATTCACATGCCCTGTGACAGACTTGTCCTCCACTGGGGTGTCAGCAGCCCCTCGCTGTCACGCTTACCCAAGGGAAATGTGTCACACTGAGTGACACGCCAGCACAGAGTCCCAATTTCCTTTTTCCTCTATCTCCATCATTCCACAGGGGCCTTAAATATCTTAAATATCTGACTTGTTCCTGACTTAATAGCTATTTTAAGCTGCATTTCAAGATGAAGCAGTGACTCAAAAGACTGAGCTAAAAATCTGGATCTAAATTCTAATGCTCTGTCACTTAGAGTAATGCCTTTTGGTCTTGGTCTCTACTGCAGTCCAGTAAATCACTGATGATAAAATATCTAAAGTAACAGGGAAGCATATGATATAAAACAGAGTAGAAAGATTAGAAAGGAAATACGAAAAAAGAAATAATGCAAGTCCCTCTCAGAAGAGGCAAACTGTGAACGCCAGCCGGCCCCGCAGACCACGAGTGATTCATAGCCACTGCACCTTCCTCGTGCTGCAGAGGGCAAGCGGCATCGCAGTGAAAAGCTTCTCGTTACTGGTATAGCACTGAGGAAACAATGGCAGAAACTGGTACTGACTCAATAACTGAGTCCTAATCATGCAGAAATCATTTGTCACTCTAGAAAATCCCATCCCGATTGAATTAAGTAATTAGCTCCGCTAACGTTAGAGAGTTCTTCTTTTATCTTAAAATCATGTAAGGTGTGTATGTAGAGGGAGCTTCATGTACTTTAACAGGGCCAGCGCTCTCTTTACTCACATTCTGAGATTCTCTTCTTCTTCCCTGTCATTTCTCACCTACGACCTCATTTAAAATACTTAAGCCGTGCTCTATAACCACTGTCTTTAGAAAGGCAGTAACTAGCCCACTGAAAAATAGAAAACATTTCTGATGATGACCCATTAAACCAGAACTTTACATTGGAAAAATGTGAAGGTCTCAATACACTTCCATGCACCTAATCCCTTGATCTGAACACCTCTTGCTAGGAGATACAGGGTCCACAACTGAATGACCCTAGAAGTCATATCTCAGAAATTTTAGAAAAGGTCCTGAGGGTCAGATTCAGGAGAATACACAGGGTTGGATGAGAAAATATGTGCTGTTAATGCTTCTTCTATATTTGTACAGGATATCAATAGGATCTCAGTATGCAGAGTGCGTGATGCTAGCTTATTTTTAAGCTGACAAATCCAGCTCCCATTTTATGCTTCAGAATTTGCTTGGGGTAACACGTAGTATCAGAGGAAAAGGCCAGGAGTAGAAACGTTCCCCACCAATGTACATGAGATCACGTAAAAAAACTTTGCTCTCCAAGCCGGGGAGGCTTATGCAAGCTAAAATGAACACAACAGACAGACAAAAAATAGGGCTTATTATAAGGAATAAAACATTTCTGATTTTAGTATGTAAAAACTAAAAAGTTAACATGACAATAGGCAACTGAAGTTCATTTATTTGGAGGTTGTGCATTTGTGTCACTTCAGTTGTACATAAAAGGTCCTTCCCTAACTCGTATGACTTTTTTGTAGTTTGCGTAATTCAAAAACTAACAGCAGAAACTAAGCGGAGTCTATAATATGACTTCACTGCAGTTGATAGAAATGGAACAGCAAATGAAATATCCATCCAGTATCTGCTCTGAACTGGAAGATATTATGACTTACCAAATCATATTAGATCTAATTTGGCAAAAAAAATAGTCACTATGTTAAATCTTTCCTCAGAATTACTGTCAGAAAGTCCATGCAGGCATCAAAGCAGTACTAGGATGAAGCCTTTAGTCCTGTTTTATTATTAATGCAACTTCATTAACACCTTTTGTAGTAGTCATTTCTACATATGGGAAGAAGCAGCGGCTTTTCATTTTAATCTCTGCACAATACCTCGACTCAGCGCATTCGGTGGTGCTGTGGCAGAGCAACTGCTACTATATTGATTTTACCTTCATATCTATATTCTCTCTTATTGATTGAAAATCACCAAAACAAGTTTATGCTTATTTGAAGCTGATATCTAGGCTGCCTCACTTGTAAATGAAGGTATAAGCAAACTGTTTAGCATGTTAATATGCTAGCAAGCCAAGAACATTCCTACTTCATTCTCAGGGAGTTTCATGCTCTAAGCATTTTCATCAGTGATTAAAGTATTACAGCTTATATTACAACAATAATGAATACTTCTCATTTTTCTGACAGTCTTCTGTCTAAGGTTTCAAAGCAACTTACTGATAAAAATAAATGAATACCCTGCAGGGTAAGAAATATCTCTGGTTTTCAAGGGGCAAAAGCAATGTACTGAGCAACACACAGCCGCGTTTGAAACTGGCCGAAAGTCTGAACTGCAGACCTGGAGAGCTGGCACGATATTTAACTTCTAGCTCTTGTTTAGGCTTTGCACACGGTCCACACTTCTGAGTAACAAGACCTATATTTCTCAATTAATGCACTGAAAATCAGAAATGACTAAGGAAAACAATGTAATGAATTCTAAATGCACATAAGATTTTACAACCAAGTGACAATTTTTAAATCATTAAACTTTGACCACTTTCCTACCTCTAACTCCATTAAGTGTTATTTCATTTGCATTCTCAACTCTGATACTTTAGAGCAAGTATGATTGACAATGCAGAATAAGTAAGATTCTATACTGAAAATAAAATTTTGTGCATATAAGCAGTTGCAAATTTTGAAGCTTGAAAGCAGAAAAAAAAAAATAGCTTAATCTTTTCAGCATTTGTATTTTTTTCCAACATACACTTAAGGGTGCAACTTTTTTGAGTTACAAGAATTCAAAAGAACAGAAACGGCTATAGTTTCTGATAACCACAGAATCGTCACTGTTGGAAAAGATCACGCTAAGCTTAGAAATAATATTAAGGACAGAGTAGTGTTCAGATGACCCAAACCCCATCAAACCATGGTTCTCTACCCTATGGGCAGAAACAGATGACACCAAGCAAGATCAGAACTGTTTCTTACAAAGAAGATGAGAGCCAAGCAAGTCCTTAGCATAGATGTCAAGAAGAATAAAAGGCTAATACGCCTGAAATAAAGATGTCTCTCATAGTGTCATGTAACTTAAAGGATCATGCACCTTTTAAGTAAATATCTACTTGTCAACATATTTTAAGCAACAGTTATCACTTCCTTTACAATCTCACTTTCTTGTGCCCTTACAAGATCCTGTGGCCGTTTCATGAAAGACCAGCACAGACAGAAGCTAACGTTCAATGCAGACAAAGGAGGAGTGAGGAAACTAGAATTACTGCAAGAACCTAGAATTTCAGTGTACGTGACATGTGGCTTCTGAGTTACTGTGCTGGGTTACTAAATAAGGACTCCATCTTTCCCTAATTAAGCTTATTTGACCCTTAGCAAGAAAAATGTCGTAATCAAGGTAGGGAAACAGCATCCTGAAGGTCTCGGCTTTTAAAATTACTTTCAGTGTTGCTCACAAAAAAAAATAAGATGCGTGAATGCCTGAAAACACTAGGTATAGAAGAATTCAGCAGGAGTACGCAGAAGAATAATGATTCCTGTGATCATACAGTATATGTAGAGCTATCTAAGGAGTTTAAGCCAGAAAATATTTCATAAGATATCTAACCAAATACGAAGACCAATAACTGATCTAGTTAATGTCTGCTTCCAGGCTCACAAATAAAAATAATCATGTGCAGTTTGAAAAAAATGTGTCACACTAAAAGTGGAAGTTGTAAATTATCAAATCCCTTCTACCTACACTAGCTATAGCATTGAAATGAACCTTAAGTCACTGGACTATGAAGTTATTATGTAAGTAAAAACCCAAGTGCTACTTCTCCATTTGTATAAAAAAAGGTACTAAGAAACTGCCTCCAGTTAACCACTCTTTTGCTGCTTTTTGGTTGAGAATGAAAACAAGTAAGACCTCATCAATGCTGCCATCTAGAGAGCACTTTTCTGTAGCAAAAGATTTTTTTTTAAAAAAATAAAAATTAAGATTGAGATTTTGCATTGGCTGATAATAAACTGCTTGCAAACCAAACGTATACTCCCTCAGTTTCCACTTGCAGCAGTCTCGTACAGAATTATATTCTATGCATTTTTTTTCCAGGAAGTGAAAGAGGGAAGAGCTACAAGATAACAATGATTTCCAAACAATTTCAGAAGCAGCCACATCCGTTCAAGCTGCTGTGGCTAATGTCACCTGCAGTAGTAATGCACCATTCACTTCAACAGTTTACAGGGACTATAAAAATCAAAGCAGAACAGTGAAAGATTTGTACATAAATAGCTGAACCAAAACTAAAAAAGCCTTCAGTGGATCCAGGAACATTTTCACCTTTCTTTTGTTTCTCCACAAAAACATAGAAAAGGTAAGTAAATAAATATATAAGTAAGATTAGGCATTCTTTCTGATAAATGCATTCTATCTCAAAATATAACATTTCCTACTTCATCTATCACTACAATTACTTCATGTCACAACTTCCAACTTTCAGAATGCACAAGAAATCTCTACATAGAAAAAGCTATGTGAAAAATATTACAAAAAAAATAAACACAAATCAAAGTAGATAAAAGGATCTCTATAGCAACGTTTTGGTCCTGCTTTACAACTGCGACAATAACCTATATAATTTGAAAGGGTGTTTTGAATTATATTTAGGACAAGCTCAGGAAGCTTTCTTTAATATAGATAAATCTCACTCTAGAAGGTACAACATCAGTAAAAACTTTGCTTTGCCTTGTCTTCAGTCAGCTCTTCTGTAAACAGCTGGTTTCACTGCGTAAGACCACGTTTCAGGCCCAAAGACACTAAATCCCATTCGGTTTGTTCTCTTCTGTAATCACAAAATGCATTCCAGTTAGGAAATGAAGTCATAATTATTCATGCATTTCCAGTGCTAAACCTTTAAATACACAATGCCAGGTTAGCCCTACAGCCCCAGAAACGTTACTTGTTCTGGCAGAAAGCTGGCCCTGCCCCAGCACCTCAACCAGTCCATTACAGACGCGGTAACAATGCAGATGGGACTCATTTTCTTCTGTGTGCGATTCCTGATGAAGTGTATTTGGCTATTCAAGCTGCATACGTTGCCAGGACTTGTTGAAAACCAAGGAAGAAACCAAAACTTTCTCCATAAAACATTTCAGAATGCTGCTGGGAGAGCAAAACTGCAAGAGATTGGTGCTGCTAGAGCTGTTTCCACAGCTCCTCCCCGCGGCGTAGCTGACTCTGTCCTCTCCCACCAACGGCTCCTCCTGCCCAGGGCATCCCTTCAACAAAATGGTGCTGCCGTTTCCAAGCCTTCTACCTGTTCATGCCCCTTCCCAGGCCAACCACCTCCTGCACTTCCACCACCAGAGACACTCGTATTCAAGATCTAACATGAACATCCTGATGCCTGTCCACACATCATACAGGATCTGCCAAAAATTTCAGCTGAATCCTGGACACCATGCCTATTCCTCATCCATACGGTATTTTTTAATTCCTTCAAGTTCATATTCTCCTGCTGACCGATATCTTAAGCGGATTAGGATCTGATAGCTAATAGTGATCACCACCTGTAAGCGTGCCCATAGGATTCATTGCATATGCAGAAAGTCCCCTGATTTCCCTCACAAAGCACCAACCCGTTCCAGGAGGGGAGTCAGCAGGATGCTGCAGCGAGTATGCGTACCTTAGAAACTAAAAAAGTTTATGAAAATGTCAGCAAAGCATCTACAATACACAATGTAAGTGCACCCAGAATGCAAGTGCATGATCTCTACGGTGCGTTTCATAGGCACACATCTGTCCTCTCACAGTGGCCAGCATTTCCAGTAAATGCCATTCACAAGTAGAACTTGGTGATAGAAAGGGTGACATTAACAGCTGTATACTTTCAAAGTTCATGCTTAGCAATTCAAAAAAATCATGCCACTGGCAGGAACGTTCCAGTCACTTTTGTACAGCAATGAGATGTTAGTGTAGATCAGAGACCTGAGGTACACACATAGGGGAAAATATAATGCTGCTGTCACACACGCTGAGACACTGGACATCGATTCTTCTGACCGTTTGTGGCAAAAAAAACCCAAACCTTAATGTCAACCAGGTGACTTTTTCTACCCTTTGGATGTAGCACCATGGACCTGAGGCTGAGTGAAAGATGCTTCTGCAGGTACAGATAAATATCTACCCAGATGACGTGCAGGGATGCATTTCCACTTTACTGCAACACAGAACAGGCTCTGAACAGACCATAACAAATCTGACCATTTTACAGAAAACTTGAAGGCAGAAATCTAAGATACTACAGGCCCTTTTGACCTCCGTTTCTAGCTCATTCGCCTTCACTCATGATATACCACGCAACGGATGGATGCAGACAACATACACGAGATAAGATGTACATGAGCAACAGCAGAGCACACAAAATGTTCTCCCTTGAGCACCTATCAGGCACCATGTGGAAAACACGTCAACAAGCTGAAACACACATTCGCTTTAATTTTATATATAAAGTTTTGCACAAATCATAGTTTGGAGAGAAGTTGTTTCTATTCTAACTTCATATGAA
This sequence comes from Baryphthengus martii, assembly GCA_013396935.1. NCBI lineage: Eukaryota > Metazoa > Chordata > Aves > Coraciiformes > Momotidae > Baryphthengus > Baryphthengus martii. Next base: position 93,795 of record VWZK01009431.1, read on the forward strand.
TTTCAAATACTTAGTTTTATTTTTAAGACGACAGTTATGTAGAAGCCAAAGATTTAGACAGCCTATCTTACGCCCGAAAATACAAAATCTGTTAAACTCAAAACTCACTAGGCCAGCTCTGAAATTACCAGCACAGAGGATATGCTTTAATTAGTAGGTTTTCACCAGCGAGTTCTTGGAGACAGCAAGTACCTGCCTAAAAAAATGATGTGAGAAGAAAAGCTGCCAAAACTTTTCAACAGACATGAAGACATCACACGTGTGATGGGGCAAATGTTTTCAAAAGTTCATGGCAAACAATAAGTTTGCTGCTAATTCTGTAACCATACGCAGTTACATATAGAACAGACGTTGCTAGAAGAAACTTCTAAGTAAAAATTCACTCCAACTTTTTTTATTGGCTTTCATTCAACTTTTCTTTGTGTTTTTATATATGTGCCCACCTGCACAAACATTAAAAATAACAATGCCTAATGAAAGCCGTTCAAGCATTGGTTTATGTATTCAGACCAATGAGAAGTAACTTTTATCTTTTCTTATATTCTCTAACTACAGTAGAAAACAAAATGATAAATCTAACCATACAAACCATTGGTAGAAGTATCATATCCATTTGTTCAACTTTACTGCCAAGGATGCCCTTTGGCACATCATCACTCAGAGCAAACACCCAGCCTTCCACACAACTACATGTGCAACCTTTCTTAACCTTTAAAAGGCTTTGAGCACAGGAATTTACATAGTTACTAACAGCATTACAACAAAACCTCAAATCATTTTTCTCCATCTGTATGCCAAACTAGTAGTGAAGGAAGCTGCAAATGCGAATGTTTTTGCTGAAGGTCTGGAACAGAAGAACCACCCAATAGTTATGGTCATCTATGGCTGGACTGAACGTTACTTCTGATCTTTTTACTGACCACAAGTTTTATTTCCAATGACATTTTGGGTGCACTAGTCAATACAGGATGCAGGAACAGAAGACACTATAAAATGTAATTAAAATGTATTGTTGAACACTTCCAAAATCCCAAACCTATATGGAATACACATAACTTCAAACAGCCCACTACATTTCAAGTAGGTAGCAAAAACCTGCATGTAATGATTTTTGAAAATAAATGTAAATACTTATTTTTTCAGGAAACTAAGTATCAGCACCAAGCAATAGGTGAATTCTCTGACACCACTGAATTACCATCTGCCTGCCAAGATGAAGTCTGCACAGCAATGGCTAACGAACCACTGCAGAATGAGGCAAGCATCCAACACCACAAGGTGCTCCATTCCCTCAGCACATGGGGGACGTCAGGTCTAGAACAACCTCTGTTAGCTCCCTGGGTAACGGCGTGACTGTTTTAGGGGGAAGCTGGCTACTTACTGCTATGTAAGGCTGACTGCTGGATTCAGTGTGACATCCAGTGTAAAATGCCTATAATTGCTCAGTCATAACCAAGGATCTCTAACATCCCTGCATTATGACAACTACCTTCCCTCTTGCTTCTGATAGTGAAACTTTTCCTTGGAGATGGCCATACCTTCATTCTCATTCTGACTGTGGGATCGCTGCCCACCAGTTCAGTAGGACTGAATTGTTCTCACTTTTTTTTAAACTTTTTCAAGGTCTCCACTCAGACGGGCACCTAAGCAAAGGCTCGCTTTAGGATCACTGCCCACACGGAAAGCAGCAGACCTATTTGTTTCACAGAAGTGAGTGAACAGCCTTTGAATCCTCGAGATCTATCAAACTAACACTTGCATCAGACGGTCTGATCCCACTAGCAATCACTGGACCATCACTTGCTCAAGTCAGTGTCACATTCATGTTGCCCACTTCCATGAGGAATACAACAATACACTTGCCAGTATCCAGTATGTTTCAACAAATCTTTTTCATACATTACATAGTATCAAAGCACTAGACTTTTATTTATTTAAGTAGATGAAGTATTAATAGGTTTTCCAATCCCAAAATTGTTTGAGGGGTTTTATGTGAGACATAAATAAAACGTGAAACAAACAAAAAATGACTATTTGATCTAGTCTGTAACTCTCAGTGATAATTCATTTTCAGAGATAAAGGAAATACCCAAATCAGATATATGACATCTTCTATAAGCAACCTTTTAATTTTTTTTACCTTGTAAAGTGATCCTTGTACGCTGTCAAAGCCGACATAAGCCCAGACTAGTGACCAGTCTTTGCCTGCTTCCATTTGCCACAGCAATGAAACTCAATTACCTTAACTGCAGATATTAGCATCTCTGTGCTATAATGAAAATGCTTTTGATTTCATGCAGAATTTGTATGCTTTGGAAAGTTCAGCAACAAATCACAGTGTGCATCTAGGGTAATGTTTAAGTATTTTAGCAAGAAGCTGCACCTACAGAAGACTTAGAGACTTTCAAGTTTGGGACGTGCCTTGCCTCTGCCTTTCGGGTGTCTTTATTTCCACAACGTTGCATTGCATTGCAGGGTTGACTGAGCAAAAGATTGTGAAGTTGTCCCTTGGGTGCACCCTCATCTCTGATCATGCTTGTCTAATCATTTCTTTTTTCTGAGATAACCATGTTCTCTATCTTTCTGTCATAAGGAGAGAAAACAAAATCTACAAAAAACCCCCAATCAAACAACACCCAACACCCCCCCACCCCCNGAAGTACTTTATAATTAACTATGGGTATTCTCCCCAGCATTTGTTTGCTTAATAAAAGTTCACCCTCATTCTTTGCATCAACTTCTAAGAAACTTCCAACATTTCACTTTTGTGTGAATTCATTGAAAATAAAAGATTTAATGCTATCTTTCTGTACATAATGGTAGTAACACCATAAAGCTACATAGCACGTTTCGCTTGTATAATAGCTCTTCTGCATTTTTATCTGCACAGCTGTTTGAACAGATCTTTAATGTGTACCAGAAAATGTGAGAATGAACTGAGAACAGGCAGAAATACAACTTGACCTTTGAAATGAGAGACGCTGTCATTCAGCAAAAATGGATAGTAATATCCACTGAACTTTTTACAGTACGTTTTTAACATAGAGACTATATTATTTTCTAGAATTTCCCATACAAACTTGTACATGTGTTCTACAGGTTACCCATGTGGACAGGAAATGGAACATATCAGAATGTGATTAATTTACTGTATAGAAATAGATCATCTGCACAATTCAGTGGATATACCAAGCATTTCCAGGTGGCCTGGGCAAACATTTCAGATGCTCCAATTCTTGCAAGATAAGATTCATGTACAGTAGTCCTAATTACGGGTATTTTTTAAAGAGTTTCTATCAAAGCAGAAATTTTTCTAATGTTCAATGTTTAATCATTAACTTATTCCTGTTACAATCTTAAGAGTTTCTTTCACAAATGTGCCTTGGAATTTGGAGGGAGAATCTCTATAAATTCTTCTTACTATTTTAAGATTACTGTTCTACTACTTTAATTACTTCAATGTATTTTGATTTTTGGCAATGGTATTTTTGGTTTATATCAGATTCATGTTTCCAATTTCAAGCTAAAAATACACAAATCTATGTCCAGCATTTACAGCTTTATAAGTCATTTTTAAAGCCAACAGAATGCTCCCTGATAGAAGGTCTCCTGAACCAGCTGGACCTGGCTAATAAGTGGTACAGAAGCTCATAAGGCACAACACTGAGCAGTGAGAATGGACGCTAAGTGAAGCAGAATTCTTTCAGCCTCCTTGACTCACAATGATTACTGAACAGATCCAGCAAGTAACGATCTGCTGCAGACGCTGGGAATAACTTGGACTCCTACAGTTGAGGTTATACACTACAACTAAGTGACTTGCTCATGTTCATGTAGGAAGAAATTTCCAATAAGCAGAGCTCTGGGTTTAGAGTCAAAGAATGCTCTGCCCTCTTCCCTCGCTGCCTTCCTTCAGATCATCCCCTTCATTTTCCCCTAGGCACACACACTGATGCATCAATAGAAAGGTCTCTTTCACCTCTGCCAGGTGAAAATCTTGAGCGCAAACCTTGATGTCTTCTCTGAAGACATGATTTTAAAGATCTGGAGTCAGAACACAAAACACATAATTATATACACAATAGCAAAGCATTTTTTGTAAAATAAGAAATGGTACAGTTACAACACTGTCCCTACATTTGCAACAAAACAAACATAGCGTGACTAGCTTTGGTCTTCTAACAGAGCTCACAGCAGAAAATTACATTAAAAAAAAACCCCAACAGCATCATTCCCACTGTTGGTATGTCATATCATTACCCTGAACAGAAAAACTTTGCTGCAGCCCTACATGGAAACCTACACTTCAGAAGAGAAAGTCTTTCCAAGAGGAAAGCAATAGTATAAATTATCAGCTACTAACAAAAGTCTTTACTGAATCGAATAGTTTAGTTCTATTTTGCCACAGATGCATTCTGACCAGACCACAAATGGCTCTGGAATAAATCTGTATTTAAAGAAAACGATTTCTTGCAATGGCTGATAGGTATGGAACAAAGCCATAGGACTTAGCACAGTAGACAGTGACATAGAAACTAACTCATGTAGTTATTAAATTCCTATTTTCTTTTTTTCAAAGATTCCACCTACTCAGCTCTATTCAAGTCTTTTAAAATACATATAGCTTAACTTCTGGTAGTAAGATGTAAAATAGTAACTATGGTGGCTCTGGACCAGGAATCTCTTGATAATTACAGTAGATTCTATGCGTCTGACCAGCAGATTAAGCACTGGTGTTTTAGTGAAGTACTTATAGGTTTCTCCAAAGGAAGAAACATCCAGAAGTTTCATTATTGTTCCACCTCTTTCGTAGTATTTGTGCAATACTTTGTAAGGCCCTCCGTGCAGTTCTCATCTCTTTGTATAAGATAAGTTCACTGCATCTGTTCAATAATTCAATCCTACTTTTATTTTGGTACAGAGAACATTAATAGAGACCAAAACAGTCAACCATAGACAGAATTCAAAAAGACAGAGGCCTGGTGAGGTCACTAAGGTTTACACCGAAGACATATCTGCCTGTGGTCAAGTACACTGATGAAAAGGTTGTGTGTACCCCCTAAAAACTATGCATGACAACAGCAGAAGCACAATTCTCATTTAAGGTCAACAAATAGGGGAAACCATCCACAGCTGAACAAAGCTGCAGCTAACACACAGGGTGAGCGACCACAACTGCACGAATAAGCAAAGTCAGTTCTTAGATCTGTCCAACATTAACCATATGGTTTCACTGCCGTTAGGCAACCAAAAGCAACCTGCAGATAGGGATCTGGAGATGCAGGTTGGCAGCAGTCTCGGTATGTCAGCACTATGCCCTGGCAACCGAAGGGGCAAACCACACCCTGGGGTCCATGACAGTATCACCAGCCAGTCAAAAGAGGTGATTATCCCACTGTATTCAGCGTTGGTGCAGCCCCACCTTGAGTACTGCGTGCAGTTCTAGGCTCCACAATTTCAGAAGGATGGGAAGGTCCTCGAGTGCCTCCAGGGGAGGGCAACAAAGCTGGTGAAAGGGTCGGAAGGAATGTTCTATGAGGACATTAGGCTTGTCTAGTTTGGAGAAAAGGAGGCCGAGGGCCAACCTCATTGCTCTCTACAGCTTCCTGAGGAGGGGAAGTAAAAAGGGAGGTGCTGAGCTCTTCTCCCTGGTATATAGTGACAGGATGCATAGGAATGGTTCAAAGCTGTGCCAAGGGACACTTAGACTGGACATTAGGAAACACTTCTCTACTGAGAGGGTCTTCAAACACTGGAACAGGCTTCCTAGAGAGGTGGTCTATGCCTCAAGCCTGTCAGTGTTTAAGGGGCTGTATTGGGTTTGGCTGAGATGGAGTTAACGTTCCCCACAGCAGCTCTTACGGTGCTGGGCTTCGTAGTGGGAGGCAGAAGGTTGTTGGTAAGACACTCGTGTTATGGCTGCTGCTGAGCAGCACTCACACAGCACCAAGGCTGGCTTTCCAATATCCTCCCCCTCAGTGGGAAGGCAAGATCTTGGGAGAGGAAACAGTCAGGAGAGATGATCCCAACTGACCAAAGAGATATTTCACACTGTGTGACATCAGCTCAAGTATAAAAGGGAGAGGAAGGAGGAGGAGGACAGGGGTCATCTGTTTGTGAAGACGTTTGTCCTCCGAGCAACCGTTACATGCACTGGAGCCCTGCTTCCCGGGAAAGGCCGGACATCGCCTGCTGACGGGAAGCAGAGAATAAATCTCTGGTTTGCTTTGCTTCATGCGTGCAGCTTGCTTTTTACTTTTCCATTAAACTGCCTTTATCATACCCCACGGGCTCTTTTCATCTCATTCGCTCTCCCCTTGTCATGCTGAGGGAAGTAGGGAGGAGTGACAGAGCGACTTGGATACCTGGTGCTCAGCCACTGTCAACCCACAGAGGCACTTGGACAATGCTCTTAGTACCATGCTGTAACTTGGTCAACCCTGAGATGGACAGGCAGCTGGACTATATGATCATTGTAGGTTGCTTCCAACTGAAACAGTCTATTCTATTTCAAAATTGACACAGTCTGACCAGTGCAACGCTTCAGGATTTTGTGCTATGTGCACATACAGAGCAGAAAAAAAACCAACAAATAGAAGTCTGTTTTCTCTACTTATGTTTATGCCATTTCTTGCCTTGTATCTGAGTGTGGAAACCATTGTCAGAGTTACAAAATAAAGAGTACTCCACCTCCACCTCAACTGCAGGAAGATACCCTTTCCCCTGTGACTTGGAACTGTGATGGAAACCTCAAGCCACTCACAATGGTCAAAGTGCAGGTGAGGACTGTTCTTGGCAGGATTCAAAGTAATGACTTCAAAATTAGTTCCACATTCACCTTTCACTCAAATCAATCCCCTTTTCTTTTTATCAGAAGTAAATATTTTAAAAAATGCAAAAGTCATTTTCTATGGCTCTGATGTGTCACAGAAGGCTTAGCAGTATTTTTGAGAAATGCAGAAATACAGGATTTCCTATGTAAAAGATGGAATTACAGAGTCTGCATGGAAACAGACTTTTATTTACTGTATCAAATTTTGCTAAAATTGGACCTCTTAAATAATTGCAAGATTTTCTTATGAACTCTGCCTTTCCAGCTGCAGGATTCACAAGGGGACTGGCTGCGAGAAGTTGTAAGATTTACAGTGGCGCATCTGGTAGGAAACTGATCTGGTTATTGATAAATATTCCTTGGCATTCTAGATGCCATGAGAGTTTGTCCAGGGTAGTTCATTGCTCTCCAGCTATCCATCATTCATTCAAGGGACTGATTTAGTTAGCTCCAGTTCAAACACAGTCCTTATTTAACATTCCAAGAAGTTTTATATAACTCCTGCATTCCAGTATATCATCATTACTTGGGTGTATGTACTTCAATTTTGTGTTGAACTCAGATACCTAAGAGACCAATAATACACAGAAAAAAAGTTTGGAAAGACTTTGTTCACGCTTTTTGTGGTAAGAAAACTGTATATGGCTTGTATACATGATATAACCAGTTTGGCAAGGCATGTTTTGCTATAAAAGCAGATGTTTAACTGAGTTACCTGTTCTATAAATGTAAGGGATTTCATTGGTTTAATGACTTGTTAATTTACTGACGGCATTTAGATTTCTTCTCTTTCTTGTTGTAGTGAAGGGTAGCACAAGAGATAAGAGATGCTTGTAAAAATATTTTGGCCAATTATGCACCCAAATAAATATCCTCAGTTGCCTATAGCAAATACTTGCAATTATACAATATATTTCTTCTAAGGCATAAGGCTGCTTAGAGATGTGGTTGAACAAGCACATCAAAATACGGAGTTTCTCAAGAGTTGAGCTGGAAAGGTCAGGAGAGAACTTAAAATCTGTGTCTTCTATCTGGAGAAAAGAGAAAGAAAAACCACGGCAAATCATGGAGAAGGAGCAAAGGAGACGAAGAAAGTTATTATTGTAGAAATAGGTCCATTTGTCAAAAGCAGAAACGAACAAGAATGTTTCCAAATGATATTATAAATTCAATTATTAGTGTTCCCTAGGGGTCAGTACCGGGTCCAGTTTTATTCAGTATCTTCATCAATGACCTGGACGAAGAGGTGAAGCGTACCCTCAGCAAGTTCGCTGATGATACGAAAGTGGGAGGAGTGGCCGATACACCTGAAGGCTGTGCTGCCATCCAGCGAGTTCATAAACAAATACCAGGCCAAGGGCACAGGACGATACCCTGCTGCTTCGTGGATTGCACAAACATCGCTGGAAATATTGAGTATGCTAAAGAAACTGTGCTATACCGTGACCGTCTTGAGAACACTTACAGGCAAACAGGATAAGAATGGTAATATCAGGGGAGAGAAGAGCAGTGCCCAACAGTAACAATTCCACTTAAACCTAAGAGAGGAATTGTGCAGAAGAGTTGTTGGTTAGGTAGGTAAATATATATCATGGAATATTTTGTATTCTGCTAAGATACTCAAGTCCCTTAGGACATTTCTCTTTGCCAGTCACTTCTATTTCAGATCACCAGTCTATACAAAGAAAGAACTAATAAATACTAGCGTACATGCAGCAAGAGCTAGTATCTATATAAATATGCTTCAGAAGATAATTGCCCACTCTCTATCAGAACATGCAAAGACACAGAAGGAAAGCCAGGAGTTTGCAAGAAGTCTGCTTCAGTACAAAATTCTGACTGAAATCCTTTTGAAGTAGTTTGGAGGGCAGAGGTACAAATATGAGAGAAAGTCCCCAGTTCTCCATCCAGTAACCTCTTCAACACATTCAAAACTGTATTACCCAAGTAGTACATCACAGAGTGCCCACTGAACAAGTCCACCACGATACTCACAGCCAACATTTGGTTCAAAGGAGTTAAGAGCAGTAAACCAGTTAAATCAAGTCATCGTGGAGGCAATGTTGAAAATAACACAAAGGTCTTGAACCAAAGTCATTTACATGGCTGCATTTTTTAGTGTTCTCAGCTTTCTCTGCAGTGCTAGACAGATTATCCCTGGGGCACAGAACGGTCTTTTCCTCAAGCCAAATCTCAATAGCGCTGAACTCTGACACAGCCACGTGGACCGTCAGCTAAGCCAAGCGAGAGAAAGATTCCACCACAATACAGAATCAGTCATACAGACAGATGAATTTTGCTTTTAAAGCCTTGTTTTCTTACAGAATTTAAACCCCAGTGGTTTGAATATTTAATTCTTTTAACTATTCTGCTTTTGGCAGTTAAATGAAATTAAAGTAAACCCGGAATTAAAAAATAAACAAGCAAACAACAAAAAGACAAACAAAAACCAACCTTTAGATTCCAGACCATGAAGTAGAGAAGGAACCCTATTCCTGGAATTAGGCTATCTTCTGGAAAGATATTTTTATAACATCTTGAATGCTCTTCAATGGTGTTTATTAATTCCCCCGCTATTGAAATGGAAGAGCATACTTCAAAGAGGCAATTATAAAAACTATAAAAGTAAGCTGATTTTTTTCCAGTTGTGAATTCCAAACGGTACCGTTAAACATCTCTTTTATCCATTAAGTCCATCCTGGTCACATCAAGAAATTTCTTAAGTGATTGACTTGTCTGTCTAACTGTTTAGCTACTGATCTCAGTGGGCTTTTTACCTAACTTGCATAAGAAAGGTGTTTTTTTGAGAATGCTGAAAGACAGAGAGAGCTTTACTAATAGCTATAATTATACGTTCAGGGTAATTTAGTTGAAAATGAGCTGCATAGTGTTTTCATGTGCCTCCAATGTTGCTATGTCTCACAGTTAGGGGAGAAGCAGGAAATCACAGAGAACCTACAAATTAGATAAATTGGATCAAAGCTAAGAAAAGCATCTGCAGATTTACCTGTGACAACCTGTTTGCCCAACAACACAGGCAGTGATGAAGCAAACAAGCAAAGCACTAGCATATGCTGCTCAAGAGGCAGCAGTAAACCACAGTGGGAAGCAAATTTTATTGCTATGCCCTGTTCCTAAGTACCATCAAAATGTTTTCATATTTCATCACTGAGAGCGTGCACTGCGTTTTAACACAACAGCAGAGAGCCACAAATCAGCACTGTGGATGAGGCTTAATCATCCACCTCTACTGCCCAGGCAGGCAAGAGATTCAGAATAACATGAGGACATGTCTGCTCCTATTGTTCCATCTTAAAATATGAAAATTATAATACTGAATTCCTGAACCAGGTTAAAGATCTGCAAAACCTTTCAGTCTTAACCACCTCCTTTATTCCTCTGCTAGCTGAATGTAAGCTTTTGATTCAGGACTACTTAGAAATCATACTATACTGGGCACTCAAAGGTATGAGGGACAAGGGAGGGAGGGAGCAGTGTCAATACAAAAGAAAAGCCAAACCAAAAACTAGCAAAGGTCTTCCAAAGAAGGCTTATCTACATGAAGTGATGGCAGTTTTCTGTCTTACGTGACTTGAAAGAAAAAAAAAAAAAAAAAATAGAATCCTGCTCCCTCCTTTCCACTCTATAGCGGCATCATTTGTTTTTCAGAGGACTAGTGCAGCAGATACTGCTACAGCAGATACTGCCTGTGACATCGAACATTTCTCCCAGATTCCTTGCAAGTCCCACAACCTCACAGGTATCCAGCAAAAGGGTCATAAGGTTGTCATATGACAGAAGTCTTTCACTGCTGATGTTTCTTTTTCTCAATCAGCAGTCACAGGTTGTACAAATGCCCTTCTACCCTAAAGAGGTATTATATGGATTGCCACACACCATATGTCCTATCACCTATGCTTTATAAACGACATTAAGAGCCACCAATGTGGCTGAAAATATGCATTCTCCAACAGAAAGCACATTCACATCCAACCAGAAAGGATCATTGGATGTTTCCCGTGCTTATCTTACCTTGTTTCCTGTGTGCTGTAAACACATCACAGGCTACAGCCCATAAATCTTCCAACTCAAAACCAAATAGGAATTGATTCCATTTCATGTGTCATATTTCATTTATCATTACTTGAAGTATTGCTGAATTTCCTTAGAGTTGCAAATATCTTGAATAAGACTCCTCCCCCAACAGGAGACAGTGCAGCAATATCTTTCTACGGAAGGGTCAGAGATTCATCTAAAATCTATGACGAAACGTATGATGTTTTCTTCAACTTCTCAGTAGGCACACTTTGTATGCTTCAATGCTCTAGGCACACAGCAGCTATTGTACTCATATTTGACGTGTAAGTTGGCATGGCTTGCCCACAAACCATAAAAAAAAGACAATACTTTAAAAATTACATATCAATGAGTACACAGGGAAGAGGGAAATCTTCCCCACCAGAATTCTCTTTGGGAGGGACAGAGCTCTCAGAGAAAGTGACAAAAAAGGGAGAAGCTGTAAGAACAAAAGGATAGTAAGGAAATTACGTCTCCTTCAGAATAAATCATTTATCCTTTTCCATATCTTCAAACGGCACTGCTAAACCTACTGACTAACATTTGTGAACAATTAGGTAAATCTTTACTGAGATCGCTCCACATGAAAGCAGCTTTAGAGGTTAAATATTTTAATTCCAAGAGAAGGCTTAAAGATTAAGCAAAATTGTATTGCAAAGTGATTTGGGTAATGGCACCTTCATAAATGGAGACTCCACTTCTGCACCGCCGGCAGCATGTGCACATACATGTGTGCTTCTGCATGTATGACCATTGTCCTTTCTCTAACGGAAAAATGATTACATCTCTACAGTCAAAATTTTCTCCCAATTCTTAATATAAATACTGGCAAATGTTGCTACCTTTGTTGCAGAGAGACTGGTCTTCAGCAGACTGCAAGCTTGTAAGGTAAATGATAACACTGCAGGGTCACGAGAATGGCAGCACTGGGAAACAGACTTACATAAATCCTCTATGATGAATTATAATTTTTTTTAATTACTAGAACTGGGAGGTTTTTTGACAGCTGACTGTTGAGTTTTGACGTTGGACTATGTCCTGGAAGGCCACCTAGAGATCTGATCAGCCAGCTTCTGCCAGCTTTCATTTTACTTCAGCCAGTATTTCTGCAGTTGGTGACAAAAGGAAATCCTACGCTACAGGATGTTCAGGGCCAGGTTGGACAGGGCTTTGAGCAATCTCGTCTAGTGGGATGTGTTCCTGCCCATAGCAGAGGGGTTGGAAATAGATGATCATCAAGATCCCTTCCCAAGGAAATCATTCTATTCTACAATTCCACCTCCAAAATGATCATTCAAATATGTTTTGCCAGTACTAGAAAAAGCTCTTTACACTAGCCTTAAACAAATGAAAAAGTCAGGTTTTTACAGTGAGTTAAGTATAGTCAAGAGTCTCAGCATTTGTTTATATTTTAAGGACTACAAAGTGAACTTTTAAGAATGGACCTGTTTTTCAAGCTTCGCTTCATATCAAAGACCTTCTGATGTGTTTCTAGTCACAGAAGCTTCAGCTAGCTCTTGGACTAGAAGATGACCCTTTTTAAACAAAGGGTTGTTTAGGATTAGGCCACTGAAACTTTTCTATGGATTTCATTAAATTTTTTTTGGCCAACAAGATAGAGAAAAATCTACAGAATGGACAGGAGAGGTTTAAAAATTCCATAGAGAGAATGGATGTGCCTTTTGGTTAAGACCCAGGACTCACATGTTCTTATTGATTATTATCCCGACAGGTGTACATTGAACCACTTGTTTTCTCAGCACTATGTGAAGATTAAACAACTTTGGGTTTTTGAACACGGGAATATTTCACTAACCGTTTAACATTAGATCCATAGTGAACAGTAGGGCCTCAAGCCTTGCCTTTAAATGAATCAGGGTACCTTGTACATCTAAAAGGCTTAAATAAAGCAGCAGAGGCTGGACAACAGCTACAGAGCAATCCAGTCAAACGCCAATGATGACAGTGAGACTAAAACACAAAAAAAACCTTAGAATAATTCAATAGGCAATAGAAAGCAAACCACTGAACTTGTATTGTCATAACAAGAAGCTGTAAGCCATTTTGAATGGTGGTCCATCAGAAAACTATCACTGAATGTGTCAAAAAAAGAATTACCTGAATATTAATGACAGTCAGAGGGAAGTTCTCCCTTAAACATCTTTCTGTTTTTCAACCAGCTATAAAAGAATGTACCACGGGTAGGAGAAAGCCATTATCATTTTGTGCCACTTTTATAGACATGGCACAAATCAAGACAATCTCTGTGAGTCGTTGCTAAAATTTCACCTATAAAAATGTCTGCCATTTCAAAACGAAATGGTAAAAGTGTCAGACAAAAGAAGGACACTTAAAGAGCAAAAAATTACTCTAATGGCCAAAGAAACTGAATTACAAGGACTCTACTAAAGAAACACACTTACACTTCTGCAGTTAATAAAAAGGCTAAGGGGAAACTAAAATTCAATTAACTGCTTTTCAGATCTCAGTGTGCTTCATGTATACGACAGAATGGAGCTTCTCTGAATATATTCTGATCATTATCAGTGCTGTAAAACCACATCCTCCTGTTAAGGAAAACAATCCTGGCTAGCCAGAGAAAAATTATTTCAAACAGTATATTCACCAAAGAAAAGAAGAAAAAGCATTTATATAATAAACAGTGAAATGAAGATACTACAAATCCTCTACTATTGATTTAATTAAAATCATATTAAAACTAGCAGATAATAAAATTTTACAACATTGAATTAGACTCTATGAGATTATTAGATTTTCTTTGTGCTTCAGTAATGAAGTACACTCATACACACTTCAGTCCCGGAGTTCCTATTATACTATGCACACACAAAATTCAAAGTTCTGTTTGGGATTTGGATTATTTGTACATTTAGCTCTTCACACATTCCAAACATACTAGGTGTATCCAGAACCCATGGATTTTTACAGCTTAAGAAATACCTACATCACCTTGCACATGAGGACAGAGAGAAAGGAAGAAAGTTTAAAAGTTATATTAGAGCGATTTTATACCATACTGAAAAGGGTTTTTAAGGTCTTTATGGAATCAAACAAAGGAAGCAGTAATTTATTTAATGTTTCTGTTAACAAGTACTCACACATAAGTAGACTATCTTTACTTGAAATATTCTGCAGAGCCAGCTGGAGTAGTGAGTTGACCTGAGTGGAATGCGACGATCCAAGCTACAAGCTACTTTGAAAAAACTGATTTTCTTTTTCTCATATATTATATCATCTTCACTTAGAAGTTTGATTTTCAAGCACTTATAAGAATACTATTAAAAAATACACTTAGATTAAATTATGAGCAAAATGCCAGACTTGAAGGATAGCGCTACATGTTTTTTCCAGTCTTTTTAATTTCACACTCTAGACCTTAAACTTTTAAGCTATAAGACTATCCCCTTGTGGCATTGCAATTCTCCACCTTTTGGCACAAGATATGCAAATGAGACCCAGTCTATACCATTGTATAAATCAATCACATCTAACTTTCTGTCTTGGACACAGAGTTTTAGAAAAGGTTTCCACCCAGTTTAAGGTTTTCCAGAACTCAAATGGAACATGTATAAAGCGCCCTCAAAAGTGAATAAATAAGGACGCAAATATCCCCTGGACTCATAGGATTGTTATTCAAACTCACGTGCAGCCCACTGCCTTTACATTCCTGCTCTCTTGTATGTACATAGATTTGCACCACTCACCATATTTCAATCCTCGTTTTGTTTTGTGGTCTCTCACTGAAAGCACATCATCCCTGACAATGCTGAGAAGAAAACTATGACAACTCTAACACTCGATCATTTCTGTTTCATAATCTCAATACAAGCAGAGCTGTGACAACATAAAAAACCATTCAGTTCTTATGTTAAAATCTAAGGAAGGTGTTGCCATCTGTATGTACCAAATACTAGGATAAAACCAGATAAAGAGCTCAAGGCAGGCAGTATTTATAACACTTGAAATGCTGAAAACTTTCCCAGACCAATTCTGAATTAGCTGCAAGTGGTATGACAGCAATACCCAGCTTCCTCTGCCCTTCCACTTTTTTTTTTCCCGAATCACTTCTTATTAATGTTTCTAATTGTTTCTTATTAACGTTTCTAATTGTTTCTCATTAATGCATTCAAATATCTGAAGGAAGGATGCAAAGAAGATGGAGCCTAGCTTCCTCCAGTGGTGCCCAGTGTCAGGACAGGAGGAGATGGGCACAAACTGAAACATGGGAGATTCCCTCTGAACATCTGGAAACACTTTTTGACTGTGAGGGTGACCAAGTGTTGGCACGGGTTTCCCAGAAAGGTTGTGGATTCTCTGTCCTTGGGGATATTCAAAAGCTGTCTGGACACAGTCCTGGGCAACATCCTTTAGGCGGCCCTGCTGGAGCAGGGGGGTTGAACCAAATGACCTCCAGAGGTTTCTTCCAACCTCAACCATTCTGTGGCTTTGTTTCACTGATCCATCAAATCCTTCAAATACCTGTGCTCATCTCTGTGAATGCTCTGTAGTTAACGGTGCAGCAGTACTGAAATCATGAAACTACGACCCATGAGAGCCACATTAAGAGAATGGAATGAAGAGTCATCAGTCCTCTGTACGGCAATCTCAGTCCATGGGCGACTTATTATTAGGGCAAAATAGGCTAAGAGCTAAACTGCAGAAAACACTGTTTTATGCAGGGCTGTTAGACTGTCAATAATAAGATAAAATACATTTGTTCAGAGGTGTATATGTCAGAGGCTATTTCCTCAAAGTATCTAATGAATAAAAGGGTAGGACAGTGCTGTCATTTCCACTTGGATCAAAATTCACATTTTATATACCTTACAGAATTCTTTAGAAATGTAAGCAACAACCGTAGTTGGTTATCTAATAAATTAGGTATCTTCATTAATTTAACTGAAGAGTACAGAGGTCTAAAGAAAAAGCTAGTACATTCATAGATTGGATATTCTTTTCAAAAAATAACTTTTATAAACTAATGGTCCTGCTCCTGCCATGTGTGAAACTATGCAAATGAGAATGCTATAACCTAAATTTCTTACTTGACATCTAAGTCAGTTCCAAATTCATCAGAACAATCAAATTATTTTTATAATAGAAGTGACCACGGAAAAAAATACTACCATTGAAAAAATGATTCTGTAAGTAAGCTGCAGCCATGAGAGGACTGAGGTAGTGCACCCAGAGCGCTTCTCATTTACACACCTGTGTTATAAGGAAATGTTCTGCATTTCCCTTTGGGGAAGAGGTGAAATATGCTCTATTAATCCAGAACCTCACGGCTCTTTTCTGCCTCAGGTATGACTCTGCAAAGCTGGCAGAGTCATAGTGGGAAGTTCCAGAGGAACATACACTCTCCAGCAACACTTCATTCTCTCTTCAATCCTGTTTCCCTACAAGGAGGTTCAGCATTGGGCTGGGGACTGCAGCTTGCGTAGCATTCAGTAGCCATTTGGGAAGCACCAGACACATCCATCAGCCTGCAGCAGATGAAGGAGAGCAGCTCCTCACAACCGCCTGCCTCCCTATGCTGGACACAGCAGGACTTGGCTCTCCCACCTTACCCCACGCTGCCCCATTCCACACAGATGTTCTAGGTGCTTCTCCAGCAAAATAGCTTTGCTGATGGCCTTTCACAGAGATCAATCGTTCACTGTTCTATTCTTGGATCTCTCACGCTACGGTAAGCTGACTGAGGTGCAGACCTGCACAATCTATCTATCACAGGCCAAGAAGAAAAATATTCCAAGACTTGTTCCACATTACACCAAAGTACTTCAATGGTTTGGCCTTTTTCAGTACTTCACCACTTTGCTTTGACACATATGCCAGACTTGAAAAAGTCATCACTAGTCAGCATTACATGTCCATACAAACAGATGTAACCTATATTCTCACCAGTACTGTCTGGAAGAAAGAACAAATGGTGTCAAGCCC
Source organism: Baryphthengus martii (assembly GCA_013396935.1). Classification (NCBI taxonomy): domain Eukaryota; kingdom Metazoa; phylum Chordata; class Aves; order Coraciiformes; family Momotidae; genus Baryphthengus; species Baryphthengus martii. The sequence continues at coordinate 110,665 of VWZK01009431.1, forward strand.
TTTCTTCCACTAGTTCAAGACATTTTGTAACTTGTGAACATGAGCTCATCAAAACTATGCACAACTTCAAGTTACTAAATTGGTGAATTATTTCTACAGGAAGCTGTCACGTTCTTAGGACATTATTTTGTAATATTCTAAAGGACATAACTCCATGACAGTTCTGCTACACAAAAGAATCATCCATCATATTAAATCTTCAGCAGAGAAGATGCAAAATTAACAGTATCGTACAGTGTCACCAAAGAAAAGCCACTGAAACAGCTATCCTTCTCAATATCTGGTTTACAGACCTAAAATTTAGGCATAAATTATCACAAATTTCCAGGGCCACATATAAATCCAGCATGGTATTGTTACTCGTAGAACTAATGCATGTAACCTACTCTTCTTGTGCAGTTGTAAAATATTTCCTCTAGTCTACTAACAAAGCACAATTCTTTTCTCCCTCTACAGAAAATATAAATCTGGCATCTGAAAGCTTCAAAGTTATAGCACAGTCTTCCCCCCTCAAGGTCCTGTTATCCTCTCTAAATCACTTTGTTTTCTAGACAGTCTGGCTACATTGCCAACACATCAATTACACTTTGTACGGTTTGATCGTTAGATTTATTACATTTAATATAATTAAGTGTGAACCTTTTAGTCTGAAATCCATATGCTGTTAAGTACAGGAACAAGTATGCCTGAAACTTTTACAGTTAACCATTAGAAAAACAAATGTATAATTTTAGATTTAGAAAACAGTTATACAAAGCAGGCTACATTTAACCTTATGAGTGCGCAATGGGACATGAAGTGCAAAGCAAAGATCAGTCTTCCATGAAGCAGTAAATGAGGCTAAAATACAGACAGACATACTGACTCCTGGAAGATCCTCATTTAGTCCATTACAAATCTTGTGTAGACTACAATAGTAACTCATTTTTCTGCTAGAAATAGCTAATTACAGATTCAGAACAAAGTTCAGCAAGCCGTGCAACTACTAAAATGCAAACTGAAAAACAAGTGTAAATCCAGTTGTTACGCAACTACAGAAAAGACGAAGGAAAGCTGGTCTTGGCGTTTCCAGAACTGTTCTAAGATATAGTCCCTTTCCTGGTGAACAGTCATTAGTAGCCTTCTTACTGCCAATTACAGAGTTTGATCAAGAGATGCTTAATAACATAAAGGTTAATTTGGTGTTAATGACTTCAATTTCACAGATCTTGTCTATATCAGAATATGAATGCTAGCTTATTGAGGCAGCTCTATCCAGTTCTAATTATTTCTTCCTTGCAATCTTTACACTCTTCTAGAGATTTATTTTATTTTTTTTTACATCTCAAGATTTTGCTGGGAGATCTTGCAAAAGAAGAAATGGTTACAAATTGTGATATTAAAGAGTCATAAAAGTAGTTGCAACAATGTGGTGATTTTGATCAGTGCTGTCACCACTGTGCTTTTAATGTAATTCGTATTTTGCCCCCGTCAGTGGTAGTTATCACTTTTGTGTCAATATTTTAGAACCAAAATGGTCAGCGTGATTCCCTTTTAGTCAATTTTACTTCACTGCACATTGATGAAAAGCCTAAGATACACTAAAAGTTATAAAGCTTAAGTGATCTTTAAATCGCTTTTAAAATAGTTCGCTATTTCTCTAATGAATAAAGCAGTCCATTCTTTTTGATACATCTTATCCAGTTTTTTAAATAATAGGAATTTACCTCTCATAATCTGAAAAAAAGGAGGACAGAAACAATAATGTTAATTTTATAGCCCTGATCAGTCCCCCCTGAGCAAGCCCACAGACGTTATGGAAAAGACTATGTCCCAGGAATTTCTCGGAAGTTATAATGAGAAACAGGTGAAAAACTGTCATTGCTCTTAAACTATTTTGTGCTTTTAAATCACCACCTTACTCTAGCTATTCAGCTAGAACCACAAAGGTACCATGAAGTTACAGTGTTTTAACTGGCAAAAGAAGGCTGCCTTTACCTTAAAGACTGAGTCCTCTATATATCACTCTCAATGTACTGAAATGTGTTCTATGGCATGGTTAACTTGAAAAAGTTAAGGATGGGAATTGTGTTGTAAACATAAAAAGGAGGAGAATCTGAAGCAGAACCTTGCTCCCACTTTGTTCCCTGCAAATAAAAGAAATCACAGCCTCTTATAACGAGCGTTTTCCTGGAGAAAGTTGAATTCAAAGCAGATCTGTATATTCAACATGATTTAACCTTGAAAAATTACGCTTTTTAAGTGGTAAAAAAAAGCTACTCTTGGTAGTTAACATTTACTGCAGAAATAAATATTGTGTATTTTTGTCTTTGTCGACAAGGTAAAGAATATTAAGATACTTCACCTTCATATCACTGAAATGGTGTGCTATTTTACCTCCAAAGTGTATAGCCTGGCATGAACTACATGACGTAACGTGGTCCTGAGAAAGAAAAGTTGATCTCAGGATGCATCAGTCAGGGCCTGCAGCACAACTACAAGACTATCAGTGCTAGCTGACAAAGCACTGGTGAACAATCACCTGAAATACTGTTTTGTACCATTCTTGTTGTCCAGATTCAGGAAAGCTACCCGAAACCGTGCAAGTCTAGAGAGAGGTTACAGGAATAACAGGGTAAATCAAGAACCCATGACACAGGCTGGTTTAGCCTTGAAAAGTGTAAGAGCTGTCTAAATTTAAGAATGCTACTTATACAGTCACAGTGTGTATGAGGTAACCCCGCATAAATTAAGGTTCAAAAATAAAGGTTTTATAAAAATAAAGGGGCTACCAAACATCATCCTTTTAAAAGAAATAGTGAGTGCAATCTCTAATGTAATCTTTGCACAGTTTATGAGAAAGATTTTGTTATGCAGTTCTTGAGATAGAAGCAGAGTGGAGTTTTTGAACAGGAGAGAAAACTTCCTGATAAAAACTAGTAAGGTTGAAATGCAAAGAACTAACTTTGCAAAGAGGTTCTTTGACTGTAAGTCACAGCCCGCTTAGAAACAAGCTCACAGATGACCAGGAGCGCGTGGTCATAGTGCAAAGGTTTTCCAGACCAAACAAAACATTCTTTTTCTCACCTGGAGAGGAAAACTGAAAAGATACTGTCAGCTTCTCTGAATATTCAGCAGAAGGGATAATTCTAGGACAGCTAGTCTAGCACTATACTGTGCTATAATATTTAGATTTCAAACCAGATGGACACTACCTCGTATTAAATATTAGCATTTTCTACTTGAATTTCAAATAGATTATCTCAGTTCTGACTCAGTCTTAAACTAATGGCAGTGATGCTAGAATGTAGATAAAAGCAAAACCAAAATGGATTACAAGTTCAACGAGAGGAAGATACGCTAAACACAAGGCTGAAAATTTAGACACTGCACAACAACCTGAAACAAAAGTAAAATGCAGAGAGCTTTCATCCAATGACAACATTTCACTATGTTTAGGAAAATTCTTGTTAAAACAAAAATTGAGTTATAAGCTGGACAGAAGCAGGTGATGAAGTAAGATCTTGTTCTGTTCTACTCCACTAGAAGATGGCAGATAGAACTACAGAGAAAACCAAGACACAAACCTTTTGCTTGTACCATAAGCCTTTCAGATTCACTTCTTTCCTCTTTCAAAGTAAACGGTCCTTCCATTGAAATCATGCACAGATACATTTGCAAACAGATTGTTAGTCACATATAGAATTCTGTACAAGGTCAACTTTGGCAGAAGCCTGGTAATTCCCACCTCGAAAAATTTCTATTTTACAAAAGGCCGTCATTTTAAGCAGTGAAGACATGTGCTTGTACAAAATGACTCAACCAGCACACTTCTGCAAGCGTCCTTTCTCAGACAGCTTTACTGCTTTTCTTTACATTTAACATCATGTTAAGAAATGTAAGAATTTTTCTGAATTTGTTAAGCACATTTGAAGGAGTACATGTTTCATTAAGACAGCATCCTAACCCGACCCCAGGGTCACTTAGTTTCCACAGTAATCTCTGACATACTAGGAAATACATGCACTACAAGTGGCTAAATACTGTCCTAACAACTACTGGCATGCAACGCTGCAGCTTGGACACTCCATATATGTTCTAACAGAAACATAAGGGAAACAGTAAACAAAAGAAACTTACTAAGATTTCTTACCTTAATCAACCAAAATAATCCTTATACTAATGCACTGTCTCACATGAATCGTAGCTCTATGGGCAAAAAGTCTAATTTTACTGGTATGCCAAAAATCAAAAGCTAAGCTAGTTCCCCAGCAGTCAAAAGCCACCACCCTCCAGTTGGTGGCAGATACAATAGTGACTTCTCTTAACTCGGGTTTCTGTGGCCTAGATCAGTGCTGTGACAAACCTGAAGATAAAACTAGTATCAGACATTTCAGAGAAAAAATCCTTTAACATTTACAAAAGAAATGTTGAAATTAATCAAATTCGTTCAGCCTCTTCTAAAGTGATTACACAACACACTATAAATTTGAGCAGTACCATCTGGTAGGAAGATGTACATTGCACATGCATCCCTCATTCACACGTTTTCACACTGTACCAAGCCTCTGGGGGAATATATTTTACCATGATATTTGATTTAGAAAAACTTCATTTAAGGACTCAAATTTGAAAGGAAATGATTTGCTTTTAAATGCAGAATTAAAAGCAGAACTCATAATGCAAAGTAAAAACGATATGCACACTTTCTAGTACAATGAGTCAGGACAAAAGGGTGGTTACATCACCATTTTAAGTTGCTACAATTCCTACATGGACACTGCACAAAGTCTGAGTTAGGTCTACCAAACGACCTACTACTCCTCAACATCTGTTTGGGGAATACGAATTCTTAACTTAAGCACAAACCAAATAACTGAAGAAACTGCAAAGACTCTGTGTTAGGTAGATCCTCATTTCACAGTACTGAAGGTTTACTTATTTCAAGATCTCTTTTCTTTGTCATGTAGGTTTGTGAACTAGCAAGTAAAAAGCCACGCTAAAGGGATAAATACTAGAAGAGATTACAAGCACGCATTGCAAGAGAGAAGGAAAAGAGAGACTTCTGAGAAGCCTGAAAAGATCCTTCCTTCATACAGGATTTATCAGAAACATGGCTGGTATTGCAAACACAAAAACGCAGGGAAATTCTGTTTCTCTGCATACAGCCAGGTTTCTTAGAATAACATGGGCCAAGTGAGACTGACTCACCACATTCCCAATTGTATTTGTGTCCACACACACAGGATCCAGCAAATATCAGTCGGAATGTAGCATCTCTACTTAGCTGACTAAATCGTGTTCTATAGATGCAGTTAAGTGTCACTGATGAGGTTTGTAGATAGGAACAAGATCTTTATGTCCACCAGTTGAGCTAATCTAATAAAATAAACTATCTTTAGCAGCAAATTTAATAGGAAGATAAATCGTTTTCCTTGCACTATTCAAATTATCAAGCCATTCTTTTACCTTCAGAACTCAGAAGCAGAAGTAGATTAATGGCTGACTCACGTCTCATTCAAAAGTAGAGAGCAGAGGGCAGGAACAAACTAAACTTCATTGGAAAAATCCAGTTGAACAGGATTTAAAGATCTCTACAGGCAAGATCTAAACTAATTTCCTTGATAGACTTTCATAAGCTTCTTTGCTAAAATGATATGAGCATTTCTTTGTCAGCAATTCTGTTTCCTCGGTCATAGTTTAAGTAGCCCAACACTCTCTTCAAAGGATCACGATGAAATTTTGCACTGAAAACCAAAACACGGGGAAATTGGGTTCAGATAAAAATTATGTGGCTTACTTTCCTATTTTTAGATGGCAGTTCAGGGGGGAAAAAAAAAACCAAAAAACCAAAAAACAAGCTATTCAAAGAGCTCTATAAAAAAATTAGACATGACATATTCCTGTCCACCTAATTATCTCAAAAAGTTTGGAATTAAAGATAATTTAAAATCACCCTTGAGATAATGGATAGAGCTTTTCCTCCCTAACCATTTTGCCATAAACTAGTATTCAGTATATAGTACAGAATCCTACAAACAACTGTAGAGACTCAGGAAACAAATAATCAGAATAGCCATGGGGTCAATACCTACTGAAGCAGCCTCAAGGGTAGCAAGCAGTCTTCATAGCTTTTTTCCTACCTACATTAAGAAACTAAACAGGACTAGGTGGCAATTTTGATGGATTTTTAAATAACACTTTGCTACATTTATGAAGTTCCTTGTGTATTTCATCTACAAGCAACCGTTACTTACAGTTAAAATGCATAGCTTTGCTTTATTAAAATAGACATCAGATGGGAGTTCTTGTAGAGTCATGAAAATTTAGAAGACTGTGAGAACATGTCAAAGAACCTCTAGTGATTGTGGCATCTACAGAAAGCTACTTCACACTTCTTTATAGACTGAAGAAAACACTATGAGAAAACTCAAACTCATCTGTTCAAGAAGGTGTAAAATACATTACAGAGGCGTGAGAAGAATCAGTAAGAGAACTGTTGGGATTTTCTCACTGGGTGCATTTATTTTAATGTCAGCAACTTTAATCTAGATCACTCATTATACAACAGGACCCTACATGTTCAGTGATATCATTGGAAAGAGACCTTTTCAACCCGGTTGTGTTGCTTCTCCATTAGTTCTCAATAAAGCTTGCAAAGCCAACCATCTTCACAAAACTCAGGAGTAACTTGCACAAATTAACAAGCTTTTTATCATTAAACATTATTTTTAAATATCACTCAGGGTAATGGCTACGACATGAAATGTCTCCCTAGAGCGTACATTTTGTTTGCATAAGCATATTTGGCAGGTAACCTCACTTAATACAGTGAACTTCCTTCATCAGCTCAAGTTTAATTGTTTCCCAACACACACACTCTTTCCCTATTAATGCTTTTTGACAAATTCACTGCACATTAATTTTCATTACTTGTTCTCTCATGCAAAACGGGCCATTATTTCTCAATCCTAGAAAGTTTTCACAATGAACTAGTTTCTAGTTCAGATGGGGGTGTGCGGGTGTTTGCAGTATAGTATTTGGGACACTACCTGATTATAGCTGATACAGTTACAAGTTTGTCAAGCACAGCTACAGTCAAGAGAAGAAAGCAAAAGAGGTGTCGTCTTTACCACAACATTACTTGAGAAAATACTATCTACTGTTGTTGAAAGTAATATAGAGAAGATGAGGGTTTTTTCATAGACACGACATTTTGGAGCCGTCCAAGTGGAACAGAAGAGGCTTTGAGGACTATTGCTGCATAACCCTTCAGTGATAGGGAAAATATCTGATGGCAGAACTAGCCCAGCGAAACAGTTTACCAGAAAAGATGATTTTTTGATGCCTTCCTCTAGCTGTTTCTTCAACTTGGGTGGAATACCTGGAATTGGACACGCTTTGCCTGTCCTACCAGGATTCAGCTCCTAACTGATCCTAGGCAAGGCCTTTTATTTACCGCTCAAGGCTTTTTCCTCCCCAGTAAAGCTCCCACTTTCTAGTCGGAGAATTTACTTATATAAAGTGGAACAGTATTAGAGAGATCCCTATAAGTCCACCCACCCCTTCCCCCAGCCTGCAGTTGATGTCCGTTTCTGAAACGCAAGTAGGGTTAGTTCCCAATTGACTTTCCTACCCGCTGGGTTAGTATCACAGGCCTCTGGCTATTGTCAAAAGACATCGATATTTAATGGTGAGAATCTTTTAGGAAACTACAGGAAAGTTTTGTAAGGGGAGGATAACAGAATGAAGGTGACCTCTCACGCACGATGGGACACTGGTTTAGAGTTTGTAAAATCTGAAATTGTATAGTCAGTCCTTTAAAGTTATGGACCTTCTTCAGCTGCAATCTAAATTACACATGGAAAGTACAAATGTAGCAATGGAACAGGTACCTATACACTATTGTGGCCAGAGAGATGGTTTAAGAACTAGGGTCCTAAACAAGGAAGGTGAGTTTGCACTGGTCCCAGCCTCCCAACAAAAGTACAGTTACTAAGATGTTCTTGAAAGTATGATTCTTAATTTAAGCTGCGAAATAACGCTTCTGCAGTGATCCATTTTGTAAATAGTTCATTTGAATTGGTTCAGACTTTCTCTGTTTGCCTTCTGGTCCAGAAATATGACAGCGACAAAGCTTTCAATAAGGTACTTAGGAAACGCCAACAATAATTTACACACAAAACAAGGTGCAACCTATTTTTTATATAGCTGATTATAAAGCTGCAATTTTTCCTCTTCTGGAAATTTCAGGTGGTTTTATATATAGCATTAAAGTATCCAAAAAGTAATTAAAAAAAGTTTTGCTTCTCAAGTATCTTTTTTTTCCAGCCACTTTAACAGGCTGAATTAAAATAAAACGTTTCTATGAAAAATGAAAACATATTGCTAAAGGGAAATTGAGTTGATCCTTGATCACAAGAGTTACTTAACGTTAATACTAATTCTTGAATAGTCTTCATTTCATCACATTACTGCAGAAGGCAACACTTGAGATACCTGCAGTCTATAGGTAATTGTTTATGTTCACTCAACCGTAAATTAAGTTTATTTATACATATGAAAACTCACTCTAAGGTAACAGATGGGAGCTTCTGTGGGAAATATGCACATAAATTTTAGGTTTCATGTGAGCTGTAGATGAAAACAAGCATACTGCCTCAGATTGAAATCTCCCAGCTGTATTGATTTTTCAGAATGGAACACAACTAGAAGATATTCACAGATGCTCTCCTCCCGCAGCAGCAAGCTGCTCTCCCTCCTCTCATGGGAAAAGGGGCGCTGAGGAGAAGAGCTACTGATGGAGCTGGGGGGAAAAAAAGACTCCAGGCATGAGCTGTAATGGATCTAAATAAAGAAAGGACAGAAGAAAAGCATTTGTTCAGCAGTCGAGGAATTTTTTTTTTTTTTTTAAACAACTTCATTCCTCCTCTCATCATAAACAGCAACATTAACCATCTCCTCTCTTTGTCTCCCACTCCACAAAAAGTCAGTCTCAACTACCAGCAGACACTTCCTCGATCCTTCTTGTTATTTAGTCCCCTATAACTTTCCCAAAAGTCTCGCAGTGAGGCTTTCTCTGCCCTGTCCTGCTCCAGCACTCACTGCAGCTCACACAACGTGTTCTCTACCAGAGCTCACTGTTACCCAGGGCAGAGGAAAAGCCTGGCTGTCCCCACCACAGGCTGTCAGTCCACAGCAAAGCAACTTGCCAAATACAAGTAACCCAAAATCCCCACAAGTCTCTAAGTTATCTTGTCTACGACCTCCATAAAGTAAAATGTTGTGCCCCTTGCATGGTTGCCAGAGAACTTTTGAGAAGGGACTGTGCAGCCAGGTGTGTAGTAAAAAAAACCACTGAAATAATACCGGAGAATCAGGTACATCCCAGGTGTGTTAGGCTTACAGAAAGAGAATCCAGTTTAGATTCATGGTACTGGTGATTTACACTGGGATAGACACAGCTGACCTTTTCTATTTTTAGATTCACAACCTGAACTGGTGAGCATCCCAGGCACTGAACAAGTAAGGATGCTTACTCAGTTAATGAATCCTTTGTCAAAAAAGCCCTGTGCCTTCAGGCATCATTCGGTAACATTATTATTCAGTAACTCTGTCAGCAGGTTGTCAATGTCCATGTGTACTCTGCACCAAAGAACATGCAGTCTGCAGGAACTGTGTTCGTAATCTTAGGACAAAGGGATATTTATCAGCAACAAATTCTGAGGACAAACATTTGATACAGTCACAACACTCTGCCAAGGAAGATTTACCTCTTTAGTGAGGCACAAGATTGCAGCTGCTGAAATTCTGTCTCCCGGGTATTCATAGTCTATAGAACCTCCACAAACTCTTAAGTTTACTCAACTAGAAAAAACTAAAAATAAATCCAAATGTTAATGATGTGGCAGACTGACATTCATAGATGTCGAAATCCAATGGATATCAATGCTGACCTAGAACAACCAAGGCTACAAGGGAGCACTGTCATTTCACAACCCGTAACTTGCCTTATGTAACAGGGGCACTTTACTGGCCGCAAGTTGCAAAGAAAACCAGCAGTTAAAACGGCTATCACAGCTCCTTTTTCTTCTGCTGCATTCCTCACAACCAACAGAAATGAAAAATCTCTTCAATTCCTCCCAAGGTTATTTTGCACACTCCTACACAAGAGAATTCCTAATCCAGTGCCTACCAGCCGAGGAAGTTACGAATCACACAATTTCAGAAACAACCCCGAGACCTTCAACATGCCGTTGGTATAGACATTGACCAACAAGTTTCCCTTTTAACTCCACTGGTGGGGACAGAGTTCTTACCCCCAACACACACTCTTAGGCTCTTATCACCAATACACAACCAGTTCACTCAAAACTAAAGTCTGGTCTCTGTGTCCAGTACTAGCAGAGGTCCCACACTCGGACACAATCATTCTGGTGTTATTTATACACAAGGATATGAGACCCCCACACCAGATCAACTGCACAGGAACGGTGCACAGTAGCTCCTAAGCGTACCGAGAAGCTATGGTTGCAGCAGAAACAACCTCATACAGACAGACTGATTCCGATGCTCCTGCTGGATAGCGCTTTCATTTTTCCATGAGACAAGCAGTTCTGACAGTCCCTGAAGTCTTCAGCTGAAAGCCTCACACGGACAACAAATGACGCTACAGTAGAGAAACAATGGCTGCTAAGTCATCACCTTTAGAAGCAGGAACCACAGATGTAGCAGGCCCGTGACATCACGTTCAGACTTCTGAAAGCTCTCAACCAATTTGTGAATGAAATAACTGTAAAATGTGGAAGATAGATCCTCACTGTAATAAACCAGAGGATTCCTTTTGTTCACCCTCAGTGAACAAAATGATGCAAAACAGATGGTGCAAAGGGAGCTCTTCTGCACAAAAAAAAAATTATTATTATTCTGCAAAACACTGAACCCAAGTCTCAGATTCCAGGTTTTTTAAGGAGTTTTATGGTTAGCATCATACCAATGAACTATCCTTAAATAACTCAAGCAGGTGTAAAATGATATAGTCATATCTTCCCGAATATTCAGAAGATCAGTTAATCAAAACTGCTCATCTCAGAGGGATCATTAGCAAGTACAGTTCTCATTTTTACATTGTAACTTCCAAAGACTACTGATCATTCCGGCAAATATACCCAACTATTATGCTTATCCCACAGCTTAAGTCATATCCCAGATGACTGTTGCAAAATCCAGCTTCACTTATTTCCTCGGTGGTGCAGCTATGCACGAACATAAATAATTATGGTACAAAGAAAACCAAAGTTATGAAAAACGTCAAATAAATGGGATTTATTCATACCAAAATAGTTTCTATAAGGCAAGGCACAAAGTCATGGCTTTAGGTAGAAATTGATATCCATTTTCAACTTCAAACCAAACCTAAATTTTAAAATAAATGTAAAATCAGTTCATAATGTCCAGTTACTCTCAATGTTAGCTTTCCACAGCCTCAGTTTCCATTTCAATTATTTAAGCATACAGAATATAAGACAGATGTGACAAACAAAAAGAGGCTTATTAAATCAAAAGTAATTCCTCTGAACTAAAGCATTAGTTACTTTCTTGCAGAAATCCACTCTGCCCCCTTGAATGCAGTCCTTAGTACGCTTTGGTACACCGCCCAAAACCTCAAACACGCACATCAAGGAACTTGCTCACTTTATAAAAAACCTCCTTCTCTTGAGCAAGCCTGGACTGCACGAGGCGATGGGCTTACTTTATACCAGCACTTAACTAAATTTTGGAAACAGAAAACAGTGGAGAAAACCAGCTTATTATCACACAATATACCTAGAAGAATTTATAGGGTGGATTTTGGGGGGGAGAGGGGGGCGGAGGGAAAGGCAGCTCTATTTTTACCTATCTGAGCTCTTAATTCAGTTAAAATTATAAGTGAAACTCTATACCTGCCACAGAATAAGTCTGCACAACCTTCAAGGTGAAGGTGGGATATGAAAAAAAACAAGATTCATTTACATATTTTGAAATAAGAACCAGAAAAAGCTGCAACCAAAAGTTTCACTTTTCCGATGCTTCCGTGTTTTCCCTCTACCCACTGTTATGTAAAACACTTGAATCAAAAATGCTTAAAGTAGTCTCCTGTAATCTCTAGCAGTGATCTAAAGGATGCAGGAGATTTTTTTTTTATAAAATCTGTCTTCAAGCCATCAGCTTAATATTCTACAATCCCTGGGTAACTGCCCGGAATAAAACATCATGCCGTATTCTGGATTTGGGACCTTGAAGCTTTAACCAATTATTTATACAGTCGTGAAAATCAGCTTGAATTTTGGAGATGTTGCTGCAGAAGACTTACATCCAAGAGAGCTGTCATGACAAATTCCTGGGAGGAGGGAGCAAGAGGGTAAAAACCTGCTGTTGTGAGAGTCAGTTGCAGGACTCTCTCAGGAGATAAAGCAGTGGAAGCCCTTGCCTAAAAAAACCTCGGCAGGTGCAGCCTAACGGTGTGACTAGGAGGCAGGGCACAATCGCAACAAACGGCAACCGAAAATACTGCAATAGAAGTATTTTAAGGAAAGTCACTCTAATACGAAAAGGAGAAAGTCATCCCATGTTTTCATCTGAAAAGCTGTCTCCCACACACGAAATAAGAGGACGGTCCCACACACTCTATTTTACAAGTTAAATGAGGAATGTAGTAGCCCTCGCTATATTGTTACATATTTTAAATAATGAAGTTATCGGACTTCAAGACACCCATCCCAAGTATAAAGCAGCAGGTTGTGCACAGCTGTACCCCGAAGGCACATTCCGAGCAGCCCTGCCTGTGCTCTCCGTTAAAAGGCAGGAACCGCTGAAGGAACTGTCCCCATTCACGGCTCTGTAAGGTGCACTTTCGACATGTCACCAATTTGAACGACCAGAAATGAAAGTTAAAGACAATTTCACTACGTTTACAGAAGAACACTCTATTATAAAACAAAGTAACCACTGGCCAGTGTTCCTAGTCACATCTGTTCAAGGAAGCATTGAAGTACCTGTTCACCTGTCATTTTATCACCACAGCGAGCTACGGATGCGCAAATTACAAACGGCAGGCGCTTCTACTTTTTTGAACTTATACAAAGCATATGAATGACCATGCTAGCATGCACATGGTAGGTCAAAGCCAGAGATTATTGTTTCAGATCTCTCCTTAAACCTCATTTTTAATAAATCATTCTGGAAAGCTTTCCGGAAGTTTAGCCACATCTCAGCTACATCCCCTTGAGATGTACCTTGTTACAAGTTGTGAACAACGAAATATCTGAGGTTCTGAGCAGTCTCAGAGATGGTACATGTTGGCTGATTTTCAAGTGTGTTCAGCCTCGTTTGTCAATACATAAGCAAGAAATGCAAAAATGTTGGAATAAGAGTCATATATCACCTGTGCTAGCTGGCAAGAGCTTGAAACTTGCTGTCCAGGAGCTACCAAGGCTGGGTAGTAGGTTCTCGTTCTCTATTTATACTTTGACTGACAGTCATGCCAAGAGGGAATCCTTTTCACTAAACCTAATTGTTTTACTGAAACACTGCCAGACACCTCCATTACACCCCCGATGTGCTAGGGGGAATTATAGCTTTTAGTTGCACTTTTCTGAAAATAGCTCAGTAGTGCATGCCAAGATGGGGATCCTGACATTATTCACAATTTGAAGGAGGCAAGCTATCAGTTATCTTTAAACAGAGCACTGTTCTCTTTTAAGGAAAAAAAAAAAAAAAAGACTCCATATTCTATGAGTGATACAGTTAATTATAACTACCACTTGAAGGGTATTCCAGACAAGTACAATCATTTGTAAAGCCCTGAATTACCTGCCACAAGCACGCAAACAGGAGGGAGCAGTTGAGATGCCTGTTTAGAAACTCCTTTGGTAAGTAGTTCTTGATTGCTCTTTTATGTAGATACAGTCCATTTTCACCTTTTAATATGACACAGAGGAAACTAAAATGGGAAGTACTGCGTTATAATGCATTGACATACACTGTGCAGCTACATTAAATAATGGATTTCATAGTATGAACTATATAAAACACATTTCTTTTAGTAATTATAACACCTATTCATATGATAAGGAGAAAATGCATTTATGCATATGATAACAACAGTCTTTTCTCCTTCTACAACAGCACCTCACACACCCATTTCTTCCCCCATAACCTAGTATTTTCCCACAGTTTCACCAATGTTACCATTTTAACTTTGATTTGATAGGGTGAACTAATATTAATTGTCATTAATAATGATGAGTTAGTTTAAGAGAAAAGCCTAACACAAGGCAATAAAAAGAGGCAACAAGATACCTATTTCTGTACTAAAACTACTTCATTCAGTAGCATACTGCTTGCATGACTCTTCACGCTGCCACATTGCAAATATTCTCAGTTTCGTCTACCTTCTACAAACTCTGGTATTACTCACAGACGACACACAAATTGTCTCTCCTTGAGAGGCATGGCCACCACACGAATAGCTCCTCTTGCTTTTTAATTTTGCACAAATCCACTGTTGCATCAGCCAACTTCAGTTTGTTAAGCCTGCTTTCAAGGCTGTTCTCTTTGTTTCAGATTTCAAAGCACAGTGATCTTTCCTCATGCTGCGTTTTGCCCACCAGTTCTCCTGTGCTGTGCTTACCCTTCTCAAAAAGTAAAGAAAAGAAAGAGCTGCGGTGATACAATGCGAAATCTGATTGTTGTGGTACCGTGTTGAAGTCTGTATGGTGCTAAAGTGTCAAGTTTTCTGATTAATGTTAGCTAGTGTCACACATGATGTTAGGAGCTTGCCCTAAACAATTCAGTAAATTATTGGTATTATGCAAGAATAAGAACAATAAATGAAGATCAAGGATGAGATTTATTTCTAGCTTCCCATAAACCAGTGGCATATTTAGAAATATAAAAGGAATAAACACATGAAATGGAAAAGTATCATTCAAGACTCCAGGTACTAGTCTGCTTTTACTATATGATAAGCATATCCAGTTTAACTCGCAGTGGATTATTGCAGCCTCAAATCAAGAGTATTTTCACAGAAGAGCACGCTAACACTTGCTTAACACTTTACACTATCAATACTGGTATAATACTTCAATATGTTTCAGCATATACCTGTAGCTCAATTGATCTACCCTAGTAAGGTGCACCTCAGTGGAAAAAAAACACGTTTACTAGGTTTCTTCTCAGTGCACATGCAACTGTGTAAATGCTAAATTAAGCCAAGGAGAAATAAACAGCAGTTTGGTTTGTTGTTTCACTTGTCTTTCCCAGTAATCAAAAGCTACGTTGTCCACAGTTAAAGGTCCAATCAAGTATTACAGAAGGGGAGCATTTCATTATCCCTACACTATTTCATAGGTACTTGTTACCACCCTGATTATTCAGACATGAAAATCAGGTTACTTGAAGAGCTAGCGGATTACATGTCTACTGGGAATACTTGCTAATGCAAAATTAATATTCAGACTTAGTATCCTATGAGAGCACCTGTTCTTAGTTGGGATTTCCAGCTTACTGACCTGAAGCTCTTTTTGCAACATGCGCTGGGATAGTTAGTTTTCTTCACAGCAGCTCATATAGGGCTGTGGTTTGGACTTGTGCTGGAAACCGTGTTGATAATGCAGGGATGCTCTCATTATTGCTGAGCAGATCTTACAGAGTCAAGGTCACTTCTGCTCCTCACTCCTTCAGTCACCAGGCTGTGAGTGCACAAGAAGTTGGGAAGGGGAACAGCTGAACAGCTGACCCCAACTGACCAAAGGGATATTCCAGACCATAGGACATCACGCTCAGCATATAAAGCTGGGGGAAGAAGGATGAAGAGGTGGATGTTCGGAGTCATGACATTTGTCTTCCCAAGTAACAATTACATGTGATGAAGCCCAACGTTCCTGGAGATGGCTGAACACCTGCTGCCCATGGAAAGTAGTGAATGAATTCTTTGTTGTGCTTTGTTTGTGTGCACGCCTTTTGCTTTACCTATTAAACAACCTCCTATGTCAACCCATGAGTTTTCTCACTTTTACTTGTCCAATTCTCTCCCTCATCCCACTGGGGGAGGGAGCAAGAAGCTGTGTGGAGCTTAGGTGCCGGACAGGCAGTTCTTAGTTTATCACTCAAAGCTTCATCAAGGCATTTTCCAAAGAGAAACCTAGGTCAGCAGGATTTTAATCAACATGGCAGGTATTCTAAATGCCTGAGGAAAATACAGATTTTCATGGACATGGCAGGGCTAATAAGAGACTGTGTTCACTAAACTAACTTGGAGAAAATGGGAAAGTTAGAACAGTTAGTGCCAGAGTGGGAAAGTATATTGGGTTATCGATCTCCCTCCGTCCAGGCCAGAAAAAGACTAAGATCATACAATTGGTAGAAGCGCCTTTTCTGACTGCATGAACAATAGGATCCTCTGCTTCATTCTGTCATAATGCTTTGACTAATCATTTCTCCCAGATCTGTGTGTCTGCTAACGTCTACTGCTTCGACCCTAAAATACTACAAATACACACAAAAATTGCCCATGAGCAGAGGGTACATAGAATAAGCTAAGACTGCAGCATGGTTCAAGACTGCAAGTCTGAGATAACAATGAAATAAAAATTGCTGCTATTCTCCAACGACAGATGAAGTTTGGGAAAGCAGATTTACTGCCCCTTGGACAAAATGCCAGCCTGAACTTCAGAACTCTTGGTACCTACATAAGCGAAGGAACCTGACCCACCTACCCTTCTCTAGGAGTTACGCCTGCAAACTCCTCCCTCTTTGCAGAAATACCTCTTCCTTAGCAGCACCACTATTTGAGCAAATTCATCACTTACCAGGAGTAGTTAATCACCTCTTAGAGAAAACCAACAGAAAATAAATACATCGATAGAAGATGACATCGCAGAAGGTAATTCAGGCATCAGTTCTTCACACGTGGGCAACAGTTCCTTACATTCTAAAATCTGCCCTTTTTATTGTACCTAAGTCCTTTGGTTATTACAAATTTTCCTGCATGTCTATTGGGGCACTTACTTACTTATAGACTTAATTGCTTACTGGGGAAACAGTCCAGTTTGAAAATCCGGGTCTGAGTTTGAATGCCTGTTTTACTTCGACTAAAACTAGAAACTATGAATACACCAGGGGTTTTGTTTGTTTCTTTCTTTGTTACTTCAAAAGCGTCATTGAGCAAAAGAGACCAGACTGATCATTTGCTGACATGCAAGATGTTTCTTAGTGTTTTGGTCTCTTTGCAGCATGTTGATCTCCACTTTGGTGAAAGCACATGGTGAATTCTGCAAATTTCGTGTCCAAAATAGCACACAAAGCACAGCTGCCATCCCAAGGAATTTCCAGTGAAACTGAGGCAGGAGGCCAACTCTCACTTCTAGCAGAGGCAGACCATAGGCAACTCAGCTGAGGCCCTGAGGGCCTCTGTGTGCCAGTCAGACTAGATCAGATGCAGCAAAGGAGCAAAGGAATGTAAAAGACAACTTGAACTCAAATTACCTTTCCAAAGTTCTCTGCGTATCTGCAGCAGAAGTAGGTCTAGAACACAAAGACAGTGGCAGCATGGGGGAGGAAGAGGGGAATCAACGCACAACTGAACGTAAAGCTGAAAGCAGAGGGTGGTCCTCTCAAAACCAAAAACGTAATCTTCAAATGATAAAGGAAAGAAAGGGAGAAAAAAAAAAAACCACCCAAATGGTGAAGGCATTCCCAATAGCATGTTTATAAAAAACCGCGGAACTCTAACATTACACTAATAAGTATCATCATGCCACTAGAAACACACTTAGGAGAAAAATCACACGTGGGGTCAAGTTCACAAAGCAGAGGTTTTTGTGGGGAGGTAGAACTATTACAACAAAAATGCCCCAAGTAGAAAGATAACAACCACCCTGTGGAGTCAGGGAATGACTCCCGGGGTGCTCAGAGGAACAGGCTTTGTTGGTGCACACAGAGGTAGTTCCGGGAGCTTTGGCTGAGCTAGTAACACAACTTTGTTTCATGACTCGCTTTCATCAGGTAAACTGGTGAAAACAGAAATGCCAAATGATACTGGGCTCACCAACTCAGAGATTAAGTCGCGTACTTCAAAAAGAAATCTATGAACCTGGACAACGAATTCACACAACTACACTTTTTCCAGCACTTCATACCGCCTTATTTAATGATATGAGTACAAATAAACAGAGCACACATCTGTTTGCTTTTTCAAACTGAGATGTATGCTTCTTTTCACCTCACTGCCACAGCAAGAAAGCAAGGGTCATCTCACAAACTGCAAAACAACACTGAAACCAATGACACCGATCTGACTTTTTTCTTCTTCTCTCCCGAAGGCAGAGCTAGGAGTGCCTTAACCTTTCTAGAAATACTTTTTTCACACCTGCACTGGCCTTCTGTTTCCACATAGCCACATATTTTCATTAGTATCACAAAATAATTGGCTTCTGCAGGTCCCTGAAAATGAAACGACTGTAAGACATAAACAGATTATGATCATTCCAGTATTAACGAAGTCTGGAAGAAGTCTGAGTTGCTTCATGGAAGAAACAGGCTTGGTCACTTTGAAACAGACTTTTATCCAATTTGTGTTCAAGTTTTTTTTGGTGAAAAAAGTTTATAAACAGCACTAATCACGTGTTGCAGACCGTATGTAGCATTCATTAGCACATCACTTTAACCTTCCTCTCCAACCACTGTAAATTATCAATAAAGACTTTGGCTGTTTCCCTGAAGTATTTTAGGAAGCATATTCCATTCCTGCAAGGACACCATTTCAGTTCTTTAAATACAGCCACACCAAATGGTAAACAAATAATTCAGCATAACTAACATTTTTACAGTCTTCCTTTGCTACTGTTCTGCTGAATACGTACATCACATCATACACTTGGAGCAGAGCCTGTCTTGGGTACTGAGAATACATTGAGACTCGGCTTGAAGCTGCACAAAAATTATGAATTCCAAAGCGCATTGCCTTCTGTAGCCTTTTTAAAAAGCTACTCAATAATAAAATCATATTCTCAGTGATAGTAACACTCATTTCCAATTGCTCAACAAGGCCAGATTAAGTATGTTGTCTCTGAGGAATCTTTTACAGCTGAAGACTCTGCAAGCTCTGAGCAGACACTGGAAGTCATCAGTTCCTCAGGACGGCTGTGTAAAAACCACAGTGCCCCACGGGAAGAGGAGAGATTTTAAAAGTTTAAGAGGATATTTATCAATATCACTAGGTCTTGTTCTCTGTCTCATTGAGTCTTTGAAACTTTCTCTCAGTTTGTCCACCGCAACTAGAAGTGGCACCATCTGCATCGCTGCTGCTCTTGAGCCACAGGACAAGTGCTGACCTCCAGCCCCAGGGCTGTGCTCTCCTTTGTGCCCATGGGAGCAGATCTGTGACACCCCCAACACCGGCAAGGAGCACACTCTACAGCACCTCGTCCTACTTTTCACGCTCAGGTGTCCCCCTAGAAGGAAATAGTGAGTTTGCTTCAGGTACCATCTGGGGAGTGAAATAACACTAACAAAGTGTGGCCAGCCAAGGGACTGGGACCAGAACTCTGAAATTAAATGACAAAGTGCTTAAAATCCAGAAAAATGCTTATTTGTATGCTTATCTAGATTTTAAAAATTTTAAAAAGCCCTTTCCCAGATATGAAAAACACAGTTGTTCTTACATATCTTTACAGACACTGTTCCTTCAGCTTTTCTCCCTCACTAATAAACAAACAAACGAACAAATAAATGTTATTGTACTTCCACAGCGATTTCTACTTCCTCAACCTTGTTACTTACAATAATCACACTATCATTACCTATGTCCTGGTTTGAGTTAGAACAGAACAATTCTGTTCAGTGATTTTTACTTTTCAGCTCAGTTCCTTTAACTAACTGCACTTTCTGAAAGGAGCAGCCTGTTTGCACAGGCAGTGGCAGCCTCTGGCAGTGATAACGCCCGACGTTTAGAGTTAGTACCAGGGACTGGTGTGCAGACCAAGGCCGCTGCTGGAGGGAGGAGCGGACAGACGGGTGCCCTTAAACTGCCCCGTGGGGTGTTCCATCCCATAGACACCATATTCAACTGCTGGGAGCCTTGCTCGGCTGCTCTCGGCTCGGGGGCTCTTGCTCTGGGCCCGTGCTCGGATTCTTCCTTGTTCCTTCAACGGCTGGAATCCAAAGAGGACTCTGTTCGTTATGCCTTCAATCCTAATCGGGAAACTCTTTCTCCAGAGCACGAGAAAGAACTAATGGATTTTGCTCTAGGAACCAAACTCTTGAATGATAGTCAGCATATTCAGCAAGTCAATTCTCAGTACCAAAGGCAGTCTAGAACTCCTCATTATTTACAGAAATATCACCACAGACTTGAACCTGCAAATAATTATTTGAGCATTATGAGGTTTTTAATCTTTTGTGTATTTGAAGGTCATAAAATTAAGATCTTTGGAAGAAATTTTCACAGTAACTGATAGCAGACAGAAGCAAGCAGATAGGAGTGAAGAACTTGTTCAATTTGGTAATCTGCAAGAACATAAGGAACATGAGCAGTTTATGATTGGCTTCTCCATGCTTATGAAACACTGAAACCACACAGAGCAAAATTAAAAGCATCCTGTGGAACATATTCATGCAAACAGGAGGACTAATGGCTTGTTTTCCAAAGAGAAACAAAGCCACTCAGCTCCTGGAAGAAAACGCAACGGGGATCTGATTTTTACATAATTATGTAGATATTGTCATCAAGCAAAACGCCACATTTTCTCATACTTGTCCTACTTTTCCATCCAAAGAATAACAATGAATGTCCACATCTGACATACAGGAAACATCACGTGCAGATTATGGTGAGACTAGAGCACAGAACTCAGAAGGCTTATCACCATTAAGAATACTGTACCCTTGCAACCATGCACCTCTGTGGCTGTTAACAGATTCTCTTTTTCCCCTAATAAAACAGGATGACATGCAGCAAACAGCACCATTTTTCCAAATCAAGAGTATGTCTTCATCACATCTCTCTCAAGAATTCTGCTGCTGCCTGAGGCACAAGAGAATAAAATACAAAAAGGCAGAAATAACCAAAGAATAGTCATAAATTCTCCTGCTTACAATAAAAAGTTAAAATTAACATTTCCCCAGGAAATAAAAAGTATATCCTTTTCTAGGAGTTTCTTGCCATTCCTGAACTTAGGAATTTTCCTTCTAAATATTATTCACTACTTTCTATTTCCCACCCAAATGATGTCCACCTTAGTTTCAGCCCTCTTATCAACTCATTTCATGTTGTTTAATCAGCTTTTCTTTGTCCTGTATCAAGCTACTCTATTCCCCTCCCAGGCTCACTTTTACAAGATTAAACAAAACCAATTTGCCTCAACTGGAGGTGAAACTCCATTCCCCACTCACTGAAGTAACCGATTTCTTAAACCATTACAAGATTAGCCAGGGCTTTTTAGGATGTGGGAGTCTAATTGCAGACAATATTCCAAAAGTTCCTCCACTTCCTGCACAGCGGAGGGAAATTGTCTCCATTTCTGAAAATAGTAGCACTAACAGAAAAAATAAAGGAACACCCTGCTGGCTTCTGGCCCAGAAAAGTTTGTGGAAGGCAACAAGTTCTTAGCAAGATGTTACAATTTGGTCTTATTAAATTTACTGTTATTCTTACTTCATCTTTTTAATACTTTCCAAAATGTATATTTTTTACAATGTCTTAAAGCTGATAAGTTTATTAATACTGCAAACTGAAAAATTAATCTAGAATATACTAAACTGTATATTGTGGTCTGGTAAACAGGCACAGCATGCTTATTGTGTTGGGGTTTTTTTTATTGAAATATAATGCAATCCAGTTAATTCAACATACTGTCCTTTAGCTGTACTCTTAGTCTCAGAAAATTTCCAGTCCTGATCAACAGACATAACGAATATTCAAAAACTGGAATAAACAGCCACAATGAGCAGCTGAGAGATTTTAATCCTATCCACCCGGTCATGGAGAGAACTGCTAAAATCTAGGTTAATCCTTCCAATCCTTAGTCAGAAATGAAAGTCTGTGCAATTGAAATAGTATGCCAGAATTAGATTTGTTTGTGGTGAGGATTCGATTAAGCCAAAACTGAAGATCTGAAATAGCTTCAGTTAAAATCAAAATAGTGCATTTCTCCCGACAGATATAATAATCCCGAAGAGTCATTGTACTGAGACCAAACTCATAGACCTTATCTCCACAGGAAATTAATTTGGGACAAATCCCTGACACTCTGGTTTTCAGATAGGAGTTTCATCAAAAAGGAATAAAAAAAGTAACAGCAATTCTCCAAAACGATAATGAAACCGCTGGGCTGGAATTCCATGAATAAGGCGCAGCCTTTGCTTAGGAAGACCGCAGAAATAAAGACAATTACTTATATTGCAATTTTATGAAGCAGATTCTCAGAAACACCCTAGAGGCAATTTTAACGACTTTATATTTGTTACTGTACTCAAAAACATGACATAGCCATTATATATAAAATATTTATCTCCTATCTATTTATCTATATTTGGCAGGGGATTTTTTTTTTACTTTTAGCAAGCTAAGAGATTACACATGTCAACATAGAACATTTTAAAAATGAAGAGAGGAAAACACCACTCTCCCAGGAGCAGTTTCACTTGAAGCTTGATCATCATTTGATTAAAGTCTGCACAAATCAGGCTGGATTAAATAAAAAATAAAACAAATAGTCTGTATTTGCTGCTGCAAGTCTTCAGACTTGTCTGTAGATGATTTATGTCAAGCCTGTGATGAAGATCACCTTAAGACCCAGAAAGTCAGTGCTCCACTCAAACCTACAAATGCCGTATCTTCACACTTGAGTAACACATCATGCTGTCCACGGTAACTGTGCGAGGCAAAAGCAAAGGGGCAGTAAAACTTCCAGTGACAAACATTTAAATTCCATAGTGACAGAATAATAGAGGCAAATACCCGTTTGTAGCCACCATACCAAGACAGCCAGAGGTTTCAAGCTATTGCATAAGCATATTTCTGTAATCTTTGTTACTCTAAAGCTAGAAGCTTTTGCTCAGGCAAGGCTCTTTGAAGTTACATTGGGAACTGGCTCTCTGCAGATGGAAAAACAAATGATTAAACTAGCTCAATAGGGATTCAGATTTATTGTACATACTAGATTTCAAAAGAAGCTAAGGGAGGGAGAATTTTTTTTTAATACGACACTAGAATGCTTGTTAAGAAGGAAAAAATAACCACCACCTGAGCTGAAACAGAAAAGCTGTTTTAATAGCAGAGTTTTTAACTGGGTCAAACATGCAAATGAAACCTTAAAGCAACTTGGGTAGACAAAAATCTAATTACCAAAATGAACTTTAAACAGAATACCCTCTTTAATTTAGGTAAAAACAGGCAGCACATCAACAAGATTTTTCACCAGCAGTCCAGTAAGTCATTTGAAAGAGAGCAGACCAAGTACCATTAGAGTCCTTAACGTACTGAATCATTCCTTTAACTATTCCTCTACACAAAATATGCCTTAAGTCTACCGTGTTGCTTGGACTCTCCACCTCAGATACTGAGAGGTTACGTCTGCACCTTCATGCCTTCTATATAAAGAATGTGCTAAGTCCCTTATGAGAAAGGCAAAAACCCCTCCATCTTCTCTTTACACTGCAGCATCCAAACGCTCAGGAAAAGCATTTAAGTAGGTATTAAAGGATAAAATATTTAAAGTCTTTGCTTACTTTGCACTTGCCCCTAGTCCTTTACTTCACAATGAAATCAATCATGCCACAGCCAGAGTCCTACAAGCAGGACTTCCACCCTCCATCATGTGGGACTCGTACATGACCTGGATGCTATCTTTTCCTAGTAGAAGGATGTTCCTCAGCACTAAGAAACGACTTTGCTGACCTAGAGAATTGTTTTCCACATAAATTATTTAAAACAAAAGTTTTGTATGCCTTTATTTATAACATATTAAAAAAAAAAAAAAGCAGTAGAGGGTGGGAAATGAGCAAAGTCCGTTCTTATAGTGGCTTAAGATTTCCTCTGCTTTCAGGGCTGCTTTCAGGAGGTGTCCACTGCAGCTTGACAAATGAATAGGATTTACACTGGAATAAGGAAGGATTACTGAGTTGGACTGTTACATTTTATTATTGGATGAAATAACTCACTATTTTAAGATCTCTGCCTTGTACTGTGAAGAAAGTAAATTGGAAGACAGCTCCTCTCCAGCCAACAGCCACCTCATACAAGGAAACACATTTAAACAAGAAGCAAACAACTTAAGCAAGCACACAAATAAAGATCTGTAGGGTTTTCAATGACCATTAAAAGCACACATGCTGCAGGTGACAGCTGGCTCCCATATAAACTTCCCACGTGATCATTTAAATTTCAATTCAGAGGCCACAGGATGTGTTTTTATGAGAAATGGGGAATCTGAAAACATTCGTATATAGCAAGAAGCTCCTGAGAAACTGTTCAGTATATTTTAAATGTGGAGATTTTTTTTATTTATACCTGTTCTTAAGGCAGCTATTTAGTGGCATTTCACTTATTCACTGATCATTGGAAATATTCCAGTAATTCTTATGCTATAAAATGGTGACGGATAGTAAAGAACAACAAGAAAGCCAAAGCGATAGTAGGCAGAAGTCTATATCCTGGAAAAAGTTAGAAAAGGAAAGCACGTAACATGACTTTTAAAACAGTTAGGACTAGAAAAATGACAGGGTAAGTATCTGGAAACATCTACAAAGATAATTTTCTGACTTTAGCCAACCTGGGGGGGTCATGAAATCATGAATACTTGTATTTTTCTTTCCACAAGTGAGCTTACCCTGCAAAGAGCTCGAACTATCCTTGCCTGACACTTTCCTATGCTCTAGTCTCTGAGGACGTGGCTCATTTTCAGCCTCATGATACAACCAGTCATTTAGGCGGCATCAGCATTTATGTAATTCACAATCCATAACTTTGTTCTGTGCACATAACTACAGTCTAAGTAGAGTTAGTAAGTGTCAGTAAACATGAGCCTCAATAATATTTAAAAGCAACATCAAAAGACATTCCCATACAGGGGAGAGAGACTGCAGAATCAGCAAGCCACCTACCACTGTGGAAAGCAACTTGTTTTCATACATTTTAACGGTCTATCCTGTTCCCAAATAATCTGAAGTCCCTAACGAGAAATCTGAAATTCAGATTAAGTGAATTGAAAAACAATTATAAATGTGAATCATAAATACATTTTCAAATGCCAGTTCCTAAAAATCCAAGGTAGTAGGCACCTGAACAGAGTGAATATGCACAGAAAAAAAAGTGCATATATGACTACAAATCATAGAATTATTTAAATATCTTTCAATTTTCTATAGAAATGGATGTGTACATAGAAGGACATCACAGCAGACAGCCAAGCTCATAGCAAACTAAAGGCAGGGGTTTATGTTGAGGAAAGCCTAGAGACTGACCCTGTCCAAGAGGTTATATCAAAGGAAAAAATAAAAGCAGTGGGGAAATTATAAATGACATGAGAAATATGCAGACTCCAATATATCAATTTCTAGACACTTAACTACAGCCTGGACAGGGCACCAAGAAAAGCAAACGTCCTCCTATATGAGTACACAAAGCTGGGTAATGAATGCCGAAAGAATCACTTTGGGTAGGAGAAGAATAGCTCAAAATCCCAAGACCAGGAACCCTGAAGAGATATCGAGATGGAAACTGTTTTGAATACTTTCGGCTTTCTCATGCTCTTTTTCTTCACAACTAAATCGTTTTCACCAGCAATTTCTATTGCTGCTTTATCACCACCTCAGCTCTCCACTGATGTTACCGTAGCTCACCTGGTTTAGTTTCTCACCCTTTCTCTATTTTCCACTTATTAAATATACACAGGCTTGGCTTAAATTCGTAACAGTTTTTACTTCCTTCTTGGGATTCCAGGGAAATTTTATTTGCTCCAGTTGAAATTATTTTAGCACAACTATCATCCGTGCTGTGTGTGTACACTGAAAGAGTCCCAGCACTCCTCACACTACAGGATGCATAATTTTAAGCTGAGAGGTATATTCTCTCCTAGCCAACCTCGCTTCTGCTAGAGGTGAACTAAGGCAATAAATAAAAAACAAGAAAAAAACCAACAAACCACCCTAACTCTAACACTGGAGCGACAGCCAAGTAAAGTAGGATAGCAAATGGATGGGATGCAGATTCAGACAGCAGAACAGGAGAGGCCTTGGAAGCAGCTGCTTGGTGGAGGGAGATCTGCATGGAGAATGGACTGGGGAAGAAAACTGCAGCCTAAGAGCAAGCAAAGGGAGCAAATCTTTCTTTTTACAACTTCTGCACCAGTTTGCTATTATATAGTTAAATGATAGAGCTTAACATTTTGTATGCTAAGTATTGGACTCAACTGTAACATCTTTCACTAGAAACCTGATTCCACAATGGGAAATTTCAGCCTTATGGCCGATAGTAATAGTTAAAATGCAGATGGAGAGAGGAGGGGATGGCAAACAGATCAAACTGAAACATAGGACAGAATTAGCTTATTTTAATACAAAGATGATGTGACTATTGAAAATAAACCAGACCATCCTAGAAGGTACTTGACTAGAATACAAATGCTTTCCAGAGTTTTCTTATGATGAATTCACAAGCCTTATCTCATCCCAATTAGGTACCTCATACAGCTCTGATGCCTCTGCCAACACAATTTACCCAGAACTCTTAATGAGCCTCACACACACAAAAAAAAAAAAAAAGATAGCATGTAATTTGCCTGGTAATTATATGTTTCTGTAACTCCTAAAATCAACTCATTACGGGAATGTCACGCACTTTGAACACATTACCTTAATTCTATTTTCTGTTTATTCAATTATAACTGTCATTCCTAATTGTATTGTAAATTGTCGTGAGCTGGAAGGTGGCTATAAAATCCCTGCTCCTTCTTCTTTCACAGTGGTTCTACATATGCAGTATGTTTTCACTAGACACAAAATCAATGTAAGGAAAACAAAGCTGTCCTGTTGTTAATTCTAGTCACGTGGAAAGGCAAGTTGGTCAGCACAAACAGACAAAACTTTGGATCACCAAAATTAGAGGCAGAAATCTCAAAGCAAAAGACAGGTCAATAAACAAAACCGCATTGCCAAGAAAAGGAAAGAGAAGGAAAAGGTAAGCAGCTTCCCACCCAGCAATTCTTTGACTGAAGCCTGTTTATAGGTATATCTTGCTCTGAGATGCACGAGAGACAGGCTATAAATAGTTACACGCACTGAGCAGAGGCCGTAGAGCGAGGCCAGCACTGATGTTCTCAGACGTGCTGCAGCAGGTAACTTGTGACAAGGAAACAGTCCAGCCTATCTTCGTTAAAAGCCTAAACTGAAGCTACTTATCCCAACCTACGATGAAGACAGAAAGCCTAAAACACTGCCTGAAGAGTCATCTGGTAATGAAGCACCTCCCCAAGAGAGCTTACTCAAAACCTAGATTAAGGGATTTTAAGGGGTAATTTTAGAATTGAAAGGTGGATGGTCTCAATCGGAAAAAAAAATCTACTTTATCCAGGCTACTCAAGGATGGATTGTACGTGATCCTACTGGGAAATCGGCAAATTCAACACACTAAACGACTATTACTTGTAGGCTCCATCCTGAGGAGTAAGTAAAGCAAGGTACTTAAAGAAAAATCTTAAAAGCATGAAGATGACAACCTTTTATTCTCTCACCATTCTTCTCCACCTTCAGGATCTGGAAAAAAACAGGGAGAAGAACCAAAAAAAAAAGACATAACTTTCTCAGACTTGAGCATGCCTAAATAGGAAACAAAAAATGACTTCCAAAAGAAACAGAGTAATTTTGGAGCTATATTCAGAATATTCGTGTTTTAATCAAATCTTATCTACAGTCCTCCAATGTGCACCTTGGTGTATTATAGCCAAAAGGGCCTGTACTTTTGNGTCAGAGGGCTGGAACACCTTTCCCTACAAGGACAGACTGAGAATTGGGGCTGTTCAGCCTGGAGAAGAGAAGGCTCCAGGGAGACCAGGCTTTCCAGCACCTGAAGGGAGCCTACAAGAAACCTGCGGAGGGGCCTGTTTACAAGAGCACGTAACAACAGGACGAGGGGCGATGGTTTTAAACTAGAGAAGGGCAGATTTAGATTGGATGTTAGGAAGAAGTTCTTTACTATGAGGGTGGTGAAACACTAGAACAGGTTGCCCAAGGAGGCAGTGGAGGCCCCATCCCTGGAGATATTCAAGGTGAGGCTCAACAAGGCTCTGAGCAACTTGATCTAGTTGAGGATGTCCCTGCTCCCTGCAGGGGGAGTAGACGAGACAACCTTTAGAGGTCCCTTCCAACCCAAGGCATTCTGTGATTCTACAATAGATATACACATTTATGAATGATTTCTTTAATCTCCATACGAAGCTTAAAGCATCAATATTCAAACAAAACCTTAGCCATAAATTTGGAATAGAAACTGTTGCTTTTTCAAGAGATTTTAATCAGTCACAAAAGTTGGTCAGAGAACTCTCTGTGCTCCTCAGCCCACCCCACTAGACAGCAGTGGGCCCCTCATACCCGAGTCCCAAAGGGCACAGACCTTTCTCCAGAGGAATTTTGCTCTTCCCTAAATAAAAGATAACTTGTACACCACGGACCACCTCCTCCTTCCAAACATTCAGGGGTTTTGATCACTTAAGCCTCCTGCGTATGGAAAATACAGGGGAAACTGCTCTTGGGAAAGGGGGAACAACATTAACTGCATATCACAAACTCAGAGCTGCTGGACACCAAGTAACCTCAATCTGCAACTTGGAATATGACATTTGCGTACGAGGAAACAAACTAGTTTTCCTGCTGGTTGTTCAGCTTTTATACCACATTTCTCCTACACACTTTAATGTCTCTCAGAAATATTTCCCCTTCCAACCAATCTTATTTCAGGTTTTGTTTTCACACAGAGCCCGTGAGCCCAACTTTCCCCTGACTCAATACATCAAGTCTTAGAGGAAGATACATCACCACTGGCCTTCTACCACAGCTTCTTTGCATGCAAATATTCAAAAAGAAATGCTTGCTAGCTGCTATGCATTTGCACAAAAGCACAAAAACATGTCCTAGAAACAATGGGCAGACCCAACATAATCCAGGAGCAGCACTGCCACTCGGGGGCCACGAGACCCTCACCTAGGTCTCCATCTCAAGAAGCCAGAGGGGCCCTCGGCTGGAGGGTGAACGTGCAGCGGAACTGGAGCTCTACAATAAGAGAATTAAACCACGTCCATTTTTACAAACTGTGCATCTAGCTTATGCACCTTAATTGCAAGCACAGAATTTTCTCCTAAGGACTAAAGTCTAAATCTGATATAAATAGCCAACGATGCTGCCACTACAGTTTTATTTATTTCGGTGAGGTACAGAATAAAATATCTCAAGGATTTAAACAAACAATATGGTGACAGATGGTGTGGAGACAATCCAGGCTGGACTGCCTCAGTAAAATCCACACAACTTCATAGCTCCAGGAAAGAGAGGAGGCAGAGGAGGAAGAGGGAGGAGGGAAGAGGGGGAGAACAGAGTACATGCAAAGCTGGTCCATATGACCACGATTTCAGAAAAATAAGCACACTTGTGGACTGCAAAGTTGCTCTGTTCATCTATACGAAGCTTTTTGTACCATCACTGATGTAGGCAGACTTCCAAGCAAGCCCAAAAAAAGTTATAAAGAAATTCTTCAAATTAAATTGTTGGTTCAAGTAAGCGACAAATAAACCACACAATTAAACTGTCTATTCAAATAATCTAAGCAGACTGTCAAAAATAATTAGTAGATGAAACATGAAAAATATCTTTGACACGATATCAAGGTCCTTCTGTTCTGTTCACTGCATAATTTTACTAGTATGAATATTTTCAGGTATGTTCTCTGGTTATATTCTGGTTGCCAGAAATGTCTTCTGTGCTTTATAATATTCTATTATTTTTTGTAGTTTAAAGGGAATAATTCTGTATCTTATATTTGAGAATGTCCTGTGGAAAAGAATTCCAAAGATGCCACTAGGAATGCCTGGAAGCGGAAAATTATGCTCTAGGTCTGCTGCATTAATAATTACCCATACACAGGCAATAGCTTGGAGAGACTGCACAGATGATCTACCTCAGTGACTCACTAGCACTTGTAAAATATTGTTGCTCAATACAAAGACACTTACGAACGCTGTTTTCAAGAACTGTAAGAACAGGCAGTTTGAAGAAAAGAAAACCATACTTTTGAGATGAAAGGATACTGCTCTTACTGCAAATGACTAGATCCACGGGAAGCCAAATGCTCCTCTCTCCTAAGAAGATTGGTTTATAGGACCCCACCCTGCCCCCCAGGCTCAGCTGCAACTGTGTCAACTCAAGCAAACTAAAAAAACTACTTGCTTATCCACACCTGAGTTACATCAAAAATCAGGTAAACTCCAAGAGTTCTGCTTCCTACAATCTTCTAATTAGCTACTGAAATTCCCAATCTCTTCAAAACTATCTTCCATCTTCTCAGGAAAATGAAACCCAATATCCCTCCCCTCAACTCCCCAGGAGTGACAGTTCAAGTCTACTCTTGCAGCATTCCAGAAGATCCTCCATGCCTTCCTTTACGCAATTAAGAGAGAAACTTCGCGTGGTAATCATCTCAGACACAGCTAGGAAATCCTTTAGTAAAGAAAGAGCGAGTGGGGGAGAGAGAGCAAGAAAGCAATGGTGACGTCAGTAGCACAGCGCTCCTGCGAGCTGCGTGACACAGCTCCACGCAGAGAAGGCTGCAGCTCTTGCTGGTAAAGCTTCACTTTCTCATAGCAACCACAGCACAAGAATAGTAATGTCAACCGGCAATGCTGTATCATAACCACCTCACGCTTCCAGAGTACTGGCTCCTGGTGAAGAAAAGCACCAGACAGTATATCCGCTCGCTTCATTCACCTCAGCAAACCAGATTTCAAGCACGTTTTTACCCGTTTAATAACCGTGACTACGGCATATGCGTGCAAAAGGTATGACCATAGAAACAAGCCTAGCTCTAAAAATCCTTATGGATGTGCCAGACAACTTTATTTTTAAAAATTACATATAGATTGACTTTTACAGACACGGTCAAGTAAACACAGCTTTCAAGGGGAGGTCGATGCTACATTTTTGTTGCAGTACAAAATAAAACTGAGACCATCTGAAAGGGCCAGTTCCCGTAGTGGTATCAGTATAGCTAGAAGGAAAGAAAGTCAGATTCAACTGCTTCTTTAAAAGGCGTAGAAACTGGAAGTATTGTGTGCAATGGAATAGCGCAAGCTATCATATCTACACCTGAAATATCAGTTACAAGAATACAGGTATTTTTGCATTAAAGCATTTATTACGCTACAGTTTAATCTTGTAATCTTTTGCAGTACCAATCAAAGCCAAAGTTAATATGCTGAGGAGTATAAAGCCACACACATGCTAGTATCACTTAGCAGTAAGGGCAAGAACGAAAAGCCACAAAATTTATATTTACAATTTTCTGTAAAAACACAGGACTGCTTTTACAAGCCTGTTAGATGAGCCGGACATAACGTATATGGAAGGCATGTAAATTGATGAGCACCCTCCATGATATGATCTCCACAAAAGATTCTATTACAAAAAAACAAACCCACCCCTCCCCCCCCCCAATTCCTCACAAGAATTTTAGAAGAATTAAGAATTGAAGCACACTTATGCATAGTGCAAATGTGAAGTGTGGGTTTGGATTGATTTATTTTTTTTTAATATATGATTACTGTGCTATGAGGACACATGTCAGAGAAGCTTTAACTTATAAAGAGGAACTTCAAGAGCAGCATACAAAGTCATACACAGATAAGGGAGTGTCATTTCTCAGGAGCGGAGCCAGGAGTCTGGGTGTGCTCTGATCATACTTACAAGGCAGGGCTTAAAATTTCGGTTTGCATGAGTGTGGTATGTTTTTTTCTATCTCAGGAATGAGGAAAAGTAGAGCAATTCCAGCTATGTCTATAATGAGCTGAAAAGGACAGGTAAACATCTGCAGGTATTTCAGTGAAATACCTGAAAAAGACCCACCAAAAGAATGAAAAAGATTTACCAGCACAGTTTCACTCACTACTTATTCACCGGTAGATGTCTTACTAACTATGCCAGCAGCACGGTAGGATGTGGGGGGCCCGGCGGAGGAGTTGAGCATGAGCCAGCAGTGCACCCTTCCGGTGACAGAGCCAAACCAGGCTGCGTTAGCAGGAGCGTGGCCAGCTGCTCGCACGGAGGGATTATCTCCCTCTTTGGTACTCGTCAGGCCACCTCTGCAGTCCTCTGTCCACTTCTGGGTTCCTCCATACAGGACATCAATATATTCAAGGGAATCCAAAGGACTGGAGCACAGAAGGTGCAAGAAAAAGCAGAGGGAACTCTTTTCCCAGAAAAAGAAACCTGTAATGACAGGTATAATTGCAGCCTACAGCTACACAGAGTTGGACTCAGAGACCCACAGTGAAAGAACAAGAGCCCGTGGTCATAACACAGAGGGAAATTCTAAGGAGACATAATGAAAGAGTTTGCACGGTGAGAAAGATTAAGTACCGTAACAGATTGCCCAGACAGGCCATGGTATCTACATCCATGGAGATATTCAAAACTTGACTGGAGGATCTGATCTGACATTGATGTTAGCTCATCAGTGAGCTAGGGCTGGGTTACAGAACCTCCACGGATCCCTTCGAACCTCAGTTGCTCTAGGATTCTGTGTTTACTATTTTGCAGGAGAATGGGGGTAAAAAAGGAAAGCCGAAGGTGGTGGTAGATGCAAAAGGGATTTTACAGTGAAAAAACTAGAAGTGTTTGTTGCCAATATTATCAGCAGAAAGACTAATGAAGAATGTCGATTTAACCATACATAGTACTTTGTAAGAAAGAAAATACTTATTTTGCTTAACATTTCCAGAACTGTTTCAAGAAGGGTCACTTTGTAATAGCCCTACTGGAAAATTACCCTCACCTTTAATGCTGGTTGGCTACGTATTGTAACTCTCAGTACTTCCACAACAGCAAAATGCTTCAAGTTATGTCTTTCGGAAAGATTTTATGAGAAGTTAGAAAGACTTCATCTTGCAATATGCAAAACCAGCACGGTTCAAAGATGCCAGCTCTTCCCGCACATACATAAGGACTTTTTCCCCACTTGTGAAAGAAACCGGTCTTTTATTGTTGCAGAATAAACCCTGACGTTCTGTTTCAGAAGAGTATCACGAATCCTATCATTACAATGATATTTATGTTTATTTCACCACATGCTAAATTTAAACCCAAATACTCAAGTCAT
Source organism: Baryphthengus martii (assembly GCA_013396935.1). Classification (NCBI taxonomy): domain Eukaryota; kingdom Metazoa; phylum Chordata; class Aves; order Coraciiformes; family Momotidae; genus Baryphthengus; species Baryphthengus martii. The sequence goes on from VWZK01009431.1 coordinate 144,041, forward strand.
GAAATAGTTCCTAAATAATGTTTAGTTTGAGATCCCTCAAATGTCAACAGACAGATGACGAATAAACAGCCAGTCTGTTTTCAGCATCCTCCAAGGGATGCTGATGCACAGCAGGTTGGCACAGATGCCCCAGATAGAATTCTCATTTAGTTTCAGTAGACTATCAGCCATTTGAATATGTTTTAAGTTTCTGGCAGAATTGGGGATCAAAGCCAAAGAGCCGTTCATTGGCAGAAGAGTTCCTGCCAACAGCAGGTGATAAAATTGGCTGGAGGTAGAGCGTGTGGCACTGTCCAAAGGGTATCTCTGCAGCACAGTTGGGATCAGGTAGGTACCATACATCCTTAAATGTCACATTGGTTTATTGGTAGGGTTTTGACAGCTGATGTCAGCTGAAGGCAGATCAGCTAGGTTCCGAAAATGTTCCAGTTTTGTTGGCTTCACATGTCTGTCAATTTTCATAGTCTATATCAAGCAACATTGCCTGCACCAGCTGAGGAGATAACTTTAACAAAGCTGAAGCAGAGTACTGCCAGCTGGGCCAACGGAGGAGGCAGTCTAAACTGTGCCCCCTTCACAGCAGATGTCCACGCAGGGACTCAGCACTCCAAAAGCTCCAAGTCCTGCATTAATCACCGCATACTCCAAATGCGGGCTTATCTCATATTTAGAAACCTAGAACAACTTTTGAGGTTTCAAAAACATGGCTCTTCATGTGAGTTTCACATGGATATAGTGTTTATTAGCCACAGAAAATACGGTAAGCCTATCCACTCTGAGTCATTCCAGTAAAGTCTTTAGCAGTACAGAGCATTACAGACGACTTCTCATTCCTCTGCCTTCAGTTTAGTTCCCGGTTAGGACAGTTAAGCATCACGGAACAATGACCTGGCAGTGAATTCACTAAACTGTTGTGCTACCTTCGTGTCAGTCCTGCTTGGTAGACCACAAGTAAGCAGGTACTACACACACACATTTTGAACTAAAAATCATCTAAAACACAGGACCAGCATAATGCCACAGAGGAGGAAAACATGTTAGAGCCACATGAGAAGGACATAAATGAAATGGCCCTATTAGAGTGTCAGAGAACTGTATTCACAAGCACCAGTGGGACTAAGCGCCTTTTTAGCATAACCAACCATCTTGATGTCTAAGACAAAAGAGAAGGCTCTGAACACTGATCAGCTTCACAATTTAGCCCACATCCGTGTGTTTCAGCTAAAATCCTGACGTGGACTTGGAAGACACATTTTACATTTGCAGTCCTTCTCCCTCAGACTTCAGCTCCTCTGCCTTTATGATAGCACTGTGAATTTCACCTTCAACTCCCAGAAATTCATCCCTAAGAGAATGGTTAAGTGAGTGACGTACGCAGGTCTCATTGCTGCAATGTTCCAAATCCAGTCGCAAGACATTGCGCACTGCAAAAGCCAAGTTAAAAACTAAGACGATTGTCGTTACTTACATGACCAAACAATTCCTTCAGCCAAGTCAAGCTACTGAAGACAGCTCTGCTGGATTGCCTTAACACACAAAAGAACAGTTTTGATTTCCCAAGTGGAAATCTTAGAAGCCAAGTTTCAACACAAAAATGTTTTAGCAGCAAACTGTGATAACCCCTAAAATCAAAGACAGTGATATAATAATGACAATATTAGCACACAGTGAAGATAGTGTTAACTTACTCAGACAAGAAAAATATAATCTACTTTATCTTCTAGAAGCTCCTACATAAAATAATAAAAAAAAAAAGGTTCTGCTGTTTTCAGCAACATCCTGCATCTGCTACCAAGTGTGAAGTTGATTCTGAAAGGATTTCTGCCAGTGTTTCATCACTCCACACTCGCTGGGATCTTCACATGTTCTTATACCAGCATAGATAGTTGAGTGAAATATGTAACAAATATATACAAAGCCAGCTTTATAAAAGACGGGTAAATCTGTACAGTAATTTAGAAAGCACATTAAATCACTGCCTCTGTAACTTGGTCACTGCATTTGCATTTCAGATGGTAGCATTGACTGTAATGATCTTTCCATATAAATCAGGATGTCAAAGCCATCGTGCTAGAATCTCTGCTAATAATTCAGCAGTTATTGTCCTCCCCTTGTATGACTTCAGTTTTTAAAGGAAGGCCGTTCAAAATACCACGAGAGACAGATCTCTCATCCCAGTGGAAAAAAAAAGTCTTTGCCAGTGGTAAAAAGTTTCAAGAGTTCAAAGCCGGTTCCTCACTTGTAACTAATCATTGCATCTTTCCTGCTTCTTGTCACCTCCTCAAGTTACAAAACACTGTATCTGGACCACTTCATTTTAAAAGGGATTCAGAGAGCTTTTTACTATTCAATACTATTCAGAAGCCACTTCTAAGGAATAACTGTATCTAACGAACAGGAAAGCCTGAAGGGTACAAAGATCAGGAAATAAGTTACAATTAACATTGAAATACCCTGCGTGCTGGAAAACCGGTAAAAGTCTTCCCACACTTGAACGCTCTGCAGCTATCCTCTTTTACACCATGGTGAGAGCTCCTTGCAGACTTTCAGGCCAAGCCAGAGAGCTGAGTCCTGCATGGTGCAAAGCACCTGTTTCAGAAACAGCAGCAATCCCTTTACAGGTACAACGCTGCAGAGCGAGCGAGGATTCTTTTAAAGACCGTTACAATGCTAAGGAACACGAGCAGGGTACGTAAGTCACTTTTGTCATTCCACAGTCTCCCAGCAGATTACAGAAAGAGATGTTTTCCAACAAACCAATTTGTCATTCTATCCAGAGTTCAGACAACTTCATTGTGGATTTTCACAAACTCTAGTAGGAAATGAGAAGTAGCTGCTTAGCAAAAATCTAATTTAATAAAGCAAGTGAATACAAGACCTGGTCCAAGTTTGCAGGAGTACTTCACTTACAGACTGTAGAGGACCACCACCTTAATATGACTGTCCTATTACTACTATTATCCTCAAATATATTCAGATTTATTGCTTGTTATTTCTTATAAGCACCACAGAATATCTGCTTATAATTTTATACCTTATCTCTAAAATAATTGTATGGACCTGCTATTTTGAGGTTGTTTTAAAGCCGAATGCCATAATTGCTAGTAAAATTTCTAAACTTACTAGCATTCAGTATGCTGGAGAGTAAAATTTCATTAGGACTGCTTTTATAATCGACGGGAAGTTGTGTTTCAGGCATGAACCCCAACATATTTCAGAATATTTGATGAGTGATCAACAAGAACACTGCTCCGTATATTTTTTTTCTTTTTTAAAAGTAGAGAGACAACTAGAAGCATTATTTTTGAACCACTTACAGTGATTAATCATGATAGAGAGCGGCACAGTGAAGCGCATTAGAGTAGCAAAAGCTTTCATTAAATTTTCCTACCTTATCTGCCATTATCATGGAGGCCCCGCCATGAATTCCAAGAATTGGAATAGAAGTCTGAGATGAAATAAAATCCAAAATCTGAGCTACTGCCTCCTGATCAGTATCATCTCCAAAAACCACTCCATGGATCTTGGTGCCTGACATCAAGTCGCAAACATGTGTTATGATGCTTTTTGGGTCAGTCTGGTTCACCAGAAGGGTCACGACATTGACATCAACAGTCAGGTCTGCTGCCATTTCCCTGGTCCAGAGAGCTCTGATATCTCTCTCTGTGATAGACTTGGTCCTTCCCAGAATCACTGCAATGTTCAGGATGGGATAACTTTTCTCTGCTCCATGAACAAGATCCAAAGGTGCCAGAAGAGCTTGGAGTACCAGGAGAGCACAGCCAATTTTCCTCATCTTTGCCAGCTTTATCCCCTGTAAAAGCGATCACATTGTATGAGAAAAACAACAGAGAGGAAAGAATATGTACCCTGTATCTCCAGTGAAGGTTTTAAACAGAAAGATTCTGGACACAATGCAAACTTTAACAGCTTTTTATAATGCATTCTCCACCTTAGTTTCAATTCAAGCCTCTTACATTCCTTCGAAAAGTTGGCTTGCCAGTGACACTATTACAACTGGTCTCCCACAAGCAAAGCAAAAAATGTAGCAAAAGTTCAGAGGTAAGACCCGTTACAGTTCTTCCTGGATGGCCAAAACGAAAATTGCTGACACAATAAAAAGACATTATCATCCTTCTCTTTAGCCTTGCAGCCCCAAAACAGGTAAAACACAGGAATTTATTTTCTGAGCATCTATTTAAAACTTAGTCACAGCCTATCAGGAAGGGGCGCTTTAGCCCAAAATGCGAGAATCAAGCCTGAGGTCTGCTGGAAACCTCAGTCCATACACCCTATACATCTTACAACATTCCAGAACCATGCTGGTTTATTTCTAGAGATCTCTCCTAGACAGCTGCTGCTCAAGCACAGTCTACTGCATTTCTGGAACACATTCAGACGCACAATATTCTATCTTAATTCTTCGCCCTCCTCTTATGAGGCATTCACTTGAGCATCTCAGAATTGCTGATTTCAGACACAAAGTTGTCACCGGTGTTGGAGGGTGTTCCCCAAATAAGCATCATTGCATTGGTTTGCTTCATGTCTTCACTGACTCACTGTAGGGGGCTGAATATAGACAGAGTAGGACGGGGAGAGAGATGAACCACTGAAGTGACGCGAACTATCTGAAAGAGGGCGAAGAGGGAGAGCAGGTCTGACTCTGCAAGATCTCCCTGTTTCTGTGCCCCGGGGGATTTCCACCCCCGTAAACTGGCTCTCTGCGAGCTGCAAGAAGGGAGCCCCAGTGCCACAAAGCCAAGCTTGTTGCAAAGCGGCATGCACAAAGCACTAGCAGGGCTGTACGGGCAGGGGTGGCATTTTTAAAATCTCCTCTCTTATCCTGCCAGCCTTAACTCCATCATCGGTCAGAATCATTTGCTGCTGAAACACACACTAAGACCGAGGTTTACTGTATCATCACCTCCTTTCGAGGCAGACAAGGAGATGAGCACTTGAGAGACCACCGAACTGCAAATCGGTGCCACCGCGTTTGCTAAGCCGTTGCACTGCGGGCCGGATTCCCACCGCTGCAGCGCCAGCGGCAGCACGGAAAGCGGTAGAAATAATCCACCCTGAAAGCCCGCAGACACGAGGCCGCTTCATCTTCCTTCAGACCCCAAGAAATAATCGTCACAATGGCAAACCCCGCGCCCTCAGCCCAGCTCCCGGGAACCAGCCGCCCCGCACCGCCGCGNGCGAGCTGGGAGCCATCCAGGCAATGTCCCTCATCCTACCCAGGTCAGGAAAACCCTGGGCTCCCAACTGCCCGCTTGCTTCCAGGAGAAACGCCCAGGTTTGAGCTCTAAGGGAAGAGACATCCAGCCTGGAAAGAGCAGCTAGAAGCAAACTAAGTCGCACGATCAAGGGCAAGAGTTCTCTTCAGGGGTTCAAAACAAGCATAAGCTGATAGCAG